>CM069237.1:19405902-20005902 GCA_035582765.1 Acer negundo | reverse complement strand
AAGCATGTAAACCGAGATCTCGTAATCTGTATTTGATGAACCTACAAAAATCCTTATATGGATTAAAAACAATTTGGACGGATATGGTATAACCGTCTTAGTAAATATCCGATAAGATAATGATATAATAATCATATTAAATACTCATGTGCATATTAGAACTCTTGATTTTAAGAAAGATCCATTCCAACCAACAGAAGATGATGAAAAGATACTTGGTCCTAAAGTACCATATCTTAATGCAATTAGTGCGTTATTACATCTGGCACAATGTATTAGACCAAATATTGCATTTTCAGTAAATTTACTTGTTAGATTCAGTTTTGGCACCAACTCAAAGACATTGGAATGAGATTAAACATCTTTTTCGTAGAATGAGAGATTTATGATTATATTATTCAAAATCTAACAATTTTTCAGGTTTATTTGGTTATGCTGATATCTCTGGTATCTATTTGATCCCCATAAAGCTCGTTCAC
This sequence comes from Acer negundo, assembly GCA_035582765.1. Taxonomy (NCBI): domain Eukaryota; kingdom Viridiplantae; phylum Streptophyta; class Magnoliopsida; order Sapindales; family Sapindaceae; genus Acer; species Acer negundo. Next base: position 20,005,423 of record CM069237.1, on the reverse strand, counting down.
AAACAGGATATATTTTACCTATAATGGCACAACAATCACCTGACCTTCCACAGAGCAAATTCTTGTTGCTATATCCTCTAATCATTCTGAGATCCTTGCACTTCATGTAACAATCCGAGAATGTGTGTGACTAAGTTTATAGATAATCTGGCAGATCTGTATACTAAAACATTGCCTACATCAACTTTTGAGAAACCGGTATATGGAATTGGCATATGCGTCGGCTTTGTATATATGACTGATATTGAAGTTTCATTCAAGGGGAGCGTTCAATCAGGGGGAGCAAAATTATGAATGGACATATGTGTACTGTACTCTTTTTCCTTCTACCGGATTTTGTCCAACTGGGTTTTACTATAAATGTTTTAATGAGGCAATTATGAACACATTCATATCACTTGATCTAGAAGATCATTGTATATACTTTTACTAAGGTTTTTGTCCTACTGGATTTTTCCTAGTAAATTAAAATACAAATGGTGGAACTCCAAGGGAGAGTGTTGTGAACCGTGTGGAATTCCACCTCACGGATGCACGTGGAGACACACAAAATTTGGCTTACATGCAATGTGCATGCTGGCAGCCTATATAGGTGAGGCAGCAAACGTGTTGGATGGTGGCACATGTGTGGAAAACTGCAATGAGCACCCTTATTTGTTTGCATATATATATTATCTTTGTAATGTTAAGGCCACTGATGACTTGAAAATTAATAAAAGGATATCTGTTCTCTCTCGCATCTCTCTTTGTTTGTTACTAATATGTCTTCTCTCATCTCTAATCTCTCTCGTCTCTCTCTCATTCACTTTGTTCTTCATTTTGTTCTTCATTTATTTACTACACTTAACCTATATTTAACTTTCTTCTTTCCCTCCACAAAGTTTCTCTCTGTTCCCTTTTCTTTATTTTTCCTCTTTTATCTTTCTCTATCTAAACATTATTATTTTTTTAATAAACCTTGTTCTTCTTGTTGAGAAGATTTCGACAACATATTATGAGTTTAAATCCAATATCATTTGTAAAAATGTGTCTCATGTGAATACAATTAACATAGATGGATAAATATGTTATTTACTAATTAATTACCGATTTTTTGATTAGTTAAAATTAATGGCAAACAACACTATGAAAATCATATATAAAAAGAGTGGCGATGTTTACACTCTTGAAAATATGTATGTGCACCACAATTCGTATGTATACCCATTTAAAAAAATTTAAAAGATAAAATCTTGTAAATACACTCCACACATTACCAAATATACCATTTAAAAAAAAAAAAAATTTAAATATTATAAAATCAACACCTTTTATTCTTTATTTTAACTAAAACAAAATAAAAAAGGAAAAATTAGTTTTAAAATAACAATAAAAAGAAAAAAAGAAAAAGAAAAACGCATTAAAAATAAATAAATTTACAGACGTCTACTTCGTCTTTCATCATTCTCCTAAAGGAAAGAGAGAATGGTATGTTGTTTTTTTTTTTTTTTTCTTTAAATTTATGTATTTTTTTTAATTCTAAATATAAAATTAAAATAGGCCTAACATATATATATATAAAAATAGGAGGAGCCACAGTACTCCTCCCTAACTTTGGAAGAGGTTGCAATCTAATTTCTTAATCTAGGATGGAAGAGGAAGCAGCAGCCTCCTCCATATTTTCGAATGATACTGAATTTTTTCACTTATGATATATTTGTGTTTTTTTTTTTTTTTTTATAATTTTTTTTTAGTTTGATTTAATTAGTTAAAATTTTGAAAAAGTAAATAATGATAAGAATTTATTGTATTTTTGAATTAAAATATTAATAATTTAATTTAAGGGTAATGTTAGAATTCTAAAAATATATAAATTTGAAGTGTACATATGATTTTGAAGATGTGCAAATATCGCCACTCATATAAAAATTGTAATTCCAGACCGATTCTTTAATATATATTTTTTAGCTGTGGAAACCCAACGGTTAGGCTTTTTTTTTTTTTCTTTTTTTTGTTTTCTAGAAAATTATGATTATAATTTTATTTATTTTTTAAATAAAGGTTTGAAATTGTAGGAAATCGAAATTGAAACCCGGAATTGAAACCTGGTGAACTAGAACCAAAACTGGAATCGAGTGAATTGGAACCGAAATCGAAACCGGAATCAATACCGATTCCCCTACGGTTAAGTTCAGTTTCGGTTCCTTTTGATTCTGGTTCCTAAAGAACCGAAACTTCTGGTTCAAAACCTAAACAAAACCACGGTCACCTCTAACTAGAGGGAATCTTATAATAAATAATAATAATAATAATAATAATAATAAACTGAATTAATGTAATACTTAAAAAAAAAAAAAAAAAAAAAAACCCATAAAACTCTTTTTTAAATTAATAAATATATATATATATATTTGATAAGTGAATTAAGGATTCATTTATATGCAATTGAACGTTTATTTTTTGTCTTCTATCATCATTCAACAGGACAATCCTAATCGCGATCTGGAATAGGTTAAATTAAAATCTGTATCCAAACAATAGCCACCACTCCCAAAACCAAATAAATCAGTGTCTTGTTTGTGGAATCTGGAATTGAATTCCGGCTGTGTAGAATCATGGGCACAAACAGCGGAAACGACGTGGAAGCGGGGTTCGCGAAGCTGCAAGGTGAGGACTTTGAGTATTATATGCAGACATACTCGATAATACTGGGTCGAAACTCGAAGAAGTCGACGGTGGACGTGGACCTGTCAAGCCTAGGCGGGGGGATGAACATATCCCGTCACCATGCGCGCATATTCTACGATTTCACGCGGCGTCGTTTTGCTCTGGAAGTTCTGGGGAAGAACGGGTGCCTCGTGGAAGGAGTGCTGCACCTGCCGGGTAATCCGCCGGTGAAATTAGATTCGCAAGACTTGTTGCAAATTGGAGACAAAGAATTTTACTTTCTGTTGCCAGTGAGGAGTATATTGGGGCCCACCAGGCATTATTATGGCTACGGGGCTTCCAAGAAAGGGAGAGGGAGGGAGTATTATGAAGACGACTTTGAGGACGATGACGACGGGAGTAGTGGCAAGAAGCTCAGGAGAGATGGACCATTTGAGCCCTATGCATCTGCTGCCAAGCCTGGCTTGTCTGGATCATTGGGTTAGTATTCTTTTTTTATCTCTATATTTTTTTTTGGAATGGTAGAAAAATATGGTTGTTTTTTGTTTTACAAACAATATAGGTAAAGTTAGTAAAATTCCCTTGGTATTTGAGAGCTACTGTGATGCCCTAATGTGTGATTCATTCCACCTTAAATTGTTGCAATATTACCATTCTTACAAGTGTTGAACATGCATTATTGTTATCAGCTTTTCCAGAATTATAACAAAACTTATTTAACAAATGGCATTGAATGGCAACATTACATCCATTATACTGAGGGCTACAAACTATTAGTGCCGCAATACTTAGAGTTGATTATGGTGGAAGTTTAGAATTCGCAATAGATTGAGCAACAAGTTTTATTGCTTTAGATTATAATATGGATTAAAGCTAGTTTTGTATTGTAATAATAACTAAAGATTGCAATTAACGCCAGTAAAGTATCTAGATTATTGATAATGAAGCGATTAAAACCTAGAGGGAAACTGAATAGACTAATCATACAACAACCACACTGATCAAAATTTAAAGCAATAAAAATAATGAGCATGTAACACTTTTTCGTGGAAAGCCTTCACAACTCACAAGGGAAAAAACACAAGTTCTTGTCTAGGCAAAATGCTTGGACTTATTAGACCGCAATCACCTGATTCCTACGCCTAAGTTTTTTTTATCACCAATAATCTTCAACCGTTCCAGCTTCACAGTAGATCTCCACTTACCTCCCACGATAAGTTAGTTTGCTTGTCTTTTTGGATCTCCAATCCAAAGCATAAGCAATGGAATCTCAGGATGAACAGTTTGAGTTGTAATCTAATGCAAATCTTAAAAAACTCAAATGGAGTTCGAAAAATGTGAAAAAGACTCCATTAGTGCTAGATGAATTAAAACATGAAAACTATTTTCATCTAGAACTCATTTTGCAAATCAGGACTCAAAGAATAGTCATCAATGATAAAAAACTTTGGAGTCAAAGGCAAAACTTTAAAGCTCTCTCAAAGAGTCGGACCAATACTAAAGTATTTAAAAATTTGTTTAATATGAGGAAGAAAAACCCTAGACGTTCTAAAGATTTCCCATTGATCATTCCACTTTTAGCTTGTGGGGTCCCTAAATTATCCAAAAAAGCTCAATTCAGTCATTCTGCTAGTCAATAATTAGTCAAATTTAACAATTTGGATGGTATTTTTGTCTTATAACCAATGATAACCAAATTGAGCCGGTAGAAGCCGCCTCACGGTTGAAAGCGCCTTGAGTCGGCCGCCTCAACCTTGAACTTAGCCTCAAACCCATGAGGTGCGACCTCCTCAATGCGATTTTTGCCTTGAGTTGGTTGAAGTAGTGCGAGGTGGTGGCAGTCCCTTGAGTCGGCAGATTTCAACTTCTTTTTTTTTTAAGAAAAACCCACTATATAACCCATAAGCAGTTTGAGGTGGTGGCAGTCCTTGAGTCTGCATATTTCAATTTTTATTTTTATTTTAAAATCCCCACTATGTAACCAAGTAAACCCAAAGTTCCTATTTACTACAAAAAGTCGTACTTTCTTCCCTCCAAATCACCCTCACCTATCCAAGGCTCCAAGAAACAAGACCTAAACATTTATCACTACGATGATATTTTGTGTCCATATTTCAAGCCACTAAACATCTTTTATTTTGTCATGTAATATATATATAATTTTTTGGATTTTATTGTTAATAATGTTGATTGTGGTCTATTTATTAAATATTATGGATGATTTTCTATTTTAGTATTTATTTATTTATTTTGCCTTATTTATCATTTTCGAATTGAAGCGACCACCTCGCCTTGTGAGGACAGAACTGCCTCGCACATTTTAAAGAATTGCTTATAACACAGTTTTTAAAAACAATGCCTCGTTTCCTCCTATTAAAAAGTACAAAATAAAAATAAATAAAAAGGATCTCCACCCAGATTGGACGTCCGTGGTATTTCTTTTTTTGCATCATTGGACTGGAAAGAATGTGTTTATTGCTCTCATCTGCACTATATGATGTGGTATATGGTAGAAAGATTGAGTTTTTGTTTATTGCTCCAAATGGTGAATGTGAAGAAATGGAGTATATTAACGGGAATGAATGGTGAGATGGATATGGAATAAGTAGATATATAAAGTGTGCATTGAGAATGAGGTATATTGAAGATATTAGTGTGCAGCAAAGTTGATGCTTATGTTACCGCCGTCCACCGCTGGAGGGGATGGCTCGCCGCTTGCCTCTTCGTATAAGGCATGAGCCTTCCCTGCCACTGGAGTCCAGTCAGTGGATCGGATCTCCATGGATGGAGATCATTTTTTATTTTTCTGATTTAGTAATTTTCTTGTTTATATGTTCTTTAATAGATCTTTTCATTTTTTTTAACATTTTTAATTACAAAAAATAATAAAATTTTATTATTGTTTTAATATTTTGTATTTTTTAAAATATTTTTAGGTGAGGCACCAATTTTCCTTTTTATAAGTTTTTAAATAAATAGAATAATCAGTTTTTATTGATATTTAATTTTTTTACAGTTTACTTATAGGTCTTTTAATTTATTTAATTCTGATAATATTTATTTAATACAATTTTATGGAAAAAAATGTAATTTTATTGGTTGAATTAAAGATAAAGGGCAAAATCATCTTTATGCTAATATTTAACCGTTGACTGTTAAAAATTTGGTCAAAGGGACCAAATTGAGTTATTTTGGATATTTCAGGGACCCCGCAAGCCAAAATTGGAAGATTAGTAAAAAAGTCATGTTTCCAAAAACATCAGAGATTAAATTGAAGTTTCTCCGAAAGTTAAAAATAAAAAACCAATTTTAAAAATAATATCAAATTTGAAACACTGTTAGTTGATGTTTGAGCATGAAAAATCATGGTTGAGCCTCAACTTAAAAACATGCAGAAAGTTCAGGAATTTTGGTCATGCTTAAGTGCTGCCAAGGTAGGCCTAAGCCTTACATAATAGAAAGTAGAAACTCTAAAAGCAGTGATGTTCAAACCTAAAAACATACTCTTGAGCCTTAATACTCCATAAAATCAAACTAATAAGATATTCATACCCTCATCATATGTGCATTGGATTTCTTTGCTTCAATGTGTTGAGATTCCTTTAGTTCTGATCTTGGACATCTAGGCACAACTATTCATAAGTTTTGACTTGCAAAAATAGTGCTTGATCAAAATCTATTCCATGCTTTAATTCATGTAGCACTACATAGAGTCTTTTTCACAGTCTTCACTCTATTTGAGACTTTTGGTTGTCAAAAATTTGCTTTGGTTTTCCAATCAGACTATTAATCTTGAGATTTCTTTGCTCATGCCTTGGGCTGGAAGTAAAGTATTGTATTTGTTAACAACTTAAACTGTTGGAATAGTGTTAAGTGCTTGATCCTAACAGCCATTGTAATAAAAAAGAAGTGATTTTAAATGCCATGATTAGAGTATGGTCCTCTCCCCTAAAATTGTGAATCTTGATAAGAATTAGCTAGTGATTATTAAACTAAATTCACCTTTTGGGTCCTTTGCAGGGTTTTAGCTACGCGAGTTCTGTTTTCTTCTTTTATTCAAGGAATCACCTTTTCTTATTCTATTAAAGGAATTCGTGGTTCTTCCTTGGTTTTTAATTTTCCTTACCTTATTAATCTATTTGGTTGTTTGATCGGTACTTGCTAGTTCAACTGATTAAGTCTCTTATGGGTTATAAGAAATCATAAAAAGAACAAACTCCACTCATATCAGAGTTGGGCTGGGGTTACAAGAATAAAAATATTTGGGCTGGCTTAACCCCTGTTTGCTACCATTTTGAAATTGTAATTTTGAAACTTGAAAAACATGAAATATTTGTTATTTGAATTTGGAAATCATTTTTCCATAAATACAAAATCCATTCTTCAAAGCTGATCTAAGATTGAGAAAGTTTTCATATAGGACTTTTTCAGCATGTTTACAAAATCAAGTTGTCATATATTTGGAAATAGGAAATACTCAAGAGCTTTGCCCTCTCTTCTTCTAGTCTCCTCCTATCTCTCCTTGCAGTGTTTTACTCGGGCCAGATACAAACCTATATCAATTACTCTGATAAGACAGTGGACCAACGTTTGATTTTCTTAGGCTTTGCGCATTATCATTGTTTCTTAAGCTAAGAAACTCCAACGAGTGCATGGTACAGAGGAGTTAGTTGTTCAAGGATGATGGAGATGCTATGGGGGAGGCTTTTGAGCTTTTGGTCAAGGTTCCATGGAAAACAGTGCGGCGAGTGTGGACGATGAGGCTGAAGAGCTGATTTTTATTTTTATTTTTATTTTTATTTTTTGGAGATAGAGGGTACTTGTACCAAAGCTTTTTTTTAGATGTGACAGAGGAAAGGGTGTTAGCGGGTTAGGTTTTGTTCTGATCTAGACAGTTCATTGAAGAGCCATTAGAAGGAGAGACTGTATGGTGAACTAAATTTGTATGTGGGTGACAAATTGGGTTTTGGTGAGTGATTGAGTGAAATCCATTAAAGTGAGCATTTGTTTTTTAATTTATGTGAAATTATAAATTTATAGGTGAAGATGGTTTAATATACCAAAAATAGTGGTGATTCTATCTCATGAGTTGATTGTTCTATCATGTGTTCATTATATAATTTTGATAGGAATGCTCATTTAGGAATATTGGTTTTTTTATTATTTTTCATACTTTGCATCCGATTAATGTCTTTTTTGTTGAGAAAAGTAGCATTTGTTATTTTCTCATGTTTTTTCTTTATAACTTATAGACAAAAGGATGCAAGCAATGTAAATTTAGCTCATTAGATTATGTTAGTTAAATAAACAACAAAAGTTTAAGGAAAATAAAGTCAACCTTATGATGTAGGCGGGTATAGGTAGGTTTTTGTTGAAACAGTTCTTCACGTAGTTTTACCGTATGCAATTTGTGTTCACTGGTTGTATATTGTAGAAACTTATTCAAAGTACACTTGAAATGTATTCACAGATCATAAAGATGTGAAGTTCAATTCTTCATTTCATTTTATGAAACTTTTCAAATTTTACCAAATGTTACAGACTTACAGAAGAACATATTAGTTTTATGTAAGAAATTTACGCTGGAGAAGTTTTTCCTTGAAATAAGGTGTGCTAGTGGATTTAAAATGGTTCAATTGGTATTAAAGTAAATGCTATGAACCTCAGTTTCTTTATGGGTTTAATGTCCTATCCAATTGCATTTGTCTTGTGCAATAATTTCCGTTCCTCCCTCTTTTTCTTAACCTTAAAATTCCACTGCCTCCATAGATTTGAAGAAGACACGTAGGTCTGATAATATGATCTTTGATGGCTTGTTATAACATTCAATGCCTGCAGAAAAGAAGGCAGAGGGAAGGTCAAGGATTGATCGTGAAACTGACAATCAGCAACTTCTGCAGTTGGAAGAAAAGGATGTGGTATCATCTGTAGCTACTGTCCTCTCTGATCTTTGTGGTCCTGGAGAATGGATGCCTATGGAAAAACTTTATAGTGAGGTTAGTTTTGTTTTGTTTTATTTTATTTTTAATAAAAATAAATAAAAAATAAACTATCCTGAACACCGTACCTTGGCACTTATAAGTTATGGAAAAATCTCTTATCTTTTGCATGAATATCTGGAACCTGCATGAAGGTGGTATAATCCTTTAATCTCCGTGGTTTTCTAACCCATTGAAGTTTTTTTTTCTTCTTCTTTTTAAGTTAGTAGAGCAGTACCGTAATGTCTGGCATCATAGTCGAGTGAGGAGGTATCTCACATCTGAGGAGTGGCCTGGTCCTGAATCCAAGGAAAAACCATGGTACGGTCTGCTTATGTTGCTGAGGAAATATCCAGAACACTTTGTGATCAACACAAGGTCCAAGGGTCGGGTAACATTAGAGTTTGTGTCTCTGGTCTCGCTGCTTTCATAAGAGTACTTCTTGACAGTCTATTTGTGTAATGGAAATATGGCGGATTGAATTCTTTTTGTAGCATTTTTGTGAATTGTGATCCAGCGTGCTGCGGTGATCTGTGCTTCTGGACCCCTGTTTGGAAACATGTTGGTCGATGGTGCTTTCCTTTTGACATGATCTTTTTTTTTTTTTTTTTTTTCTTTTTTGTAAATGGTATGTTGGTAATAGAAATTGCAATCCTTATTGTTGTGTTGAGAATGCAGATGCAAAATTTCTAAAATCCTGTAAATGCCCACGAATTGCCTGAATTCAGGGCGTCATAATTCTTCATTTTCCATCGACAACCCAAGACTATACTTCAACTAGTAGAGAATAATCTCAATTATTCTATAAGCTAATCTCAAAAATTGGCAAAAGATCACCTTACAATCTTTTTGTGTGTTTCTTACAGATCTAGCTATCAGTAAAATTTAGGCAAAGGACCAACCAAAACATAATTCCTTCAAACAGCTGATCAAAGAGTGTCTAAAAACATTATTTTTTGGAAGACATGAGGATACAAAATTCAACATGAAAAGAAGCACACTTATTAAGATTCTTCTTTGTTTAATTTACCAAGCCTTTGTGCATATAGTTGTTTTTCCCCAGCTTGTTTTGCAGCAAGGGCTTCATCATCAAGTACTTGTATGGGCGACCACTCTGGTAACTTCAACCAATCACCTTTCTTCTGAGATTCTTTAAACTTCAATAACACGGGTTTTAGTCTGAGAGTAGCATAATCAACTGTTGTCCCCGCCACAGCAAAGATGAAAGAGTAGCATAATCAACTGTTGTCCCCGCCACAGCAAAGATGAATGAGTAACGTAGTGCACCCCGCTGACCACCTATAACAGAGGGAGAAGGAATGTAAAATCAACGAGGCGACAAAGATTTTAGCAGTACAATTTTCATTTAGGTCCGGTTAAAGTCCTTGGTATGATCTATAACACAGCACAGTCTAAATTGAACTTCTCAGCATAAAAAACTGTTAAATCAAAGCTGCTGCCTTAGTAACCTGAACTGCTAAGTCACATAGAAATAGAGCAAGCTGAATCTTCTCGGAATAGTTTTTGACCAAGAAAATGGAAGAGAGAGATTCATAAACTTTACCTTGAAGACGCCCAAGAACAGCACCACTACCAAAGCCTGCAATTGCTGAGTTTAATAGATCATCAGGTCCAGTTTTTCGACTTGCTCTGACAAATTCACGTGCTCCTGTAAGATTAAAGAAACCGTTTTAAGTTTCTAATTTTTAAGCAAAGTGGTGCACAAGAAATATATAGGTCCTTCAACCGGATGTCAGTGTAAGTTATCGGCAGCTCCCTTATTATTTTCCAGACAAAATATGAGCCGAGTAATAGTAAAGAAACGGTGCGCACCAGTCCTAACAAGTAGTCTATTTTCAGCACTTTGCTTTAATAACAAGTAGCAACTATTTCCATGTGCTCATTTGTAATAATAAAATTAAAGTTTTCATAGAGGCAGATAATAATATTAAAAACTTTGAGGCAACAGAAATCATAATCAATTTATATTGAAGAAATAGGCAGTTCATAAAATATCTCATCCCTAGAAACCTAAGAATCTTGAATTCAGTCATGGAAATGATACTCAAAGGGAGCAGCATCAATAAATAAGTACATATTGCAAAATATAACAATCCTTGTACACTTGCACATAACAATTGCATAAAAGGCTTAGATTTAGGCAAAAATTAGGGCTAGGCCAAGAACAATTCCTAATTACTGATAGAAATCGTGAAGAAGGGCCTACAATACTAGCACAAATTGCTATCACAAACAACACCAAAATAAATATACATTATTCAGTAAGATTGGAATTAAAAAGGGTTTTAACTACAATACCACAATAGCAAGCGGTGACAATGGAAAAATTAGTAGCATAGGTGGCACAAATATTAGCAAGGCCGTGAACTTTTCGATGCTTTGAAACCAAACCAACTCCGCCACCAGCAATCCCTGATCATCCCAAACCAAAAAGAGAAACAGAAATCAAACTAAAAGCATAAATATATACATATATATATATGTGGGTACAATTGAAATGAAGAGAAAGAGAAAGAGAAAGAGAGAGACCTGCAACAAGAGTTGAAACGAAGATGCGTGATGATGATGATGAAGCCTCCCCTTCTAAGGGTTTTGAATCGCCAGAGGACATTTGATTTTTATTTATTTTTCTTTAGTACTCAATGTCTAAAGAGAATCAACTTACACAGTTCACCGGAAACTACAAGACGAGGTCGTAGAACTAAGGATTCTGATTTCTCAGTCCAAATCCAATGCTTTATTTACGCTTACAGGCCAACTTCAGCTCCCCAACATTTAATTTTAATACACAAATCACAATTTTCAGGTTTTGTTTTGTGTTTCTATCAAGGGCAAATTTCATTTTTGTCCCTACTCATTAGCTTTTCATTCTTTTTAATAATGTTTGCATTTTTGGTTCTCTTGGCCCTTAAATTATCGTAAATCCGTCAATTTAATCCCTCCGACCGAAATTTTAACGGTCAAACCAAAAATAGTATGTGAAAATTGAAAAATTCACTCTTATGCCACTGATAATAAAATGTAGCTGCTAAAATACACATTCTCCCTACTACTTATTTAAAAATTACAAGTTTACCTACATATATGGTCTCGTTTGAGATAATTTTTACTTTTAGCTTTTAACAGTAGAAGAAGAGAAGTAAAAACCTGAGCTTCTTATTAACTGTTTGGATATTGTATTTTAGAAGAGCTTTTAAGACTGTTTGGATGGAATATTTTAAAGAAAGCTTCTTTTTACAATTCACAAATTATCTATTTATACTCCAATTAATTTTTTTTTTTTTTAATTAATGACAATTTAAACCTAAATTAAAATTACTAAACAAGACAAAAAAAAATTCTAAAGACACTCCAAACTAATTAAATTATTAAAAAAAGAAATTCTCTTTCCTAAATCATTAGATTAAATATTACGTATTATACTCCGTATATTAGTAGGGACAGATTAAGTAGATTAAATAATACATCCATGCATATTAGTTTACTACAGATTAAGTACGACAATTTTAAATAAAACCCTACATATAAAGTTAATAATAAAATTATACAAGCATGAGTTCTCTAGCAATTCTATCACGAACAACCCCCATCTCATTTTCATCTATTGTTAAATTCATATATGATTCTTCGTCCTCAGGCATGTAATCTTCATCTTCATCATATGATTCAAATTCAACATCTACAATGGCCTCTCTTCTTATGAAATTATACAAAGCCATTGAAGCAGTAACAATAGTTACTTGCTTATCAAACTTATAATTATGCATGTGTTGTAAAATTGTGTAGGGCTAAATTCTTAAGAAACTCTCACAGAACCATGCATATGTTCATGGGTAAAACAAACATAATAATGAGAATTAAATTGTGTCAGGTAATATTCATGTGTAAGGTACGTTATATTTACATAAACGACAAAACTATTCAAAGACATCATGTCTACTGATTAACTTGTAATGCGAACTTAATATGTCATGCTTGATGCATGGTTCATATGTGGAGCATGAGAAGACATGGGATGTACGTGTTGCTTGGCAAGTAATATTCATATCTGATTAGTTGTTATTTGATTATTTATTGTTGTTATGGAATTAGTCTATTAAGTTAGTAGTGGCTGAAAGTGGATGCTAAAAACTCTCCACAACTTCAGTATTTTATTTGTAGTGGAGTCGATTATTGTAGTCAGTTGCTTAGTATTTTACAACGTGTAGTTAATGGTGTAGTGCATTACTTTTATCAGTTGTATGCATGTATTATTGGCTTATAAATAGCATGAGAACTATTGAATGAAGGATATCAAATATTATAACCAAATCTTATCTCCCTGATTTCTTTTTCTCTGCTCATTTCTGTCTTTCTTCTTCTCTTATCTGATATCCTGTTCTTCTTCATCCCAAATTTCTATCAGTTCTAATTGTGACCCAATTAGTTCACATCAAATGGTATTAGAGCTAGAATCGGTTCTTGAGGATGCCAAATTTTGTGACACTATTGCCCGTTACGATGCCAAGCTTCGTAAAACTATGGCCCATTACGAAGCCAGTTACGAATCATGCTTCGATCAAATCATGCAAATACAAGCTCGTTAAGAGTCGAGATTCGACCAAATCCTCGCTGAAATACGAGCTTTACGAATGCATATACAACAAACCCAACCTACCATTAAAATCAACCCCTTCCATGCACTGGCTGAAGCCCCCTCACATTCCACTTCCTTCACAATCAACCTTCCCTGCACCGGCTAAAGTCCCCCCGATTTCTCCTACCATACTACCACCAAAAAGAGCCCAGTTCCACCTCATTCCTCCCAAAACTCAAATTTCGACCACCACCCATATCACTCCACACCACACAATTAATGACCAAAAAATTGTTAACGAAACTGTTCAACTTCATGTCTTACCGGTGGCTGTCCGTGACTTGGATCAGTTCCAACACCGGAACCTGCCTACTCCCTCACGTGCCACCGCATTTGTCATCGACAAGCCTGTTGTCGCTATCCACCTCAACACATGGACAGCCGCCACACTAGCCATGCCGATTCTTGGCGTAGATCGACTCTGATCGAGCTCCGAGAGTCAACTAATGGTATTTCCATTGTCGGTGTTCGATCCGGGAGGAAATGGATCTATTGCAATTTGGGTGGCGTTTCTCCCGATCGTATCCAAAAATTTTGCCTTGAGGACAAGGCACTCTAAGGAGGGTGGAATGATATGAACTTAATATGTCATGCTTGATGCATGGTTCGTATGTGGAGCATGAAAAGACATGGGATGCACGTGTTGCTTGGCAAGCAATATTCATATCTGATTAGTTGTTACTTGATTATTTATTATTGTTATTGAATTAGTCTATTCATTTAGTAGTGGCTAAAAGTGGATGCTAAAAACTCTGCACAACTTCAGTATTTTATTTGTAGTGGAGTCGGTTATTATAGTCAGTTGCTTAGTAATTTAGAACGTGTAGTTAGTGGTGTAGTGCATAACTTTTATCGGTTGTATGCATGTATTATTGGCTTATAAATAGCCTGAGAACTATTGAATGAAGGATATCGAATATTATAACCAAATCTTATCTCCCTGATTTCTCTTTCTCTACTCATTTCTGTCTTTCTTCTTCTCCTATCTGATATTCTGTTCTTCTTCATCCCAAATTTCTATTAGTTCTAATTGTGACCCAATTAGTTCATATCAACATACTTTTACAAGGGAATGTTCAAAGGTTAACACCTACCCATCCTATGTAGGTTTTGACTGTTGAACTTTTTCACCATGTCATAAACATTTTTCGTTTATTCTCGTCTCCTAAGTCAATTTCATTCGTGTGGGAAATTGTTAGAAAAATGGTTTGAATACCCATTTTAAGGCTCGATTTTGAGTGAGATCGATTTCATTTTAATGATAGGTCAATATGGCTTCGTGTTCTCTTATGTGGGAATATCAAAATGATATACTCATATGCTAAATTGATGCTCAAAGTGCACCCGATGAGTTGGGAAAAATTATAAGTCCCACATTGGTGGGAAACAAATGCTTTGTCAAGTATATTTATGATCACTTGTATAGTAGCTTGCAAGCATGTGTAGCATAGAGGCTTTCTCTCGTGCACAAAGAGGGGGTGCGAATCACATACCGTGGGTTCAACTACTTATGTGCGAGTACGCGTTCTAGGGATGGCAATGTATCGGATTGGGTATGGATATCCCAATATCCATCCCCGTATCTATTTGAGATATATATATATATATCTCTATCTCCATTTCTAAGTGAACGGAGCGGATTGTGATAATCTTCTAATTAAGATAGAGATATCCATTCCCACTTCATTTATATAACTAACATATGTAACGGTATATTTTATCCTATTTAAAAAGAAACAAATACATCAAATATAGTTCAAATATAAAAATTAATTATAACTTATATAATTAGAATTAATAATTACATAATATATTTTTATATTTTTAAAATATTAAAATATATAATGGATCCGGATGGGGATGGATATCCATAGACGATATCCATCCCCATCCCCGAAAATAAAATGGATATTATGATGACATTCACCCCCGCTCCGTCCTTAAAATAATAGTATCCATCCATATTTTAAATAGAGCGGATTCTTACGGATATCCGTATTTGTGGATAATTTTTCCATCCCTAGTGCGTCCTGTAGAAGCGAATGTCACAACAGTTCGAACCGCGAATGTGTATCCGTGGCACTGTTTTGCTGCTTGATTAATTTTTTTTTTCCAATTCAAAAAAGACAATTAATGTGATTTAATTATGTGATTCTCAGAATTAAAATTTTGAATTCAAAATTGTAATTACCAAATTAATGATAATTGATTTATGATTAATTTCATTTATGAATTAATACAAATTTTAAATCTTGAATTCAAAATGGATTCTAATTACCATGTTAATATGAATCTACAAAACAATTAACGTGTATTCACTCATCAAATAACAACTCAGCTACCATATATGTTCGAATGGAAATGGTAAGATTGTAGATTTGTAGGTGTGATGTGTAGCATTACTGACATGATAATTAATTGATAATTATTCTCAAATAAATATCATATTTCCTCCTTTGAATGCATTCCTTATATTGCCTTATGTTTTCATTCCTCATTACACTAAAATTATGGCAAACGAAATTTCTCTCTCTCTCTCCTCTTTGTTCTTAGTTTTTAGAGTGTTTTTCAATTCAGAGTGACTGGTTTAGGCATACTATCAATTCGTTGGTGTAGTTGTGTTGTAAACACTTACTACCAGAGAATCGTTTTATCCTATGAGACAAATACCAAACACATACGATGAGGGATAAATTTGTCTCAAAGACGCTATGTGAAACACAAGCCTCGGTTTTAGATTCTTTTTGAGCCAAATTTCACTTTGATTTTCGATTCATACAACTTGTATTGTATTTGATCTATATTTCATCTTATGTTCATTATTTGTAATCCCCTGATAACGTAGTTGATTAAAAATTAAAATAACAAAAATAATTGAAAAAATAATTAAAAAATAATAATAATTACAGTGGCCTCCAGGGTGGAAGTTGTCCTCCTCCGATCGGAGGAACACGACTTCCTTCGACAGAATGAAAATCTCTGTAAAGTCACGTTTATTGGCTTTGGTTTTGGAAATCTCTCTTCGTCCATATCTATATATTATAACCACTTTGTACAATAGATGGACCAAGAGTTGACTATTTGATTAGTCCTTTATACAATAAAACCCAATAAAGTAATATGAGTAATGCTATATTGTCTAAATTTGGTATCAAAATCTGGTGCCCAAATTATATGACAACACCGTGGGCTATTCATTTAAATTATATTAGATTTGGATGTTTTAAATGAATAGCTCAGAGTGTTGCTACATCATTTTGGACACCAGATTTGGACATCAAATTTAGACAATGTAGCATTACTCAAGTAATATTGTTAAGACCGAAGAAAATTATTATTTTAGATCGGTTATTTATTTATCTATAAATAAATAATTTATTAATTTATCGATAAGATAAATAAATATTTATTAATTTAAAAAAAGTTCTTCTAAAAAAGTTCTTCTATTATGACTGTATCAAAAATAATACGATCACATTAAAAAATTTTCTTGTTTTGACATGATTGAATGCAATATACAAACAATAACCACCGTACAATAGAATGCTATTATTATTATTATTATTATTATTATTATTATTATTATTATTATTCGATGGATGTTAAGTACTTTTTGAATTATCGTAATGAAAATGATACAATAATGAAATTACATACTGATTAAGAGATTATTTAAGAGGTAATGAATATATCTACCGATTATGATCGTGATCTAGATGATAATTGTTTTTTACCAATGATTTCCCCAAAATAAATCTTTCAAGCAGTAATAACCATAAATAAATACTTACTACAAAATTTAAAAATATATATATCAAACATGGTGTACGCATTGCAAAAACTTAGACGCGTCCTGTAACGTTTTTCAAAACTGTTTTTGTTTTTGTTTTTCGAAAATGAAAACGAAACTGAAAATAGTGTTTTTAGTTTCAATTTCGAAATCCAAATACGCGTCTGGTAGCATTTCCTAGAAACTGGATTCCGAATAAGAAAACGTAAAAAACACGTATGGTATCATTTTACGGGCCAAAATTACTGAGTTGAATTTTTTATTTTTTATTTTTTATTTTTTATTTTGGTCAGATTTTTTTAAATATAATTTAAATGAACAATAATTAAAATCTTCAAAAAACAGAAAACAAAATCTTTAAATATATTTTGATCAGATCTCGACAGAAGAAAAAAGAAAACAGCAGATCAGTGAGCCGGCTAGAAGAAGAAAGAAGCAGATCAACTAGAAGAAGAAAGAAGAAGACAGCGAGAAGAAGAAGAAGAAGTTGTCAAGCAAGAAGAAAAGAAGAAGGAAAAAAAGAGAAGAAGAAGTTGTCGGTCGACCAAGAAGAAAAAAAGAAAAAAAAAATAGTTTTTTATTTACATTGAAAAACAGAACGAAAAACAAAATGAAAAACATCAAAAAGTTGTTTTTGAAAATTTTCACTTTTAACACTGTTGTTTTTGTTTTTGTTTTAAAAATAAAATGGAAAACGGTAACGAACGTATATTCAAAATCGGATTTGGAAAATGAAACGAAAATTGACTTATAAAACAAAACAGGACAGGCCCCCTGGGTTCAAAATTTTTTTGTCACTATTTGGGCCTGACTTTGTAAGAAAGTCACCGATTTAATAACTTAAGTTTAAAAGGCATATATTATGGTGAACGGACAAAAATGCCCCCCCACAGTAACCTTATTCACCATTTTGTTTTTTTTTTCTTTCAAAATCCTCCATCAATGGACGACGGTGGACCACGACCAAACACAATAGTGACTTTATGTCCCAGCCTTTTTTAGTTACATCTGAGATACAAACCGTCTTGTTAGTTGCTTTTTTCTTTTTCTTTTTTTCAATTTAAAACACTCTTTTGTAAACCTTAAACAGATTGTGCGAAGAAAAAAAAATTGTTAAAAAGGCTCGAAAAAATCTCGGAAAAAGCTTAGAAAGGCTCAGACAATTCATTAAAAGTTTCGGAGAAGAGATGAAAAGGCTTGGAGAAGTTCTGAAAAGGCTCGGATAGTTCATTAAAAGGCTCGGATAAGAAATGAAAAGGCTCAGAGATTCAAAATTAACAAAAAAAAAAAAATTGTTGAAAAGTCTCGAAGAATAAATGAAAAGGCTCGGAGAAGTAATGAAAAGACTCGGATAATTCATTAAAAGACTCGAATAAGTAATGAAATTAACAAAAAAAAAAAAATTGTTGAAAAGTCTCGGAGAAGAAATGAAAAGGCTTGGAGAAGTAATGAAAAGGCTCAGATAGTTTATTAAAAGGCTCGGAGAAGTAATGAAATTAACAAAAAAAAAAAAATTGTTGAAAAGTCTCGAAAAAGAAATGAAAAGGCTCGGACAGTTCATTAAAAGGCTCAAAGAAATAATGAAAAGGCTCGGACAGTTCATTAAAAGGCTCGGAGAAGTAAAGAAATTAACAAAAAAAAAATTGTTGAAAAGTCTCGGAGAAGAAATGAAAAGGCTCGGAGAAGTAATGAAAAGGCTCGAGCCTTTTCATTTAGTCTCCGATACTTTTCAATTAGTCTCCGAGACTTTTCCGAGCCTTTTCATTACTTCTCCGAGCCTTTTCATTTCTTCTCCGAGACTTTTCATTTCTTCTCTAAGCCAATCATTTTTTTTTTTTTAATTTTGAATATCTGAGCCTTTTTATTTCTTCTCCGAGCCTTTTAATGAACTGTCCGAGCCTTTTCATTTCTTCTCCGAGCCTTTTCATTTCTTTTCCGAGACTTTTCAACAAATTTTTTTTTGTTAATTTCATTACTTCTCCGAGCCTTTTAATAAACTATTCGAGCCTTTTCATTACTTCTCCAAGACTTTTCATTTCTTCTCCAAGACTTTTCAACAATTTTTTTTTTGTTAATTTCATTACTTCTCCGAGCTTTTTCATTTCTTATCCAAGCCTTTTAATGAACTATCTGAGCCTTTTCATTTCTTCTCCGAAACTTTTAATGAACTGTCCGAGCCTTTTCTAAGCTTTTTCCGAGACTTTTCAATTAGATTCAAAATTCATATAACCAGAGAAAGACTTACAAAAGACTCAGATAACAAATGAAAAGGAACCCAGTTAGGGTTTTGAATTGAAAAAAAAAAAAGCTCTGGGGGCGCTGCCCCCTGCACCCCCTCGAGCTGACCGGGCAGCTCGACCCTTGAATGCGTTTACATAGCGCTACAAAATTAATTATCCAAAGGAGATGAATTGACAATGTTATGGTGTTCAACCTCCATCCTCAATTGAAGGTTTGTTACAGAGGAATATGAAAGAAAAAATCTTAGAAAACTTTAAAGTAAGAAAGAGAATGTATAAAATAAGGGCATTTTGGGAAATCACTTACTTTAGTGCCTTTTAAACTTACATTATTAAACCGGTCACTTTGTCACCAAGTGAGTTGAAAAAGGTGATATTTTCCACAATTTCCTCCCCTGAAGGATGGTGTTTAATTCAGTTTAGGTATAGAGAAAATGCAAATGACTTAAGATGTTTTTTTGTTTTAAATGAGCAGAATCGAGAAAAGATAAGTTATAAGCAAAAGTTTTATTAATATATATTATGAATTTTTATGTGCTATTTATTTTATGTAATTAATCAATTATTAATTTATATATTCGTTAGGCCTTAAAGAATTATTATCTTATGTATTTAATAAGGTTCGTATTTTAGCCCATTCCATTAGCTTGAGTCGGGACCAATAGATTTTATTATTTAAACAACGTTATTAATTTATCGAACATTCATTTATCGAAGTTTTACTATAGTAATTTCCTCCATGGATAAATTATTACTGTATAATTTAATTGAGAGTTTCTTTTAACAATTCAATTTGTTCTATTTACACTTCTTTTGCAATGGTTTGTAAGTTGTAAATTTTGCTCGAATAGATAATTCAGGTTAAGTGACAAATAATCGAATCGCAGTGCCTGCAGACTTATCACTTATTCATGATCATTTTCTAAACCACAACAGAACAAAAACAACTATCAGCATACAGGGATGATACCCTTTTGATGTGTCCAGGCTTTAAGAATTTGGAACCAAAAGATTTATCTGAATCAGACATTGCACCTTATAAACTCAGGCCTTCCTGATTGCATGCTAGATATTGCAACAAATTAACATACAAGAATCTCACTTCATCAGACATCGAATACCATTCAGATGCAGGTTTAATGCAGTAGACTCATGATTGCATCTTCCGCCAGAGCTATTACTTGGCATTCAATCTTCACAAATGAAACATCCTAAAAGGGAATGATCAACCCAAGATAATAAAACCGAAGAAAACTCTGGTTCCAGAAAGGAAAATGGAAGAGACTATACATAGACATATAGTATATATAGCTTTGCATCTGCGAATGATGTATCTATCTAATAATACTTCTAACTCTTTATTGCATTAAGCTTATAAGTATCTGCTTCCGAATCAACGTTGCCATCTACCATATGAGTTGCCCTAATAGGGGCGGGGCATTTATACATGAAAAAATGAATTCTAGTCATCTCTACCAACTTAACTTGATCTCATTCACTAAACATCTTATTCAGGAGGCTGATGAGTCTGCTCCTGCCTCTTCTGAAGCTGAGAACCCACCGATTCCTTGTTTGCTGTCCCGGTCACTGTTTTCCATTCGAGACTCCGACCTCTTCTGTGACCCACTGCCAAGTCTTCTTTTGAACTCTGAAATTATCATCAATACCACGTCTGTTAACAAATTTATGGGATGAAATTTTCATTAAGCCTGGAAAGAAGAAAAAAAATATTTACTTTTATTAGTAATTGAACGGCGAGTGTATGCCAGGAATTCATCCCATTTGAACCTCCTCAGTTCTAGTTTCTCCTCCTCTGAGAGCTCAAAGTTGGGTTCTCTCCCACACATGAAAGCGGCTCTGCATAGATTCAGACAAGTTTATATTATCTATAAGCACTGTTAGGTAAACAAATACAAATCACATGGGAGCTCCAAATCAGGACCTCTAAGTGAAATTGATTCTTATATATGATGTGAGGTTATTTTTAGACCCAAACGCTCAAGCTTGAAGATAAGGGTCCAAACAATAATATTAAGCACTTTAATATAACCCCTCACTTGCAGACCAATGGGCTTATCAAGTCGACCTACAAGTACAATCACATGGGAGTTCAAACTGAGTACCTCCTAGAAAAACTAGCTCTAATACCATGTTAGTAACTGCTACATTAAAAAACTTGTCATGTCACAATATATCTTGACACGTGATGCTTGTTTAAATTTGTCTAACCAATTAGAATTTTTCACTTAGCCACCTCAATGTGATGAGAATGAGATGGATCGGTACTAGCATGTGGTAATTTGAGAGAAGATGATATAATAGATGCCTAATCCCTGAAAGTTTTAGAAAACCCAAGGAAAAGGGCCAAACCAAAGCCAATATGAAAATCTTCTTTTCTTTTCTTTTTTCTATTATATCTTTTCCCACATTCAGGTTAAAATCACACGAACACACACATTTGCACATGTAAGCTAATTCACAAGGAGACATGGGCCTTGTATTCTTAGATGGCACAATAGTAGTTTTGCTGCCAACTATAGAAGTTTTGAAAGCAACCACTGAGTTGGGAAAGTACCAAAGAAGATGTTCAAGGAGTGACCATATGTTAAGATCCTATTTTCCGTAACAAGAGATAAGAAGAATATTTTCCTCTTTCCTTTTACAAGCAGCAAACTAGCAACCATTCTCTTATTATAAAGTATAAAGAAAAAGTCAAGCACATCAACCAACATGCCCTCACTCAAACATATGCATGTATGCATGTATACATGCATATATTCTTATTTCTTAAGCATGTCTACTGTGATAGCCTTGCACATGCTGCAAAATTTTGATGAGGACTATATTTATCTAAGTAAAATCAGTGTTTTTGCAGAAATCAATAGCAATGTGTAACTTGTATTAGAGAAGAACAATTATAATTTAGAGGAATAGCAATCATTAATATAATGATTGTTATTATAAGCTTGTTTAAGTTAACTTTATTACCTATCATACAACCGAGCAGCCTCTTCTTGTGAGCCGACGGTCCCCAAGTGGATTTGTTTCTTGTCCACTTTTATTGCTGCCTGCCATTTCATATTTTTGAAGTAGACACCTCTCATTAGACATGGTTCCTGGTTTTGAACTTGCTTCCTTCTATGTCGCTTCCGGCGTTTGATTGGTAGCCCTATGAAAGAAAGAATCATACAATAGCTTTAGTAAAATTGATGCTTGACAGACAGAATCTCAACAGCATTATATTCACAACAGTATCTATACGTGTTGAAGCCGAACCTCAATCATAGCCTGGTCTCAAATATTGAATCTCCTATCAACAGTTCTAATATAATCTCTTATTTCAAGGTAATGGTTTTCCATAAAATCAGAACTAAACTCACAATCAAGTATTTCTTAATGATCTATTTGTTGGGGATTCAACTCATTATGATACAGAGAATGAATATATAAGCTTGACATGTAAACACTAAACAGACAACCAACCTAATGCACTTTATTGCGTCAATCATATGCCAGCTGCAACTTACTGATTAGGGAATAAAGCTTCTCAGCATCGATTTCACTGAGTATCTTATCATGCCAAATTTAGAGACACATATGGGAGTAGCAGAAGTTGAGACCAAATAATCATTGCTTTTGCTCTACTCTTGGTTTGCCAACATTCCTTACTTAAATTAGAGAAAATGTAAAAAGTTTACAACTTTGGCCTTCGTCAATATTCTAAGGAAAATTCAAATGTAAATAATGATACTGTAGCTTCTTTTTATCCATTTTCTAACCAGACATAAAACACATTCAGTAAATAATGAGAAAACAAAGTAAAAATTAGAGCAAAATCAAAATGCAGGAACAACTGAGAAATGTCGAAGCTCCAAAGCGTGGTTACAGACAGAAAATAAAATGCATTCATCCAGAAGAAAGTTGATGTTTTATGCATCTCAAAACTTTTCCTACTTCCTATGTGAGCCCCTACAATGCTTATCTTATTTCATGCCTCAAAAGAGTTATTGAGCTGGAACAACAGAGCAGAGCATAAAGCCATAAAGACTGTAAAATAGAATGGTTGGTGAGAGTTCTCCATTTCCAGCTGAATTTCAACTAAAGATCGAGTTATAAATTCACCGAAAATGCTTTCATACTAGTTAGAATATACTGCATTATATTTTGAATGAGTAGGGCCACCCAATTTAGATCTTTCATAAATTGATTTTGTGTTGCCTGGTCTTTGGCATCATAAAACATAGTAGTTTCAAAAGTTCCTCCTTAACGCATTCAAGGGATAAATGCTGATTTAGAAGTTTCCTTGCTCTCAAAATCCCAAAACCACTAATTTGATAGAGAATTTGTACAGGTTGCTTCAGAATTATGATGAAAGTATCAGCAAATAACCAAAGTTTAAAAGATTTCTCAATTTCTTTTTCAACTATTAGTAGCATCCCAATCATTGAATGCAAGTTTTGATTGTAAAACCAGAAAAAAATATATATTTAATTAGAGTTAAATGACATGATGAAGAGTCCCCAGTTTGTATGCATGTCATTTACAGGGGACCAACTCCATCGATATTTGAAAAAGAGAAGAAAAAAAAATAACCATTGGTCATTCAGCACATTATCTGGAACTGTAATTACAATTTGACACAAATGAAAAAAATTAGATTTGGTGTATTTGAATGTATGCATACAAGAGAGGGACAGAAAGATAGAGAAGTAATCCAGTAATTTCGTCAATGTGAAGTACAATGAAGAATAGTTTACTAGAAGAAAATATTAATGGCCTTTGTAGAGGCAGTTATAACTAATTTTCATGTCTACTTGGTTATTATCAAATGGAGAATATTAGAAAAGAAAAAATCTCTAAACTGACAAACCTGAAAATGATTGAAAAAGCTGCTCTTCTTTTGGTTGATTATTCTGCTCCTCTGGTGAGCTTGAACCAGAAACATTTGAAGGTGGTACTTTTGAAACGGCTTTCTGGGAAATAGCATTTAATAATATAAATGTATATATAAAGTATGATATGTAGATAACCTAAACTCATGCAACTTACTAGTTATCTGTTACATAATTACAGTATGTAATAATAAGCACCTGAATTTTTTTTTAGTGGATTTACCAAAGGAGAAATGCATCTGGTTCATATCTATGCAGATGTAATTAAATTAACCATGGACAGCAAGAATGATGGAATAGAATCTCAAGTGTGTTTGTCAAACAACAAACAGTCAGTTCAAAAACAAACAGCTATGTTACCTTCTAGGTCAAAGTTACTACAAATCAAGAGAACAGTGGGTCAATATGCCAAGCACGGAGGCACTCCCAGAACCTTTGAGGTTGACAACTCTAACAGGCTCTGTGATTTCAGCCACTAAGAACAATTTTACACTAATGAACTTCTTTGGACACTATGTCCAAGTCTGCAATTGATTGACCAATTGTCAACCAGTAGGTGACTCATTTTAACCAGAATTTAATCTTACCAAATGAGATGGCCATTTCACCACCCTTCCTCTAAATTAACAGGGTAAATCCAAGATGCACACTTACAGGTACAGGAGAAAAGAGAAAATTATTACTATCTACATGTTTGTATTTGCTTTCCGTAAAAAAATATAACCGTTAAGAATGAAAATGCCATTTTGCTAAAATAACTTGATAGAAACCGAATATATTGAGTAATAGGATCCAACTCCACCTTAGTTTTTCTTCCTATAGATACCTCTGACATAAGATTGCTAAGTAATGCTATAAAAAACTACTATAATATAACTGCCCAAACAACCACAAAAGCCAACCAGTTTTCACAGAATAATGCATCCTAGCAAAAATAACAAAAAAAATGTGTTAGTAATCACCAAGCAATTTAAAGCATCAAACTTCACTTATATATAAGCACAGCAAGTTTCCAATATTTTAGGAGAAGACATGCCCCTATTATTAGTTATGGGTAAAATTAGCAGACCCTCTTCCTTTGACATAAGTTTTCAATCATTAGATCAGAGCAGTTCGACAATTGAGATTGCATCTAACATGCGTTGTCTTCTATATGCATTTATCCTATGCGTCTAATGCAATCCACCCACTAAAATGCATCGTCTAATGTTGTACAACTTGTGTAAAAATTTATGCAAAAGAATAGGGTTTTTGATCCTGCCCCATTAGTTATAATATGAATCTCAAAAAAAATTAATGGAGAGAAATTTGATGTAAACAACTACATAATGCTATGTGCTTTGTTTTTCCTTAGTACACACAAAAATTCACTTTCAAATCCCATTCCAATCCACTATAATACAGATGCTTCACATTTTGTGATTTGTCAACATTGGCAGCAACCAATGTAATAGACAAAAGCGCACATACAAAACCATAATTGATGCAAGAAAAATTCAACGAAAATGGCAATTATCTCATATCAATGCATGTTCTACATGAAGCATGTGATAATTAGTATCATAGATCACAATACTTCCTTACCACCTGTGGTCGGCTGATATCATCCGATGGAATAGGATGCACGCTAACAGGTCTCACATTGTGGTTCAAATTCTCAGGATCAGTACCATTTTCAGTATTCCTAGGATGTGGAGCCAGGAATGAGCTTTTTCCTGCAAATACATACCAAATTTGGTGAATATAATTATTTAAGCTTGAAGTAGATCCATTAAAGAAAAAACTAATTCTTTGGAAATGGAAAAGACAATTTATGTATATCATTATGTGTATAGTCTTGCAAACTGCTAATGTCTAATAAGAGCACTTTTATATGAAGTGGCACAATTCAACTAATGCTTACCAGAGCAGAATCCCAGGAGCTTACGCCTTCTTAAACTCACCATAATGAGTCCAAATAATGCTACAATGCACAATGGTTAGTTGATGTCCTTTAAAATATATCCCTGCGCTCCTAGGATCACAAAAGCTGGACCAAACAAAGATGCATGAGAAAGTGAAGTTCAAAATGGGAAACAGCACTATGTGTAAAACTACCTTGTGAGGAATGAAAATAGTAATTAGTCTCCCAGAAGCACATGACTTAGTATAGTGAAAAACATTCAGAAGAGAATGCTGATAGCTATATAAAACAACATCAGAAGATATGTACTTCTCAAGTCAACTTATGAAAACAGGGAAACTGTAAGTACAGACACACCCGAGTCCTACTAATGCACCAAAACTCTGTTCATTTGGGGCACCCTTGAGAGATTAATGCATATATAAGCCTATAAAGAAATTTTTTGAAACGTTTTAGTGTGTGTTGCCACACATAAATAAAGTAACTAAACTCTATTCACTTAGGGCACAGTTGAGAGCTTAATGCATATACAAGCCTACAATGAACTTTGTTGAAACGTTTTAGCGTGTGTATTGCTACACATAAACAAAGTAAACTACACAGGTGAAGCAAAGTTCCAAGGCCAATTGACCATATAATAAAAACTTTTATAATGTGAGAGCCAGACTACTTTTTGCACATCTAATATGTCTCCAGCTAAAGAGGACTCGCACCGAATGAATGAATACTCGTGTTTGTTAGCTCGTTCCAATTTGCAAACAAAGTAGCTAGATATCTCAACACTCAGTTAAAAAATCTTCAATGAAAAATTAACAATGGATCCCACCAAATTGGAGCTAGATTTGATATGCAGTTATAACTTGAGTGAACTTAAGAAACAACATGATTTATTGATTGATACTTATACCTCACCAAACATTGCTAGATGTGATTACAATGATAAGCAAGCAACCAGTACCCAGAACCTTCCATGAATGTTTTTCTATCATCCCCATTTGAGTCAAGCAAGAGTTAATTGAAAACTAAAATAGAATACACAAATCATTCATAATTGGGACAAAGTAAACAAAGTAAATTGCCCAAAGTGTTTCTTGGAAAATAATTGTAAGTCTCTCTCCTTGGAAACCAAGTCAACCCCACCAACCTACCACCTTTCATGGAAGATAAACCCAAACCCACAAAATAAAAACCCAAATACAGTCTTAAACAAGAAGGAAGAACACATAATCAAGAGAACCCATGAATTAAAATGAAAATAAATAAATAAATAAAAAGACCTTGGCGTTTAAACCCAGCAAAGCAAAGAATGGCCGTGACTCAACAAGACTGAGTAGATAAGCCAGGCATGTACAATCATAAAAAGCCAAGAAACCAACCCTTATAGAGAGATAATAAAATAAAGTCATTGTTTGTACCTGAGAGAGAGAGAGAGAAGAAAAGGTGGTGGTTGAGGGAGCGTAGAAACCGAGGAGAGAGAGAGAGAGAGAGGGGTTTTAGTTGAAATCTAAAAAAGGGATTAGGAATTGAGAAAGGGAAGGTGGCTGGTTTGTTTAGCGAGATTGATTTGTATCATGATTCTTATGTGTATGTAAATAGTGTTTGTGGCTCATGCATCATCTACCACCTTTTCTTTTTGTTTTTGTATTTATGTTTGCCATTCTTTTGATGATATAGAGAGAGAGAGAGAGAGAGGGTGGTTGTGCTGCTCAAGGTCTTTGCTATTCGGATGGATATAAACACAAGTTGAAGTTGAATTAGAAAAAATTAGAGAGAGAGAGAGAGAGAGAGAGAGAGGGGCAAAGCACAAGAACGTATGCTTTTCTGTGTACTTTTAGTCAATCCTACATATTCCTATTTTGCCCTTTTCAACCTATCCAACTTACACGCCGACTAGCGGACTAGGTCTTTTTTTTAGCATACTATTTCTTTTACCTTTTTGCCCTTATTTATTATTTTGAGTAATTTCCTTCTCTCATTCTTTGTTATTCTTGCTAACATATCTCTATTTTTATTCTAACTTAAATGACAATTATCTTTGGATTTTTGGTAGAAAATGTAATTGATTAAAAGGTGAAACCAAAATTAGACCCGTCTTTGGATAATGCCTTTTTTTATTTATTAATTGATCACTTAAAGTAGGTTCAGTTAAGAATGAAAATATCGGCATCGACGGAAATATTGGTACTACTATTTTGTAGAAATATCGATAAAAATATTAATATTAATGGATATTGATATAAAATTTACGTAAAGTATGAAAATTTGATTCAAAACATAAAAAAATAAAAAATTTTAATTAAACTTTTAAAAAGTTAAAACAATCAATAATCTAACAAAAAAAAAAAAAATTCAAATACGTATAATATCTAACAGCTACTACATGGTATAAATATAAATCTAATACACATACGAGCTATATAAAAATTAAAATCTTTCATTAAAACTTCAGGTTTTTAATAGTGTATGGCATACAAGTCATATATAAATTTTAATACGAAAACGAAAACCTAGGTGGTTTAAACATAGTGCGGCTACCATCTTGATTCATATAATAACGATGCAAAGTCTTATTTTCAAGTGTTTTAGATCAAGAAAAATATCAGAACAGCAGAGAATCTTGATCCTTACGGATACAAAGTAAAATGTGACTATTTGAGTACTTAATTTGTTTAATCATAAAAAATAAACAAAAAGATAGAAAATAATATTAGGGAATATCATAAATTTCTAACTTTATATTGACGGTTTACGGATATTTCTAGATATTTTTGGAAATTTCCACGACATTATGTAAAATTACATTACAGATTCACCGATATCAATATTTTACAGAAATATCATGGATATTTTCAAGATATTTTTACGGAAAGGATATTTTTAAGGAAATGATATTATACCACATATCTTTATCGTATCGATAAGGAAATATCGGGGATCTTTTCGATTTTTCAATCATTGGGTCCAACTAAACTACTATGTTTCATTATTCTCTTTTCTAGCTCTCTCTCAACCTCGAGTGAGAAACAAGTTAAGCACTCCGGTGGAATCGTTTATAGGAAATTTAATTATGGTTAATTTATTGGATTATCTTTTGGTTGGCCAATGCAGTTTCGTGCCAAGTTATTGGTATTTGGGATTTTCATTCAGAGTTCATGACATCATGTGTGTAATGTGTTATATAGGTCGAGTCATATCGCGATACAAATTATCTAAATGATGTTTGCGAAAGAAAATTAATAATAATAATAATAATAATAACACCAACATATAGACTTGAAAATTTTGTATTTTGATAATGACATAGATATAGTTGATAAAAATAAATAAATAAAATGAGTGGAAATTCAATGGACTCCTTAAAGAGTCTTAGAGTCCAGTTGGCCATTTGATAGCAATACTATGTAATAAATTGATGTTGTGCTTGGATGAGTCATTCAATTAGTAGGCAATGCTTTTTCTTCTTTCTTTTTTGAAAGCTTTTACTCATGATTTTGTGTAATATATGCAAATGAAATGAATAATCACCGGAGATGGGAATGTCTAATGTCTTGTTATTGAAAATGTCAATCCAAAAATGCCATTGATGATTCATCAAATGAATTATGTTTGCATTCCATCAAACTAGGTGGAAAGTATGTGATTTAGGCAATGATCTAATGTCCCATCAAGTTACTAATATGTGTTATTTGTTATATATATATATATATATAACAATATCTATTAATCCGGAACTATTTTTTTTTTTTTAAAAAAAAACTTTCGTCATTGGTAGGATTCAAATCGTTGATCAGAGAATCATTTATCCAAATCTTAAACTAGTCCATCTACCAGCTGAGTTACGCCAATGTTGACTTTGTTATACAAAAAGAAAAGGACATGAAAGATATATGTGACTGTATTAAATACGTCTTGGAAGGTATCTACATTACTCAATATTAACGTGACACTTAAATGGACAGCAGGGACCATAAGGTAAGGGCCTTCTGTTGGAGTTGGGACTATAATCATTAATCATTAATCATTAATCAAGCCTGCTTGCTGCAAATTCAATTTTTATTTTTTGTTTTTTAGGCTAAATTGGGTTTTGTCACAATGTTAAATTCCATAATTTTATTGTAATACGCCCCTTATTAAAGATGGCAAACTATTAAGTATGAGCGTATAGATTGTGGGTTGAAATAGGGGTATGGATGGATGACATTTGAGAAGCAAAAAGGGCAAAAGTGTAAAATGAACTGAGTAGAATTGAAGTGGCGTGTGCAGCGTTGACGGTGACGGTGACGGTGACGGTGAGAGTGGGGAATAAGAGGAATTGTTTAGGACAGTCAAAGGGCAATGAGCGAATTAATATTAGTAGACAAGGAAGGACACCGACTAAGATTAGATTGGATGGGCGGCCTGCCATACCACTCTGGCACTCTCTCAACCTTAACTCTTCCCAATTTACCTTCTTAACCCCACCTTCTTCTTCTTCTAAACACATTTCACTTCAAGCTTACTAATACCTAGAGCCTAGAGGTGACCGCGGTTCGGTTTTGATTCCAAATCGACGGTTCCGGTTCTTTAGGAAACCAGAACTGAAACCCAACCGTAGGGGAACCGATTCCGGTTCCCTACAATTCTAAACATTTTTTTTTAAAATTAAAAAATAAAAAAATAATAATTAGAAAATTGGAGATTTGAGAGAGAATTGGAGTGAGGAGAAATGAAATGGGAGGGGGTATTTATAGGAAAAGGGTATAAAATAAAAAAATAAAAAAATAAAAAAAATTTAAAAAAATAAAAATTGACCGTTGGGCCTCCAACGGCTAAATTATTATTATTACTATTATTATTTTAAAATAGTAACTGGTTTGGAATCACCATTCCAAAATATTTAGAACCGGAACCGGAACCAGAACCTTATAGATCCCAATTCAAGTTCCGGTTCGGTTCTTTAGCCCGCGGTTCCAGTTTGAACTGCCGGTTTGAAATCGAACTGTGGTCACCTCTACCAATACCACCATTTAAGGGACCCAATAATTTTAACCAGGTGGTGTATTTGAACAAAATAACAATTATATAAAAAAGAATAATAAGATTTATATATATATATATATATATACAAAAAATTGGTGGTATAATGAAGTTTAAATAAAATAAAATAAGAAGAACACGTACTCAAGATAAAAATAATAAAAACAAAAAACACAATATTAAAAAATAAATATTAACAAGAAAAACAACGTAAACAATAACAAATAACAATATTTATTCTCAAAATAATAAATTACAATCTAATTTAATAATAAGAAATTTTGTTTTGTATTTATAACAAATTTACTTTAAATTTATACAAAAATAATTGATTAGTAAATATTACTAGAAGTGTTTTTTAATTTTTTATTCTTTTACTTTTTTTAGTAAATTATTGATTCTAAATAAATTAAAACAAAAAAAAAATAGTAAAGACAAAATAAAATGAATCAAATAATAGATTGACTATTTTAATACAATGAATAAGAATTTGACATTTTAGGGTTTATTGATTGGATGTGTTATGTATGTCAAACTAAAACTACTAGAAAAAGTAAAACTTCAAAATAATAATAGATAATTTAATATAAAATAAAATTGAATTAAATAACTTCAAATTAATGGTAGTTAAGAAGTTGACAATAATGTAAAAGAGAAAGTGAATTGTTTTGTCTCAGAAAAAGATGAAAATTTGAGAAAGAAACTGGAAAAGATAGTAAAAAAAAAATTAAAAAAAGATACATGATAGAATTGAATTTAAAAATACAAGATATTTATTTTGCTTGAAAAATGAAAATGGTTGGACTTAACCCCTCACTATTACCGTAGAAGGATAGTACATTATCAAATGTGCTAAAAGATGATATGTTATAATAAATGTTAATAAAATATATTTGTACATAAAATAAAATAAAATATATGTTTTTTTTTAAAATTTTAGGTGGGGCATGGGCCCCACTTTATCCTAAGATAGGTTAACCTCTATATATGTTTGGTATGACTTTTAAAATAGAGTTTCTGAAGTATATCTTTTTACGATAAGACTTTTAATGAGTAGAGTTTTTTTTATTAAAAAAAAAAAAAAAAAAAACCTGTTTGATATTCAATCAATTTTTTTTTTCTTCCAGTAGATTGTTTGATATTCAAAGAGCTTTTGAATATTAAAAACAAATAAGGGCAGTGTATTTTTAAAATATCTTTTGGTAATGATAAATTACAAATAAAAGCATAAAAAAAGTATTTATAATTATGACTCTAAGGAAATAAATAGATTACCGATAAATAGGCAAATTAATTCCAGATGAATTTCTTTGATATTCAAATTAAAAAAATAATCAGTTTTGTAGAAAATTAAGAAAAATTGAGTAGAATTCACTTATATGTAAAATATGTTCTATACAAAACAAATATTTATACACAGTATATCAAATTCACAGGTACAAGAGAGTTTTATATATATATATATATATATAATCATAGGTACATGTGTTTGAAAAAAGAAAATCACAGGTACGTGAGTTATTAAAAAATAGTTGTAGGTACAAGAGAGTTTTTTTTTTTTTTTTTTTCACAAGTACATGAGTTTTATATTTAATAAAATTCACAAATATATAACAAATCAACCAAGCATAACATCAATATACCACCGTCATAAATTTTAAAAAAATACTATATAATTATCATTGTTTCATGAGAAGAGCTGTTATTTGACCACGCTCCTTATCCATTTTGCGCTCATGCAATACATAAATACAGATATTAGAAAATTAAAAAAATAAATATAATACTACTGTATTTAAATTTGGTGTCCAAATGATATGATATCCTTAATTTCTTTTTATTAGAATTGTATGATTGAAATGATTGAATTTTAGAGATACCACATCATTTGAACACGAAATTTGGATAAAGTAGCCTTACTCAAAAAATAATAAATAAAAGAACTAACAAAGAAAACATGAAGTATAAACTCAGCATTATAAACAAAGGAAATATATTATCACTCTAGTAGTACTGATTGGTTCATTTCTATACTTGTTTTAGGTCCTCCATTTTCAATTATTTATGCTTTGTTCTCGAGTGAAATTGTTTATTTAATGTGTTTTGTGAGCATTGTACAGGTAATCATCTCTAAATATAGTGTTTGAGCTTAATTTGAGAGATATGAGGCAAAAATAGATTAAATTGTAAAGGTTTATGTAGAACGAACACTTGTGGATAGCTATAGTGATAGCTATACCTATTAATTGTTAGCTATAGTTTAGGAATTAATTGATTGTAATCAAAATATGCCTATTATATATATTCTATGCAATGTGAATAATAATATTAAGGTTTTGCCCTAACCTCTTACATGGTATAAAAGCTTCAACCCTTTTCAATAGTCTAAAAAAATATTATTATTTTTTTCGACGATTCTTGATCCATAACAGGTTAATACTTTTGTCTCGCTGCCATTCCTGCTCGCACGCCTTCCATCTTGACATCGCTCAGCGTTGGAAGTCTTTACTGTATCTGCCACGGGTCCTTCATTTTCGTGACAGATCTCGTGTCATAGTGCTCGCAGCTGAGTCATAGTGGTCCTACTCACTACCGAATTCACAACAACACACAACAGATCATTGTCCATTTGTTTGTCATCATGAGTTCTAACGATTATTAGGTTTCTAAACCTATTAATGTTGACCTTGATGGGTCCAAATATATTTTTGGTCTCAATGCATGAAAGACTATCTCAATGGATGTGGTTTATGGGAAATTGTAGATGGATATGAAACTCAACCCGCTGACACAGATGCCAAGAAACTCAAATAATAGAAAATGAATAATTCGAAAATCGTTTCTTGGATCCACTCAACCTGCAAGACATCTATTGCACTATCTATTGGTAAGGCTACTTTCGCCAAATCTGTATGGGACAAACTCAAATCAACCTATCTTCAAACAGATTTTGCTCATGCCTATTAATTAGAGATGCAAATTCGTGCATTAAAACAACAGTCTTCTTAGAATATTTTTGAATTTCATTCTCAAATGACTGTTTTGTGGGATCAGTTGACAATGACTAAACCTGAATGGACAAAAAAGCATGATGAGTATCAAGCACTTTGTGAAAGGATTAAACTAGTTCAGTTTCTTCTTGCCCTCACCGCTAATTTTGAGGCTCTTTGAAGTTCTATTCTTCATCGCAAACCATTACCCACTACTGATGGTATTCTTCCCGAACTACTTGCTAAACAAACTCGAAAAGGAATGTCTGTTACTCCACCTTTTGATATTGCTCTCATGGTCTCATCAAAAGGCTCTGGAGTTTTCTGATCTTCTTCCTTCTCCAAGTCTACAGGGAAGAAACCATTTGTGTCTTTTGTCGCAAACCGAGTCACTGGAAGCAAGATTGCCTTCGTCTGCAACATCGCAACAGTGCTAATTCCTTTAAAGCAGATGTCAGATATTCATTCTCATATTGTTGTTGCCGAGGATATATCCTCTTCTTTCACAACCGAAGAAGTGCAATTGATTTGTAAGGTTCTCATGAATCCGGGGTAATTCTCATATTGTTGCTTCTACTTATTCAGGTACTTATCGTCATTCTCTGTGGTTCTTAGACTCTAGAGTGTCTAATCATATGATTTTTAGCCCTACTTATTTTTCCCATTCTTATCTTGTTAAAAACTATTTTCCGATTTATACTGCTAACAATACTCCTCTTTCAGTTACTAATATTGGCTATATTCATACAAGTTCTCTTACATTACCTAATGTTCTACTTGTACCAAAACTTACCATGAACCTTATATCCATTAGTCAATCATGTGATCAAGGTTGTCATGTTAAGTTTTCTGCCTCTGGTTGTGTTGTGCAGGATCATCTGACGGGGAAATTATGTGGGAAAGGGCGTAGAATTGGACGTCTCTATTGCATTGAGTCTCTTCACCTTTCTGTACCTCTTTGTGTTGCTGCTAGTGTCACCTCATCTATTTAGCACACTTATCTCAAGCATCTTTCTTTTGATCGTTTAAAACATTTATCTTCTACTGGTTGTTTGGGATTGGATTTTCCTTTCAAAAATGTTCATTATGAACATTGCATTTTAGGCAAACAAACTATTTTACCTTTTTCGTTGAGTTCTAGGACTACTACAAATATTTTTGATTTAGTTTATAGTGATGTTTGGACATGCAATATTCTCTATTTAAGTGGTGCTCATTATTATGTGTTTTTTATTGATGATTTTTCTCGGTATACATGGCTTTATGTGATACATCATAAATCTGATGTCTATAAAATATACTTTGAATTTACCTCTATGATTTACACATAATTCTCAAAACAAATTAAAATATTTCGGTCTGATTTTGGTGGTGAATTTCGTTCCACTGCTTTTATAGACCTTTTTAAATCACATGGCACCATTCTTCAGTTGTCTTGTCTAGATACACCATATCAAAATGATGTTGCTGAGAGAAAACACCGCCACATAATCGAGACTACTCGCACCATGCTTATTTCCTCAAAACTGCCCAAGTCTTTTTGGGGAGAAGCTGTTTCCACTGTTGTGTATCTCATCAATCGCACACCTACACCACTCTTACAAAACATGTCCCCTTATGAACTCCTCTTCAATGTGGTACCATCATATGCTCATTTATGGATTTTTGGTTCAACTTGTTTTGTCTTATTGCCGAGTGCAGAGCGCTCAAAATTATCAAAAAAAAATCATTCATTTGTATTTTTGTAGGGTATGGCATAGAACAAAAGGGATATCATTGTTATGATCCAGAAGCCAAACGCATTCGTATTTCACGTAATGTTATCTTTTGGGAATCTGTTCCTTATGTTGATCTTCCTTGTTCCAAATCTCATTCTTCAATAACGTATGTTGATCCTTTTCCCTCGAGGTTACCCTCTTCGAATGCTATGCCATTACCTAATTCTCCCTCACCCTCACAGCCACCTAACGATCCATCTACGCCTTTCATTGATTCTCCAACGGATAGTCTAACTGAGGTAATTTCTCGTTATCCCACTCGTACTCGTACTCCACCTGCTTTTCTTAATGATTATTATTGTAATACTACTCATTTATTAGACCTCCACAAGCCTCAAACCTACAGGGAAGCGAGTTTGCATCATGAATGGTCTAAAGCCATACAAGTAGAATTGCAAGCTTTGAAATCTACTCGTACTTGGGAACTGACAACTTTGCCTCGAGGAAAGTCTATTATTGGTTGTAGGTGGGTGTACGCCTTCAAGACACATGCCGATGGATCCATTGCTCGTTACAAAGCTTGCCTTGTGGCGAAGGGCTACACTTAGGAGTATGGTTTAGACTATGAAAAGACTTTTGCTCTTGTTGCTTGGATGACCACGGTTTGTACTATCATTGCTGTTGCTTCTTTTCGTCATTGGGAATTACAACAAATGGATGTCAAAAATGCCTTCTTGCATGGTGATCTCTGTGAAAAAGTTTATATGGATCCTCAGTTTGGTCTTTCCCATTAACCTAGGCAAGCTTGTCATATTTGCCATGCCTTATATGGTCTCAAATAGGCTCCACGCGTACGGTTTGAGAAATTTCAGTCTACTATCCTCACCTTTGGCTTTCGAAAAAGTTCTAATGACTCGGCCTTATTCATTCGGCATCGTACTCATGGTGATGTGTTCCTTCTTTTGTATGTTGATGACATTATTTTGATAGGAAATGATATACAGGAAATTTCTGACACTAAGGCTTTCCTCTCTACGTCCTTTGAAATGAAAGATCTTGGTGCTTTAACATATTTTCTGGGTATTGAGGTTGGTCACAGTTCTAAGGGCTATGTTCTCTCACATATCAAATATGCTTCAGAGATTCTCTCAATTCCTCGTCTTTCTGATGGCAAAGTTACAGAAACTCCACTTACCATTAATGTCAAACTCCGCTTTGCAGATGGTACACTTCTCCAAGATCCTACCCTCTATCGTCAGCTAGTTGGAAAGCTCACCTACTTGACTATTACAAGGCTCAACATTGCCCATGATGTCCATATTGTCTCACTGTTCATGGCATCTCCTCGTACTGAGCATTATTCTGCGATACTCCGGATTGTTTGTTACCTTCGAGGCACCATTCATCATGGTCTCCTACTCTCCTCCTCTTCCTCTCCCACTCTCTCCGCATATTCTAATGTTGATTGGGCTGGGGATGTGACGGATCAAAAGTCCACGACTGGCTTCCTTGTATTCCTTGGTGATTCTCTTGTTTCCTAGAAAAGCAAGAAGCAGAGTGTTGTCTCTCGCTCTAGTGCTGAGTTTGAGTATCGTGCTTTAGCTAACACCACAACTGAGATTGTTTGGCTGCGGCGTCTTCTTAGTGATCTTGGTGTCTCGCAATCTCAATCGACCACTCTCTATTGTGACAATTATACTGCTATTCACATTTCACGTAATTATGTCTTCCACGAGCACATGAAACACATTGAGCTTGATTGTCATCTCGTTTGTCATCATTACTGTCATGAAACCATCAATGTTCCTCATTTTTCTATTGAGCTGCAGCTTGCTGATCTTTTGACTAAATCTCATAGTGTGGCTCGTTTCACCTATCTTACTTTCAAACTTCACTTGCTACCGGTACCAACAACTAAAGTTTGAAAAGGGGTGATAGCTATATTAATTGTTAGCTATAGTTTAGGAATTAATTGATTGTAATCAGAATATGCCTATTATACAACAAGTCTCTCTCTTGTACATATTCTATGCAATGTGAATAATAATATTAAGGTTTTGCCCTAACCTCTTACAGTGAAGACCATAACTTTTTACACAGATTGAACCGGGTTGAGATCCATGTATATTAGGAAAGCCCCGGACGTCTTATTTCTGGAAAACTTTACGGTTCATGAATCCAAGTTTTCTAGAGGAAGTTATGTTCCTTTTAATGGTTGTGGGTTAGAGAATAGCAAATTGGACCGCGACTTGCGTACCGCGGTGTAAGTAGCAGGATTTTTTAAAGGATTTCCACGGGCTACGATGCAAGCTGGGTTGTTATTGTGTGATTCCAAGAGCGAAGGCATTCTAAATTGGTTCAGAAATGTTCAGAAACTTCTCAAATTTAATTCTAATGACTCTAGAAGACCAATGAACGTTTAGGAAACTTCTTAACCTCACTTAATAGTCAATCATCAAAAGAGGAAAGGCAAGTTAGGAAATAAATCTTATTCCTTGATTCATGATATAGTTTAAGAAACATGAAATAAGTGACAAGAAAATTATAAGTATATACAAAATAAAATCTTTCCTTTTTTTTTTTTTCAAATAAAAGCATTCCTTTAAAAAAAAAAAAAATTCCTTTTTTTAGGGATAATTACCCCGGTGTCTTTCAATTTGATGACACACTATCAAAATAGTCACTAGATTGGGAATTGGTTTCCAAATGACTATTTTTGACCCAAAAAAAAAGTGACATTAATGGCCATTCCAATTTCATCCAATGAATTGCATTTTAGTAAATAGGGGATGACAATAATTTATTTTAGATGTTTTTTGGAAAACAATTTTTTCAATGAGTGATATTTTGTTATATAAGAGGATGATATAAATTTATTTTAGATGTTTTTTTAAAAAATAATTATATTGTGTGTGTGTGTGTGTGTGTGTGTGTGTGTGTGTGTGTGTGTGTGTGTTATGTTATACGTATATACACACATTAAGGGGTCGTTTGTTTTTTGCAATTAAAACTTAATGTGTCTGAATTGAAATTATTAAGTTGTTTTGTTTATTTTTTTAAGTAGTCAAATAACTTTAAAATACCAAAAAAAAAAACTTAAAGTAAAAAGTGATAAATCCTGACTTTTAACTTAATTCCAAATCAGAATTACATTTAATATATTATTTTCCAAGATTATCCTTCCAAAGATAAGATATTTCCAATTTTATCATTATTATAAATTATACAAATTTATTTATTTTAACCTATTACTCATGATAAAAAACATTATTCACATTATCACTTTCAACATCATCCTTGAGCCTTCAATTATATACATGCATATATACATATATATATATATATATATATATATATTTTGTAAAATCAAAATCATTTCTAAATCATTAATTCATATTTAAAAAAAATATATTTATCATATCTTAATCATGAATAATATGTTATCATTATTATATAAAAAAAAGGACTCTTCTTCTGTAACAGCTTTTTTCAATGGTTTAGGATTTGCTACATTTATAAGTTGTTTGTATCATATAAAATAAAAATACATAACAATTAATTATTATAAGGGATGTCAAATTACTTGTTTTAAAATCATTTTATCTTTCAAAAAAAAAAAAAAAACAAATAAGTTGACATTCAGATGTGATTCAAAAAATAAAAAATAAAATAAAATAAAAACAAACATATCATTCAGTTTTAGGTTTCAGTCACTGTTCAGTTTTCAGTAAAATTTAGGATTGTTTAGTTTTCACACAAAGAAACAAACGACCTCTAAATATAATTATTCGTTTCAAAATACAAAAGAAATGGTTTATATCAATATAAGTGTCTCTTCTTTGTTAGATTTTTTTAGATTTTATTGTCATAATCTTCTCAAAAAAGAATATATATTTAAAATATGATATACATATATACACACACTAAATATAATTATTTGTTTCAAAAAATAAAAGAAAAAATTGATTTACAAAAAACATCTTAAATAAATTAATGTCATCCCCTTATTTACCAAAATGTCACTCATTAGATGGAATTGGATGAAATAGTCATTAGTGTTACACTTTTCGCCAAAAAAAATGTCATTTTGAAACTAATTCTCAATCTAGTGACCATTTTGATAGTGTGTCATTAAATTGATGGTCACGGGGTAATTATCCCTTTTTTTTATAAGGTAATTTTTTGACTAATTATATTAATGTTACAAATTATCAAATTTTTAATTATTATATTGTGATAATTTTTTTAAGAGTCTGAATTGAAAAAGCACAATGACAAAAACAAAAAACCAAAAAAAAAAAAAAAAAAAATTGTTACAAAATAATAGCTATAGTGATGTATTTATAATTTGTCACAAATAAATAATATGACATCCATGATATAACATCTCAAACCCACATTAAATAAATATGGGTTGATGAATGTGTTTACTCGTTTAGGAGATACAAGCCAATCTTTTTAGGTATATCATTTTTATGTGTTGATAGTGATATAAAAGTGGGGGGCAAAAGCTTGGGTGCAGCGTATGCATGGTGATCCTCCATCGTGATATTGCCACATAAGTAGCTTTATTTACGTGACAACATCACAACGGATGATATATCATGCATCTGATGCATCCAAGATTTTCTCTAGAATGTTACCATACTCTTATCCAATGACAATAAGTAGTTTTGAAACTAGAGATGTCACCCTTCCACATAATTATCAGTGTTACTTAAGTTGTTTGATAGTATGGTTAAATATATAAACTACATAATGCTGTTAAGGAAGCTTAAAGTGGGTCCCCAATCCATTATCAGAGGAAATTCGTTTGTGGTTACCTCCTCCTTTTACAGGTGGGCGTAGCTATGATGACACTTGCCCATGATCTAATTAAGGCCCATGATCTAATTAAGATGATTTGGAAACAGGGGTGGACCTAGGGCTGGCAATTGTATCTGGTCGGGTTGGGTACCCAGCCTTATCCGGGTTGAAATTCTCAAGTAGTACCCGAATATTTCTTACCCATTACCGGATAAGGAATATCTAGGTACCCCGCTAAGTGTGTATCGGTCTGGACTCGGGTCCAGGTATACCTGGATACCCGGCCGGGTACCTGGTTTGTACCCAGTTTTTATTTTTTAACTTTAAAAAAAAAAAAAAAAACAATCAAATAAATAATAATAATAATAAAAAAAAAACCTAAACCCTAATTTTTTTTTTCAAACTTTTAAAAAATAAATTTGTCAAATAAAAAAATCTTTACCCCGGTTGAAAGATCTATATTGTAAATAGAATCGAATCTCAAAAACACTTGAAGAAATCGGATATGGAGGAGATCAGGCACTATATCAAATAACGAGAGGAAGATGAAGAGAGAGTGAGAGAATCTTAAGTGATTTTAGGGAGAGACAAAAGAGAGAAAGAGGGAGATCAGAATGTTTTGAGGGTTTAGATAGAGAGATGAGAGAGGATATAAGAGAGAGAAAGGACGTTAGTACATGACTGACATTCAAACTTTTTTTATAAAAAAAATTTACTTAAGAAAAATAATCTTTTTTTTATATATATAACTATGAAAACATACAAGGAAAAGAACCAAACAAAAACGAAGTAAACAAAACATAGAAAACCAAACAAATAAAGGTAACAACTACCCAGGCTTCTCAGCCTCAATAACACTACCAATACACCCAGGAAACTCTTCCATCCATAACACATCATCCATAATGTTGAGTGGGTGTTTTACAAGACCAATGGCTGCTTTGTTTGCCGAAATAGAAATCTAATAAAACATCATGTTCTCCAAGCAATCAGACAACCTCATAATATCCAAAAGAATAGCCCCAAATTCCGAATCTCTATGAATACCATTGTTGATCCATTTGACCACCTCTGTATCATTAACCTTAATAACATCAGGGGTAAGACCACAATCAATGCCAATTTGAAGACCTTTCTGGATGGCCACAAGAACAACAACTTTGACAAGAAAATTGGCTTCAATATTTTAGGAGCAACATGCCAGCACTTCACCCTCAAAGTCTCTTATAATGGCACCAAACCCAATCCTGTAACCACAAAAATCCGTGGCAACAGAACAGTTCAATTTGAACTCACCAACATCAGGCGGACACCACCTGACATCAATTTAGGTTTTATCCGCACAATTCAGTTTCTTTTGAGTTATTCCTTTGACAATCATTTAGAAAATTCTTACCACGGTAAAAAATCTCATACAAATCAGCAAAAGGAAGACCATGAAGGAAGGAGTTACGATAAAACCAAATTCTCTAGATAATAACACAAAAAGCTCCATCTCCTCCCTTTTCAGCACAGCAAAACAATGAAGAGCAAAATCAAAGAGGCTGGCAGAATTACCTCTCACAGCAGGTTCAAGTGAAACCGGTCATCACGGATATGCTTCAATTTTTTATAGTCCCATAAAGCAGGCTTAGTGGTCTCCAAAGAAGACTTACTCACAATACATAAACCATCCATTTAAACACCATGACGGCTAATGTTGAGGTTGGTCGGGGTTCAATTGAAACAATCTCTCCAAAAGAAGATTTTAATTTTCGTAGGGATTTTCTTTTTTCAAAAAAACTTCCACCAAGCTTTGAAAAGACTAGGAAAAGAAATATATGGATTCAAATCCAACACCCTACCAGTCCAGTAACCACTTCTAACATAGTAATTCCCATTAGCTTTATAATGCCACATCAAACTGTCAGGGCTATTATCAATACCAATTGGGATTCGAAGAATAGATTTTACATCATCAGGAAGGAAGTTCCTCTTGATTAGCTCACCATTCCATCCCCCAGAAGGAGAGACCAATCTATCAACCACAGCATTCCCACCAAACTTATGAGGCGAAAGGATTTTGAACTCATTCGGTCTAGGAATTCATTTATCACTATAAATTTTGATAGATTTACCATCACCAACACGCCATCTCACTCCTTTAACCAACAAGTCTCTTCCCCATATAAGGCTACTCCACACATAGGGAGCCAAATACTTTTTTCTAGCTTCAAGAAAGCTGCAATCTCTGAAATATCACCCGTTGAGAATTCTAGCAGC
The DNA here is from genome assembly GCA_035582765.1 of Acer negundo. NCBI lineage: Eukaryota > Viridiplantae > Streptophyta > Magnoliopsida > Sapindales > Sapindaceae > Acer > Acer negundo. The sequence continues at coordinate 19,962,525 of CM069237.1, read as the reverse complement.
TAGCGAATCAGGCTTCTTAAGGATTCTCTACCCCTAATTGGCCAAAAAAGCTTTATTTGAAGTTTCAAGATCACGAAATCCGAGTCCGCCTTCACATTTGGGTTTACAGAGCTGACCAATGCATTTTCTTGTGGTTAGAATTACTGCCCTATTAAAAACGAGCACATAGTCTTTGGATTTCCAAAATTAGGCCTTTAGGAAGACAGAAGATATTCATGGCATAGGAAGGAACCGCTTGAACCACCACTTTGATAAGGATTTCCTTACCACCTACAGATAGGGGTTTTTCACCATACATAATCCACAATGTTAGCAAAGAGATTTCGTTTACTTTTGCCAGAGAAGCGTGGAAGGCCCAAATATTTTCCATGGCAATTAACTAGGCTAACACCAATCAGAGAAGTAATTCTCTCTGCTTTAACGGCAAATATGGACGGGGTCACACACACCGCCGATTTTCTAAAATTAATCACATGCCTATAAGCCCTCTCATAGTCTTCAAGAATTGCTTTAACTGCAACACAATTTTCGTCATTTGCCTTAATGAAAAAGAGGTTGTCATCGGTGAAGAACAAGTGAGAAATAGCAGGACCCTCTCTACTACATCTAAAACCCAATAGCCTTTCCCGATCTTGAGCCAACTGAATTAGGGTTGAAAGACCTTCAACACAAAATAAGAAGAGGAAAGAAGAGGAGGATCTCCTTATCTAAGCTCCCTAGAAAGCTTAATATTGCCACAAACCTCTCCATTGATCACAAAGGAATAAAACTCAGAGGTTACACAATTCATAACCAGATCAACCCACCTTTTAGTAAAGCCCGGGTTCTGTAACATGCCTCTCAAGAAAACCCACTCCACCATATTATACGCCTTGGAAATATCAAGCTTGATGGCCATCGAACCCCCTCTTTTCCTCCGCTTTAACCTCTGAAGGCATTTGAATCCTACAATGGTGTTGTCGGAAATCAGACGACATAGGACAAAAGCGCATTGAGTCTCCAATATGACATCTCTCAAGGCATGTCTAAACCTGTTAGTAATAGTCTTTGCAGTAATCTTGTAGATAACATTGCATAAGCTTATAGTTCTGTAGTCTGAGATTCTAACAGGATTTTGAATTTTAGGGATTAGTGAAATGACTGTACTATTCATACCTGCCATAGAAGCACCCTAATTTAGAATCTCTAGACAAGCCTTGGTAACACAAGGACCCACCGAATTCAAGAATTTTTGGTAGAAAATGGCTGGTAACCAATCACAACCCAGTGCTTTTAAGGGACTCATACCAAAGACAGCATTCCTAACCTCATCAGTAGAGAATTTGGTATCCAAGAATCTAGATAACTGACTACTAAGCTTTGGTCGGACTCTTGCCAAAATCTTGTCCATATCACCTTGTGAAGGATTACTAGTAGTGAAAATGTTAGAGAAATATTGCCTCATAATACCCTTTATATCAACCTTCGTATCTCTCCAAATCCCACCATCATCAAGAAAATCTTTAATTTTATTTTAGCGAACGCCTTAAAGTGAATGACACGGGTATTCCGATCACCATTTTGAATCCACTCCACTTTCGCTTTTTGCCTCCAATATCTCTCTTCAGTTTCAAGAACTTCATTGAATTGAGATTCCAGCCTATTAATAACTCTCTAGGAAACCGACATATCAATATTGCAAGCATCTTTAAGAGCCTTTCTTTTCTCCTTGAGATTAGAGCAAAGATCTCTCCTCTTGTTAACATTCCACGATTTCAACATCATACCACACTTGTCAATTTTATTCAACACATTCATGACACAATTGTTGTTGCAATTATTCCTCTATGCTAAAGAGACAATATATTAACGTTCTTCATCATCAATCCAACATTCCTCAAAGAAAAACCATCTTCCCTTGTTTGCCGAAAACTTCCTACTAGGTACAGAAACATTCTTACAATCTTGGAAAAGGGGTCTATGATTAGAACCCCAAAATTCAAGGTGACAAATCACAGCTTTTGGAAATAAATTCCTCCAGCTTCTATTACACAGACCCCTTCCGAGCCTTTTCATAATATTAGCATACCCATCCCTCTTGTTACTCCATGTAAATTTGGGTCCAACAAAACCCATATCTTCTAAATTGCACTCCTTAATTGTCTCACGAAACTCCGTCATGGCTCTCTAACACTTACTCGGACCACCGAGCTTCTCATCATCACCTAAAATTTCATTAAAGTTTCCCATGCACACCTAAAAGAGATTGTATATACTAGCTAATCGACATAGCAAAGTCTGAGAATGTCTCCTTTAGGCTAGCTCCAGATGGCTATAAAATCCCGTAAATCTCTAGAGCGATCATCTATCATCCGTAATTTTCACGTTATTGTGCTATTGGGAATATGTAAGCAGATCGACCCTTATGTTTCCAGACCAAAGCAAACATAATCCCTCTGATCTACCAACACTGTTAACCACCAATTTTCCACTAAATCCCAACTTTAATCTCCAATTCTCCATCTTAATATTGTCACATTTTGTTTCACACAAGAAAATCACATCCAGACCAACCTCCTACGTATGGGACCGTAAGGTATTGAACTCCCAGGAACTAACCAGTCTCCGAGCGTTCCAAATAAAGAATTTCATTATGCTCAATGGGGCTGGTAGAGACCGACCAACTGATATAACAGTAAGTTCATCCACTTTCGCCGCTGCCGAAACCCCGAAGGGGTTAACACCATCAACGAATTCTTGATCAACCTTGCCATTCAAATCATCCTTCTTGGTTGCCATTGAATCCATACCAACATATGTTTCCTTCCCACTGACATTGGGTAACACACCACAGCTCCCCCCATTACAAGAATCTACAACCATTGTCTGAACTCCAACTCCTTTCTCAACTACTAAACCTTGCTCGAGAGGTACCAATGATGTTTTATTAATTGGGGGGAAGATTCTCTAGGTTGCTCAATCTTAAAATCGTCATTCTCTCCTTTACTTAAATTTTCCCCAAAATAATTTCTAGAGAAAACACTATTCTTACCTGGTATAACCCTTTTTGCATTTACTAGTTTTTTCCCCAACTTCACATGAGTCACTCTTAGGCTTACTTAGAACCAACCTATCTTCTTTTATATCCACCGAAAAAAACCCACCAGTAGAAGGCTTATGAATTTTCAAACCATCAAAAGGAATTGCAGATGCCTTATTAGTATCATTCATTGGGTCATCCTTTAGGCCTGTCTTAGGTTTATATGAAAAGTCCATCATATTAACCTCAGACTTCTTGTTAAGACCATATAAGATTCTAGCATCTTGGCCTAACACCTTCTTAATTCTGATGACTTGGTCACTATAATCTTGGGAGCAGGATTACTCATAGAGTTGTAATCTTTATTGGCCCCAAAAGCATTCCTATCTGGATTAATGATTGAGCCCACCATATCATCCATGCAACCATCCCATTTCACGAGGCTACGGGACTCTTCCAATTTCCCATGTTGTTGGGATCTCTAACCTTGGTTACCGTTGGAGCCCTCAATCGCAGTGACAGCCTTTTATCCCCTCCAGTTTTTCGACCTTGAGCTGTTGTATCCCTTATTTTTTCCCCAAATTACCAAAATCCATTCTTCCTACACCTTTAAAGTTACACTTCAGGGGCTTGAAGCTTGAAGCCACACTACAAGTTTCCTAGCCGCGTTAAAAGATACCTCTCTTTCCTTTTCAACTTCTACCACACATTCATCCATAACATGACCAAGTCTATCACACCTAAAACAGTAATCCATTAACCTTTCATAATGGAGGAGCATCGCAATAACTTTTCCATTATCCAAAAAGTCAACACAGAGATAGCGCTGCAATGGTTTATCAACTGCCATCGTGACCCTCGCCCTTAGAAAACAACTTAAACTATCACTCGCAACTCCAAGATCCAAATCATGCACCTCACTCATCATACTGTCTAAAAAAGACCAATTTCTTCGGATAAAAAAAGTAGTAGAAGGTTATGAATCTACACCTAGAAATCCACAGAGCTGAACTTTAAATCATACACCTCACACACCCTAGTGGGTTTATCAAACACAATAATGGCTCTGTCAAAGCTCCAAGGACCACCCTTTAGAATTCCGTCGATCTTCCCTATTACTGAAATGGAAAGCAAAAATGTTTCCTTTTATTGGCTCAACTTCTACACTACCACTCACTCGCCAGATTTTATGCATTACATCAATAAAAACATCTCAATTAACCAGCTTTTTCTTAAGGACCTTTCCTACCAAGCACAAAGACAAACGACTTTCACTTCTATCTTTGAGACTTATGTTCGGCGTGCGCGCCGAACCCTCCTTCTCTTTAATCGAAAGAGCATCATATAATTTCACAATTTCCTCTACATTTATAATGCCAAAGAAAACAAAACCATCCGACGACAACAATACAACCACAACGAGACAACTAGGACACTATAAGGATTTCAAAAAAGAGAGAAATCCAGAAACAAACAGCAAGGAAAATGAGGAAGCAATGAGACTAGCAGGGATTTCTAAACTCACACCTTGGGTTTAGAGAGAACCAAAGGGAGAGACTTTTTGTTACTTCATTTAAAATATAGTTCTACTCAATTTGAATGTAGTTTGATGATATTTAATGTTTGTCTAAAACTTGAGTTCTAATCAACAGGGATTAGAGTTTCTATATGTGTTTTATCTCTAACATACTTATCCTAATTAATATAGTAATTAATTTGTAAAAAATAATAATAATAAATTAATGTTTAAAAATATTGTAAAATTTAAATAAAAAAAAAAAAAAAAAAAAAACAAGGTAAAATCCGAATATAGATACCTGGATACTGGAATTGGATATTGGGATTGTAAAATCTAGGTCCCAGGTGAATATCGGGAATATAAAAATCCAGGTACCCGGTCAGGTCCGAATTTTTGCCATTACTAAGTGGACCTTAAGGAGGCCTGATTCAGGCTATAGCCGGGTCTGCTCTTAGGAAAAATAAAAACTTATTAATAATATATTATTATTTTAATTGGAGTCACCTCACCTCTCACCTCGCACCTCTCACCTCTCACCTCAAGTCCCAACATCTATTCCCTCTCACACACGTTCCAACTCTGAATTCTTTCTCTCTCTCACATCCCAACACAGACACTCTCTCAAGTCCTAAATCCCAATTCTTTCTCCCTCTCATTCACACATCCCAAATCAATTCTCTCTCTCTTGAATTAATAACTATCTTCATCCCTCTAAATTCTCAATTACAAAATTGAATATAAAAAACACTAATGCCAAACAACTCAAAAAATTAGCTCAAAAACTAACTCAAATGATGTGGCAAGTGTTTATGTGATAATAATAACTCAATTGCCACATCTCTTGGGTTGCACAGTATTACTCTTAATCTATTATTTATATTAAGTTTTGTAACTCTTAGTTACAATTTATTTTTTCTAATAAACAAGTTAGGGTCTTGGGTTTGTTAGTTATAATTTTTTTTTAGCTATTACAACTATTACAGTAAGACTGACGAGACCTACTAAGATCAAAAAATACATATGCGACCCAGATACTCCCACAAACCAGGAGAAAACTCCTCATATATGCTTGTAAAATGTGCATGGTGGGACTCAAACCCCTTACCACCACTATGGAAGGGAGCTGCACTACCATCTCTACTTAGACCCGACACGATTCGGGTTCAAACCGTCGAACCGAATAAGGACTGGGACCGAAAAAATTGAAACCGGAATCCATTTTTCGATTCCGATTCAGGAACCGAACCAAGAACTAGAGTAGGGCGGTTCCGGTTCCGGTTCTATTTTTTCCTGAACCGCCCGGTTAGAACCGGACTACAACCAACAATTATGGTTCAGTTCTAACTGGCAGTTTCTATCTTTTTTTTTTTTTTTTAATTTGTGGAATGAGAAATCAGAACCAGATCTCTCATCGTTCTCTTTACCACAAACCCAGATCTCTCTCTAATCCATACCGGTCAATCTCAAGCACCCACCACCACAAACCCAAAATCCACCACCACCTAAACTAAATCACACCGACCGGCGACCACCATGACTGACGACACCACCCCCAATCTCATCGCCCTCTCTCGATCGATCCAAGCAAGAAGATGAAGACAGATGAAGAAGCGGAGGAAGATAAAAAAGAAAGAAGAAAGAAGATGATGATCGAAGAGGAAAGAAGTGAGATAAGTCTAATCTAATTATTTTTTTAAGATAGAGAGATGAAGTCTGATATGATTTTAGGGATTAGATGCTTTGAATTGGGTGGGATTGACGTTGGGTGAGTTAGTGGTGTAGGTGTGAGTGAGCATGTGTGAGTGTATGATTGGTGGAAAAAAAAAGGTTTGAAACTGTCAGAACTTTCGGAACCGGAATCGACAATTTCGGAACCAGGTTCCACTGAACCACAGTACCGGAACTGAAACCGAAACCGGAATCGGAACCGAAACCGGAATCGGAACCGTTTCAAGTCTATCTCTGCTAATATGTGATATGCTTGTTAATCATAATTTTAAGTTAGTGTTTTGTTATTTTTTTTATGAATATATTTTTAGATTACAATTTATTATTTCTATTGTTATATTATAATTTATTAATTATCATTTTAACTAAATTGTTTGATAAATTTAGGTTACAATGTTAAACAATCATATATCAAAGCCATAAAAAACTATGATTTCATACTTTGGAAAAAAAAATAATCAATTATTGAGTTAAAGTGGATCAAGTTTTCCATGTACTATCAGGGATGGGGGTTTAAGTTAACAATTTTGTTTTATTGAAAGTTATATATATATATATATATATATATATATATATATATTTACATAAATATTTAAGTCAGTGCACACTAATATAACTTCATCAGTGCGTTGGATGTGGATCATTAGATTTACATACTTTGACTCAAAGTGTATGCATTTGTCAAAGCTCCATAATCAATGGTTCACATGCATTGCTACTAATGTATTTACATCAATGCGCACTGATGTGAACGAGAACGTATATATATCTATATATATAGAACTTTTCCTATTAACACCCCATTATTTTAATACAATGAACACCTTTGATGAAATTACGAAAAATTGAATGTGTTTCAATGATATTTTTTATGTTTCCTAGGAAAATTGAAATACACATTTGGTAAAATTTTAATTATTTTTTTAGATTCGATAACTATTTTTTCTGATTTTGTCTTATTTTAAATGTTTTCATCTTCAAAAAGATTAGAAAAAATTAGTTCTTGTATCCAAAAAAAATTTCAATTTTTTTCCACAAATGTATTTCATTCTTTTTATCATCTATACCAAACATTATATCAAGATTCAATCAATTCTATTAAATTTCACCAAAGTTGCTTGTAAAAAGTCATGGGTTAGTATTAAAAACATCTCATCACCTTTGAACTATTATTAGAATGTAGAGTTACAAATGCTTTTATTTTAGAAACCTCCCTTATAAACTAATACCATTAACATTCCGTTCGTGTTGATTAAGTTTGACTATTAAAAAGTCTGAAATGTCCCTATTTAAGTTTCAATTGTATGAATTAACCATTATACCATCATACTTTTACCAAATAAAATAATAAAATAAACCAAAGGTGGGAATGTTAACTTGCAAATAAAAAGTTATTTTGTGGATAATTTTATTCATAAAAATAAAAAATTACAAATGAACCAAAAGCATTGATGTAAGGTTCTTGATTTGTATTAGCTTGATTCTATTGCAAAACTCTCTATATTTGTAATATGTGTTGCTTAGGTGGTTCTAGGTGAAAAGAAGTTTCAAAGGTTAAAAGCGACGTCTTATGCAAATAACGTCTTTAAGAGGAAAATCGCATACTTGGATGCTAAGGTATCAAGTTTCTTCTTCCTCTTGCAAAGCGTAAGAGCGCACGCGCACACACACACACACACACACACACACACACACAAAATTCATTCATGTGTGTCTCTGCATCGTTGTGCAAACATTAGGTATAACACATTCACACTCATTTAAGTATGCACATGTATTGCTCTCGAATTGACAAACATTGTAGATTCACATGTTTTATGATTATCGCTTGAAAATGGCATACCTGTGTGATATTGTGTTTATTTATTTGTGTTTCTTGTATCTTGGACTTAAGCATGATCTTATTTGATTCTTTATTGAGTCCCGGTCATTTTAGTTACTCATTCATTAGGTTTCGAGTCCAAACAATGTAGCTACGCTACTTTGCATTCTTATTCGTTGAGTTGTCTTCGTCATCATTTTTCAAGAGGAATTCTCAACCTTTTATCAAAGTTTTGTAGTCGTCGTCATGCATGAGGGAGTCATGATTCGTAATCTGAATACAGATTCAAAATCAAAGTTTGGAGGCCTAAATATGGTCGAAGAACGCAAGAGGAGCGCGAGGGGAGCTTGCATGGCTAAGGCCAAGCAAGGTGTCCACGTGTGAGCCACATGTGGCACACGGCTAGCACTGCCCTCTACCCACGTGTGCCACACGCGGTCCACATGTGGATGGTGACATGGCAACAGCTGGTTGGTTAATTTTTCCCTCTCTTGAATTCTTTTAAATACTTTCCATTCCCTCTCATTTCATTTTAAGAAGAAAATTTGAAAAAGATAGAGTGCAGAATTTTCTCTTCAATTTTTCCAACTTCTAAACACCATAACTTTCTCATTTGAACTTCGAATTGAGTGATTCAAGTTGGAAAATATTCGTAATCAAGTCCTCTACCTTCTCCAAAAGAGTTTACAGTTGTTTGATCGAGTTTTGTGATGGTTCTACCCTCAAAACCGAAACTGCGCTGGATTCTTAGGTATTGAACTAAACTTTATAATTTCTTCTTTTATAGTCTTCAATTTCCTAGAGTTTTCTTCTTTTATATGTATGTGTATGCTTGATGAAAGCTACTGAGAATGATAACTTCAAATCAAAGCTAATCTAGTCTAATTAGAGACTTGAATATGCACTAGTTTTCTAGAATTTCTAGTTTTTCACATGTTTATGAGTTGTATTGTGATCAGCTTGATATCTAGGGTTATTTGTGTTATGATTGACTCATTTTATGATTAATAATCTTAGCATGTGTTTGGATTCTTTTATTGAACAAATCTAGGATTAACACATTTGATTTTGTATTTAGAGCTAATTAGGATTTAATTGATTATTCATTATATCCTTACTCTAAATAATTGCTAGAATATTCATTGATCATATTTTATTATTCTAGCATTTTTGGTATATGTTTCTAATATCTTGAATATGTGTTTCATGTATATGATTTATTCAAATGTTAGCTTTGTGAATGAAACTATGAATCACATGTGTTAGATGTTTTACATGTTCTAGGTTTCAATTCATGTTTTTATGACTAGACAATATTTAACTTGTGTGCTCACATGATTAAGTTTATATCTACATGATTTGTACTTGATCTATACATTTTATATGTTCATGCATCATCTTGTATGCTTGCATCACTTGGATTGTTAAACTAGAATATCATACATTGTGTGTTCATTGTTTAATTCTAGTTTCCATAGTTCGTATTGATCATATGTCCTATGTTGAATCTGCTTGCATCATTTGCATCACTTAGATCATTTGTCTTACAAAAGGTGGAAGTCTCTTGTTAAGGTGAGTGAAGCCTTAATTTGAGCAAGAGGACTTGACTAGAAAAGTGTTTCGGATAGCCAAGTTGAAGTCTTAGTTAGGATCAAGAGGATCTGGATAACTAAGCAAAAGTCTTAGCTAGAAGTGTGATACTCCGGATGATTAAGTTAGGGAAGCTTGAATAGGATCATTTGTGATCTAGATAGCTAAGCAAGGAAATCTTCCTAGAAGCTTGAGAGTCTTGGATAGGAAGTTGCTTCCTAAAAGTGTAGGACACACCTTAGATAGGGAGTAGGTTAGGTGGTTCACTAGGCCCGAAGGTAGACTAGGAGTTGATAACTTAGGGTGGATATCATGTGTTGATAGCCTTAAGTGTGTAAGTCTTTTTCATCATAGTGAATTGCTTTGCAAGTGGTTGTGGATTCAACCCATGATCGTTTCCTCTTCGGAGGTTTACCACGTAAAAAACAATGTGTCAAATGTCTCTACCTCTACCTCTACCTCTTTATTTTTGTATGTATGATCAATATATCTTATTTAAGATCTTCATGTCCTCATATCCTTGTAAACAAGATATTTATAGGGAAAGAGATGCACACATTATTTGTTGAATCAACATTTGTTTCTTGTATCGTGTAGGTGTTTGAACATTGTATCTTGTGATATTCTATATCAAGTTGTAAAGTTTACTTAGTGTACTTATATTGTAATATTCAAAGTACAACTTGTGGAATTCGATCTTTATTGAATATTAAAGGTTAATTTTTATGTTCACTAAGGTTTTAACATAAGTAACGAAAGAGTTTTTAAAACTAATGTGTTAACCACTTCACCCACCCCGCTTAGTATAACCTTAAAGGTATTTTTAATTGAAAATGAATATTTGCTTGAATTTATATATATATAAAATAATAATAATAATAAATAAATACATATTCTAGTTTATTTCCAATGCTTTTGATTCATTTATAATTTTGTTATTTTGTTATTTTTATGGACAAAATTGTCTACAAAATAGTTTATTCTTTGCAAGTCAACATTCTCGCTTTTATATCAGTTTATTAATTTATTTGGTAAATATATGGGTATGATGTTCAAATCATATAATTGAAACTTAAATAGAGACATTTTAGACTTTTTAACGGTTAAACTCGGTCAACACAAACGAATTGCTAACGGTGTTAGTCCATATGGGAGGTTTCTAAAATAAAAACATTTATAACTATACCTTCAATAATAGTTCAAATGTAAAGGGAGATTTATAACATTAACCTAAGTCATCATTGAAAAATATCTCTCTCTTTGTATATATATACGACCTCGTTCCTATTGAGCATCCTTATATAACTTTATCAGAATATTGAATGTGAACAACTTATTTATAAAAATGATTTGATAAGTGCATACATACCAAGTTAAAGTATTTAAAACGAATGGCTCACATTCAATATCTTTATATAATTCCATCAGAACATCCTCATATGAAAATTTCTTTATATAAATATAGTTTTATTTTAATCCACTCTTATAAAAAAAGGAAAAATCTTGGATACACCGTGTTTGGAAAATCAAACAATTTTTCATTCTCCTACTACATTTTTCCAAGCTAAGCTAAAAATACTCGTTCTAATTGCCTTCTTCTGAGACTGAGGCAGTCCTTTTTATTTTATTATTCAAAGAGTCACCCACTTTTATATGATATCTTGAGAGATGTACTCCCACATTTCAATCTAACATTGCTCTTTCTCAATAATAGGACTCGATCTTTGAAATATCCACACTTTCCCTAATCTTTCCCTCGATTTTCTGTGATATACCTATGTGGATGTAAATATGTAATAGCTTTTCCATAGAATATCCAAAATATGTCCGTCAATATTGAGATCAGTGAACATATAACCCGTTACATAATATCGTGTAAATTTATCAAAAATCTTCAAAACATGAATCCCAACGACCGGCAAACAAAAATAAATTTGGTCCTTATGGCGGTAGTGGTCCTGGTGGATCATCAAAATGACGTCCTTTAATTACTTAAAGGTTTAAAAAATTACTCACTTGAGGGCTGGAGGGTGTGAAGTTTTTAACTTCATGTCGCAGCGGTGAAGAAACGGGGTTGGTCAAAATGAAGAAGATATACAAATGTCATTTTGACATTGACGAGAAAAATAAAACACTAAAATTAATCTAGACCGTTCCAGACTTTAATATATTTGTCATAAGATATTTAAGAACGAACTCAACAGAGAATCCAACTCTGACAAAATGAGAACCATTTCATATGAAGAAGATAATTCTAGAAGACAGCTATGGGTGGAATCATGGAAGCAGTCGACTTAAAAATAAATATTTTTCATTCTTCAACATACCCTCAAATTCCTCCATGTGATATCATACAGGATTAAATCTGTACGGTTGAATGGGGTTTCTTAATTTACCCATTAGCTTGAAAAATTCTAAAGTTTGTTTTTGAGGTCAATTGTTAAGAGGCAATCAATGAAAAGCACACTTCCGAATATAAATTAAGCAGTGTCAACAGCATTTTGCTTCTTTTATAACATGTAAAATATGCAATCACTCACTCCAACTTTTCATGTTTGTCAAAATAAGATCATTCGCACAATTTAACTAAACAATTCTGATTACACAAAAGTAAGAACCCGTGTCCAAACAGAGACCACTACAAACTCAAAAGCCAAGCAAAACCATCAACTTCACTTTTAACATGAAATCAACACCAAATCAAGCTACTCCTAAAAGACTTGTAAAGCATTAGAGATGAAGAACCTCTCACTCTGTCATAATAGGCTTGTTCTCATTTGCTTTGGGTCGCTGTTCCTTTGGCTTCTGCTCGTCCATTTTCCTGAAATGCCCAACAAAAGTTCAGGTATATGCCCAAAACATTTATTTATTTTTTATTTTATTTATAAAAAAAATAAAATAAAAAAAAATAAAAAAATAAAAACAAGACCTACAGACCCCACAACAAACACGTTACCAGCCACCGGAAAAAGTTACATGAATCCATACATAAATAAGATTAACCATCCAGGAAAATTTTACTTACATGGAAAAGTAGACACAAACAGAGACAATTTTTCTCCCATAGGCACACATTATAGGCATATCTATAGCATATTAATACATAAACACCACACTTTTGCCATTTAAGCAATATTACTTCAATCATAATAATACACATTGTAAAAGTGTGGTGATGTGTATTAGTATGCCGTCTATAATGTGTGGCTATGAGAGGAAAATTGCAAACAGTGATGGAGGTGGGACGGAGAAACTGATGGAGAGAAAGGGTAGGGAATGATGGAACTCAAAGAGGAGAACATCAACTAAACTACTCAAACATGTGCAAGGATACAAGGGCATCTGGCTAGAAATTAAACCAGATAATTCAACACCAAGTCGTATTAGCGATATCAGAACAACACGTTTCGAAACTTTGTTGTCATATCTCTAAACATATACTTGTGCTGAAATCTGAATCAATTAACAGTCATTTTTATTCCTTTCTTATTGCTTATCAGCTGTGTCATATAAAATTTTCTCTAGACAAACTGATCTACACTAGCACTTAGGTCTAGTGATTCTAACAAAGAAAACACTCCAAACATATATGATTTTGGTAATAAAGAGCCTTCCACTGTCTAGTAATGCTTCTTCTATACATGAGGGCTCTATGGCAATTCAGTTTACAGTTAAAAAGAATTCAAATAATGAGTCTAACATACAATTTACATAATTAATCCACAACAAGACAAACCAAGCATCTCTCAAATAAAATTCCAAAAAAAAAAAAAACAGATATAAACGTGATCTATTGTAAAGGATTTGAAACGCAGCATTACCTCTTATCAGAGGAGCCGCCCTTCTGGCTGAGGAAAGAACGGAAGAGAGGAGAATTGACGTCGTAGATCATTGTGAGAGAGTTGCTTCAAATTTGAAAACCCTAGATATTTTTCTCAATGTCGGTTTTTCTTACAAGTGTGGCATTGATCCATTTTATAGTTCCAGTTCTTGGATACCCGCTAGGTTTTCATGTTCCAATGGACCTTACCAAACAAGCCCAAAGCCCCAAACACCTGAGGAAAGACCATTTCTATCAAAACCCACCTAATGCCACCAAAAAAAAAAAAAAAAAAAGGGTATATGTTCTTTCATTTTTATTTTATTATATATTCAACATTTTTTTCCCTTCTTCTTCGCTCAATATTTAATATTTTTCCAAATATTTTAATTGGTTATTGTCGTTTTAAATGTTTAATTTTTTTTTTCTTTATTTTTCATTCATTATTTATTTTATAAAGAGAAATTATCATTTCCCCTCCTAAGGTTTTCTATATTAGAAAGGGAAATTATCATTTTCCCGTTGAGGTTTGTCATATTAGAAAGATTGCTCCATATAGTTTCAATAATGGTCAGTCACTCCCCTAAAACCTTAAATATTGGTCATTTCGGATTTTTGCCCATTCCGTCAAGTTTTCCATCCAAAAGTGCTTTGACAATTAAAATTGAAAACAAAATGACATCTTTACCCTTCCAACACACAATTTAATGGAAAAAAAAAAAGATGGGTTTGAAAAAAAAATTATCAAAAAATATATTTTTTTTCAATTTGATAAAAAACCCAGAAAATCAAAACTCATAAATTGATAAGGAAAAAAATTCAAAAAATAAAAAAGAAAGAAAAATAATTAAAAAAAAATCTAAATTATCATCATCAACAATCCAAATTCATCAACCATCCACATTCAACGCCATCATCCACATTCATATCAATCCAGAATCCTCCCCAATCAATTTTAAAGTTCAAATTAAATTTGAAAAAAAAAAAAAAGCAACATTTAACAATTGTTGGTGTCTAAATGGACAACAAAAATATTAAAAACCTTACAAGTGAACAAATCATAAAAAATAGAATTGTGAAAAAGTAAGGATCATTTCCACGGAGAATTAATTACTTACAAAAATAATGAGTTTAAACCTAAGACAATCTAGGACTCTAATCTAACTAACAATATAAAAACAAAGACTCTAACTCGCACACACAATTGGGGTTTTGATTTGGTTATTAAAAACTAAAAAGATTAAATAACAAGAAATAAAACGCAGCAGAAAATAATTAATAGATATCAAATAAAGAAAAACACTAGCTATAAACTCTTATCCACCACTAAACAATTATTCAATCCATTAAAAATTATGAAGTGGAGAAATAATAAAACACAAGGAAGCACGGATACTCCATTTGGTGGAGGTAACTCGTATCGAACTCATATCTAGTTCCGATACTCCCCGGATACACTATGATACATATCTGATACACCATATGACGTATCTGTTGACTTTTTCAAAAGTCAACATGGAGGATACTTGGGGGGTACGACATGGATACACTAGGAATACGTTTGGGGCAAAATCATAAATATTTTAGTACCAAACGAGGTCAAATTATAATTTCAAAAATATATGGGTCAAAATGAAATCAACCTAAACAAGTCAAGAAAACCTATACAGCACCTAGATCTGTCACCACAAGCAACTAGACCTAAAACCTCTTCTCCAATCTTCAAATACACCTAGTAATCCCTCAATCTTTCACACGAAAGAACATATATAGCACTCAAGCCTCACAAGATTACAAATATGTGACAAATACAGTAAGAGACTAAGAGAAGAAGAAGATCGCTCAGTTTTTACACCAAAATCACTCAAACTCGTTTGAGAGCTTTTCAGATAACTTTAGAAGAGAAAACCCTAAAATCTGAGAAGTGAACCAAATGTCTTTCTCTCTCCATCAGCTTCCTTTATATAGCCTTATCATCTAACTCAGCTAGCGATCCACTGAAGCCAATTGTAATGCTCCACATCAGCTCAACAATCTGATCAGATCAAATTTCCACCAAAACGACATAGTTTTTCATAAGTGACAATATGGTTTGGTTAAAGCTGTAAATTGGGCTTCAGGTCTTCTTGGGCTTGATAAGACTTCTAATTTTGGATCACTGAACTTCTGATAGGCTAACTTTCAACAGATATAAATATAAATATCCAAATATCTTTTTATATATTCTTATTTTAAAAAAATATAAATATATATTATTTTAATTTATGTATCCATGCCGTATCCGTATCCGTATCCTAGTTTTTTGAGATTTACCGTATCCCCGTATCGTGCCATATCCGTATCCATATCCGTGCTTCCTAGATAAAACATGATGAAGATATTCACGACAAGGTGATTGTGTCTCACTCAAGCCGTATGATTCTCTCTTAGTTGAAATGTAAGTTGCATGGTGTCTATATAAATACGTGTATCCTAAATTATAACATGGCATGGTGTCTACTTAGATTTAATAATTGGAATCTATTAAGAGCAAAGAGAATATGAATATCAGATGAACCCTAAAACATGGTATCTATCATAGGTTATTCATGAATCAATTTCCCTTAATTGAGTTGTAATTCAATTAATTGTTGCAAACAATGGATAGATTCGTATGGTGTCCAAATTGTATCCTTTCAACATAGATTCTATGAAAAAATAATTATACTCTAAGGTGATCAATCAAAGAAACATAATAATAGAATAATAATTTTTATGGAGAAATTGAAATCATCATATTGAGCAATTTACTTCATTAAAACACAAAACTTGTCTATGGAATTGAGATCATGTTTAGGACTTCCAGTTAGCTCTAACTAATCAGAAAAATAGCTAAAATAAATTAAAACATCTAAAACTAAAGAAAGGTTTAATAGAATGTTGATTGAGTCTTCGATCTTCGATCTTCGATCTTCAACTTCGGACCCCTTCTCTTGAAAAAAACTCTTGATATTTATAGGTGACTTCTACTTATGGACTCCCAATTTGCTTTGTTGTAGGAAACTCACAAAGTGAGAAAGTAGAATGAAACAAGGAATGAGAATTCTTTCATAACTTGGAATTCTTCTTTTAATGATTGACTCCTAATTTAAGTTTAGGAAGTTTCCCAAACATGTCTTGGTCTTCAGAAGTCGTTAGGATTTGATTTGGGAAGTTTTAGAACAAATATGGACCAATTCGAAGTGGTGTTCAGCCAAAAATATGTCAAACCACGGTTTGGGAGGCAATGTGGGTCCACCACGGTAAAACCGCTGAATTTCTCTAGAATTTGCTGTTACTTAGGCCAATACTTTGGTCATTCTGCATAAACCACGGTCTAGGCCAAATTGACTTTTTCAACTCTGACATTTGGTTACTAAATCAGCCATAACTTCCTCTAGAAAACTCCGATCGACAAACCGTAAAGCTTTCCGCAAACTAGATACCTGAGGATTTCCAAATATAAGTTGACCTCCACCTAGTTCGATTTCACGAAGGAGTTATGGTCTTTACAAATTGAATGTGTTGCATAGACATTTTTCCAAACCTTCTTTAAAATCACTTTTTTGTCTTCAAGCTCAACACAATAGCTATCTTCTACACAATCTCAACAAACATATTAAAATATCCAATTTCACTCAAGAGCAAAACATAAAACATAGGACTTAGGGGTCTCAAATAAGAATATTTATTTACCTAACAACAATAATCACCAAAAACCATCCTCCTAAAAACATACCACACCATCCCTTCACCATCCACAATCCAATACCCTAAATCGAAATCAACCACAGCCACCACCCCTTACCAAATGCAGAAACCAAACCCAACACCGAACAAAAAAACCAAACCCACAGAACCTAGAAACGAAACCACCGAAGAGAAATTGAGACACTCGACATCGCTGGAAACCATATCAACATGCACCAAAAATGTGAACATTTTTAAAGTGATCAGAACTTATTTGTCTCCTTGGGGATGTCACCCATTTTGCTCAACTTTTCCATTTCTAGGGAAGATTCGCTACAAAACAAATAAGATGGGTTAAAATATGAAGAGGGATTACCATAAAACAATGGTTTGAGGTTCAGATTCATTGGGATGGGTTGATTCAATTCATAAGGCTGATGCAAATTCTTGAATTAATCCCTCACTATATTGCCCTTATCATGCATTCAATAATGTAGTAGCATTGAGCTTCATCCATGAGAACTCACCTTAAAAGTGTTGAAATCTAGAAATTAATGGAGCAATTCTTACCACATGAAGAAAGTTTGCCACAAAGGGATCGATAAACTTACGCAACCCAAAAAGTTGTAGCTGAAATGACCAAGTTTGAAGCTTTTGAGGACAGAAATGGTGGATAGGTAGATAGAATTTGATTTGCAAAGGAAAGTGGAAAGTGAGTGAAAGAAGAAGGCTTTGAAATTTAAGCACCAAAAAAAAAGAAGGTGTGATGTATGGTGACGTCGATTGAAGAAAGAGACACGAAAATGGGGCGATGCTTACCTACTAAGTTTTGCATGATGTGCGAAGTAATGTTTGACATGACAGGTGTCACGCAGAGGAAGTTACTGAATTAAGGTGTCAAATCATGGGATTAATTAGTGAGGAAGTTATCAAGTGCAGCATTAGTGAGGAAAAAACAAAACCTAAAAAGGGAATCTTTTAAGCACTGCTCGCCGAATGAGACTATTACCAAGTACAAATAACGACGAGCACTTCTACAAACAAAGGAAAATATTTAGTGTTCAACTCAAATTTTTAAAGGGGTATTATTACATATGCTACACTGCTGGGAGACACGTCAACTAAAGGATTGAGAATAATAGAATAGTAGTAACGCCACATCATCAAAAGTAAACCGATCAACCTAAGGAATGTTAACCGATGACACGTTGTCAAATCCAGCCACGTCACCAGGACAACCAAGCTAGATTTCCGGACGTACCACCAAGTAAACCTACTCGACTAAGGTGACTTAATGATCTACGATCCTATTCGTTGGAGATCTCAACTTGGCGATATCTCCTCAGCTAGATCAAGAAACATAACCTTATCAAGAAACGCCATATCAATCAGAGATTCACTCATATATGAAATCTTAGAATCAAACTCCAACGAGGAAATATAATATCACTATTTCCTCCTAAGTATTAGAGAGTCCTAATTGGGAAATAACTCGAAGCTTCTAGAAGGATAAACACCAAATAAGAAATGAGTCCTAAACGGACTACTTAACCAGAATCCTACAAGGATTCTAACTATGAATTTGTTACTTACATAACAAGATGTAGGGCAACACCATATCAACCCATATAAATACCAGTGGAAATCATTGTATTATGACTCGAGCAATAACTTGAGAGAAAGTGGGCATTGAATGTATAATCTAAAAATTCATAGTGATATTTCCCTCCGCCGTCTCCAGCAACCGTGGCTTTTTCCATATCTTAGGTTTTTCCATGTAAATTTCATGTATTTGCTTTATTTTTCTTGCATCTACTGCTTATAACCATCGTTCTCGCCGAACCTGCCTTCCAAACCAAGCTATTCGGCAATTGCATTACATCCACGTGAAAGAAATGAGTTCACTACAAAAAAAGTGACATACAGTGAAAAAAATTATTTGTCATTACAAGTAAAGAAATTGTCACAATTTCAATATTGTGACAAACAAAAAAAGTGTAACTAATAATTTGTCACTTTTGCCCCCATCACTAAAAGTATTTGTGACGGTTTTTTGGTACTTGTCATAAATCATAATTTTTAGTGATATATTATCACCTGACCTTAATTAGTGATAAAATAAAAATTGTGTCACTAAATTTATATATAGTGACAATTAACTGTTTGAAGATTTTGTCACTATACATATTCTTAATAACAATTTATTGTTTTAAAATTGTGTTACTAATCACAAACTTAGTGACAATTTACCATATGTAAATTATGTTTGTTTTACACAAATTTAATAACAATTAACAAGAAGATAACAAGTTACAATTTCTATCAAAGTTAATATAATGGTCCATTCAATTATTATTAACTACAAGAAAACTTATAATGTCAAAAAAAAAAAAAAAAAAAAATCCCTACAAGAAAACTTAAATACAAAAAGTACAATAAGGGAACCATGACACTAGTCCCCGGTTTTTACTGTGCACATAGATGATCAGAACACAAGAAAGAAAAGAAAAAGGAAAAAGAATAAAGAAAGTGAATATATATATATATATATATATATATTACAAAATTGTTGGTGTACATACACCGATTTGCTACAATTTTTGAGCTAAATGCATTACATCAATTATATCCAGATATCCATGATAAATATTCTTCATGCTTCAATACCAGAACACTTTTGTCAATGAAAAGATCGGAATAAACTTTTCGCCTGAATACAAACTACAATAGATGAAAGTATATTATTAACACCTCAATTAGATATAATTTTTTTTTAGTACTGCATCAAACAATTGGTTGTTCCATAAAAATCATTTAATCAAATAATTAGTATGCACATCAATTGATATTGACATGTACTGTGAAAATCTAAGAACAAATAACTATAAATCATGAAATAATAATTATGGGTTCCTGAAAAAAAATTATAAACAAATTAAAGTTAAGAAACATTCCTAAACATATATATAAAATTCTCTCTCTCTCTCTCTCTCTCTCTCTCTCTCTCTCTCTCTCTCTCTCTCTCTCTCTCTCTCTCTCTCTCTCTCTATATATATATATATATATATATATATATGAAACACACCTTGATCAAAGAAACTTACAATATATGAAACTCGAATTTGAGATTTCAACCCTGAAAAAAAAGTACAAGGAAACAAACCCTAAAAAAAATTAAATCAAGAGAATCTGATGTTTTCTATCAAGGCAAATCTCTACGGTCTTGGTGACTTCTAAAGATGAAACACGGTTTCAAACCTAAAAAATGTTTTTAAGGGAAAGAGAAACTAAAGTAAAAATAAATAAATAAACAAATTAAAATTAAGAAACATTCCTAAACATATATAATAAAATTCTACATAAAAAAACCATACCTTATTAAAAGAAACGTGAATTTGAAATTCCAACCTTCAAAAAAAATTTTAAGAAAACAAACCCTAAAAAAAAATTAAATCAAGAGAAAATTACCTTTTTCTATCAAGGCGGAAATTTCTCTACACAATCTTGGTGACTTCTACAAATGAATCGCAATTTCAAACCTAAAAAGTGTTTTTAAAGAAAAAAGAAACTAAACAGGAAATCTAGATATGGCAGTGACAAAGGGAGAACCAAGAGAGTAGAGACATGTGAAGATGGAATAAGGAAAAAAAAAAAAACACACCACGATTGTGGCGTTTTTTTTTTTCTTTCCAAATAAAATAAAATTAATTGATTTTAATACCTTTTAAAAACCTAATTATTTATAAAATAAAATTTTTCCTTTTTTATAGGGTAATTTTGTGACTAATTATATTTTTTTTATCACAAATTATCAAGTTTTTTTTAACTAATTGTGACAATTATTTTTTAAATGTCTCAATTGAACAAAACATAATGACAAATAATAAAATTTGTCATAAAATAATATCTACTGTGATGCATTTGAAATTTGTTACAAGGAAATGTGACAGTATAAGTTACTTTTTTGTAGTGGTTTTTGGCTATTTTACCTATTAGCCAAAACACTCGATCTGTCTACGCGTTATTATTGGTAGATTGACTTTTCAACCAATCCAAAAATCACAGCAATATATAATACGAATACAAATCAAGCACATGCCACCAAACCTAGTTATAATTAATAAGTTTTTATTTGTCGTACATTTTGGAGAAGAGATGGGTATAAATTTTTATTGTTGGCTTTTGTAGGATCTCACACACAAAAGACATAGTGAAGAAAGTGTTTATTGACTTGATATCATTGAAGAAATGTGAGTAGCGCCGAGATGAAGTAACATAATAACATTAAACCTCTAACGGATAATAACAGTCTAATAAAAACAAATAATCCTGCTAATATCTAAAGTGATAAATCAAATAATAATAACTTGGTTTAATCTTATAGCTTTGTCATCATAATAGAAGAAGAAGAAGAAGAAGTTTGGGAGGGTCAATTGAGGGGTTGCTTTGGTTGGTCAATTGAGGGGTTGCTTTGGTTGAAAGAAAAAAAAAATAGAGAAGGTGAAGGTCCTTTTTGTCTGTTGGTATAATGTAAAAAAAGCTTTTTTTTCCCTGAGCAAAAGTGAATGCTTGTGGGACAATCGTTGCTATCAACACAATAGGGTCCTCTTTAGCACATCATTACTTGCACAAGGCGTACCGTTTTACTGCAATTTTTTTTTTTTATATAGTATTACAACTATTATATTATTATAATAGGATTGTCGGAATCTATTAAGATCAAACACCGTATATACGATCCAAATATCTACTGCTAAATGTATTACGACTATTTGTACATGTATATTTTATCCCGTCTGGCGGTGTTAACTGCTGGTGACATAATCTGAATGTCTTGTACAACCTGGTTAACTGGTCACACAAACGGATCCTCATGAAAAACGTGGCACTAGATAATTATTCCATTGAGGGAAATCTATATACTTGCACATATGGTCACTGAATCGTATGAAGTGGTTTGTTTGATTGTTTCGGCCTATTTTTATAGACTATGGAGTAGGGAATTTACTCAGAATACTTCTGTAAATACTTTTTATGTTTTTTTTTTTTATAATTATTTTAATAAATTTATGTTTTTTAAGAGGAAACACGATTCAAATCAACGATCTCATTGTGTAACGATTTTATTGTGTAAGGGTGAGAGGCGTATTACTAAAATCATCTATAATTTTTATGTTATTACAATCACTTTCACAATTAATTTTGTAATGGTCAGTTGAATTATTATGAGGAATTATTACGTGGGTATAAAAAAAAGCTAAATTATTATGTCACTTTTAAAAAAATAATAATAAATGATTTTATGCTAACTAAGAATATCTCCGATGTAAAAGTGGTTTGTGAAAAAAAATATATATTAGATATTATCAGTATGACCGTCTACTTTCAGACGGTCTGTTGCATATTTATTTTTTCGGTTGACTCAGCAAGTATTTAAAATTAACATTAATTTTTCATCTATTTTTAGTAAGAAAATAAAATAAAATAAAATAAAAATTTGAAAAAAAAAAATTGGACACGTCGTTAAAAATAAATGTATTTTAAATAAACATTGGAGATTAAATTTTGGATTGATAATCTATCAAATCTTCTTTATACCACATAGGAAATAAATTTTTTAATATTGTTGATATGTCAACAGTTATCAATAAACAAACCAATTTTATATCGGAGATATTTCTGATCCTGATAACCATAGTGTGTAGCTATAGTTGATGCTAAATTACCAATTTCCTTTTCTCAACAACCGAATAAATGGGTCAACAAAACTATCAGTGACATGATTACTTATCGTAGATTCTCTTTTGTAATTTTCACTTTCTGACTTGGAAATAAAAACGGAGAAGTTTCTACATTCTTTTTGGCGATTTTGGATATTGCGAAACTTTGTTTAACTTGAGACATACAGAAAACAAATTAATGATTTATGGAAATGAAATGTGCAATAAGGAAAATATTAATCAGTTGATTAATGAAAAATGGGTCCAAATTAAAGATGAAAAAGCAGGCAGGGGACCGACCAACAACTGCATGCACTTGAATGGCTATAAGTGCTTTCCCATGTGCAGCCTCCCTCAATCTCTCCTTTTCATTTCATATATCTCTAATTTTTCTTTTATTATGTTACATACTTGCGTGATATCACTTACTACCTTTCCTTTTGCATAAATTGCATTAATTAGTTTATTAAAATTGCATGTAATGGAGAGTTTTACGTTTCGACCACCATATTACTGGGTACTTACCGGTTAGTATCTAAAATACTGATCCCACTAATAAAACTGTAACTCGTGATCTAATTTATAAAATAAATATAAAAAGTAAAAGAAAAAATAACGCGTACTGCACTGTTAAGCATTATTCTTAATATTACCGTTTCCTGTCTATGAAGTTGGCTTCCATTACAGAAAGTGGATATATATAAAACTGAAAAAGCAAGCTCGCTTTGACTTTGATGAATCCCCGACTCGAATTTGTCATTATATGATGCTTCTAATTTGCCTCTTAGAAAATATTATTATTACTACTATTTGCTTTTGTTGGTCGTTGAAATAGATAATTTTTTAAGTCTATACAAACGATTTATTACCACCCGTGATTCGGAGGTGAAGGACATGTCATATGTCAAAGATATTCAATCACATTGGTACATCCATATCGCATGGTAACAAGTGATCAAGGAACACTTTACACTCAAAGCCGGTTTCCATAACCATTTTATCAATAATCAATCATATGCTGAGATGATCCAAATCCTAGGATCTTAGGTGGTAAATCAATATGATAGTACATATTTGAACTAAATGTGAGGGAAGTTAACAAAAATTTACCAAAGAATTAGGTAAGATGTGATAAAGAGTTTATAATAATTATCCAAATCCCTTATAATTAGTTAGTAGAGGTAGCTGTGATGGTAAGTGCTGAATAGGAAAAGGAAACCCAGTTGGTGGTGAGTAATAGACAGGAAAAAAAAAAAAAAAAAAGCATAAAAAAGTGCTTTATCTTCTAAATGTTAGTTATAGTCTCTGTCTCTGTGTCTCAATCTCTGTCTCTGTGTCTCAATCTGATTCCTATATTCACGCCGCTCTCATTTCCAATTTCACACTTTTCCTCTCCCATTTGTCAAAAACAAGACCTGAAGACGACACCATCTTCTTCTCATTCCCAGCAACAACCAAAAAAAAAATGTCTGAATTTCCTAACAAGTGGTGGAAGAAGACTGAATTTTCAAGTGTTGTCCTGTCTGTCTTCTCCTTGATCCTTTCTCACCCTCTGTATTTCTGTTACTTGATTTTCTTCTCACCATACATTCTCAGGATTCTTTCTTTCCTTTCTCCTCTCTTCATCACCACTTTTCTTCTGCTTTTTGCTCTCTTCACCACCACCACCCTTGTCAATGACAATTCTAACACCCCTCAATCTTCTCAACTCAAACTCAATTTCCTTCTCACCACGTACCATAACATCTTAGAGAAACTAAGGTCTTCTAATGCAGGCCATGATCATGAAGAATTTCTACAGTTCGAGGAGTTCGAAGCCTATAAAATCGTGTTCGAAGCATCTGCTCATCTTGAACTTTTGGAGCAGCAGCAGCAGGGATCAGAGTTGGAGGAACCTGTTGACAAGTATCCAAGTCATGAAAGTTATGTATCTGATGATCAACCAAAAATTGCTAATATTAATGACGATGTTAATTATGAGATTATGCACTACTCTGAAACCACCCTTGAGGAGCCCAACTTTAAAGGTGAAGAAGCATCCATGAAAAGCGGATCCAAGGCAATAGAAAGTAAAGTAAGCCAAGTTAAGGAGATTAATGGTGATCATAATGGAGTAGTAGAGTATTTGTCAAAAGTAAGATCAAATTCTCAGAGACTTGGTAGTGATCAATACACTAGTACTCTTGGGAGTTTCGGATCGATGAGGAAAGAAAAGGAATGGAAGAGGACATTGGCATGCAAGCTATTCGAGGAGAGACACAGTGTTAATGTGGATGGAATTGGAGGAGCTGAAGGGATGGATTTGCTTTGGGAGACATACGAGGGTACGGATTCAAACAATAAGAAGCTATCGAAAAGCAAAACAAACAAGGTGGCCGGAAAGAGATACGAGGATGACGGCGATGAAGATGAAGAAGAAGAAGAAGAAGAAGAAGAAGAAGAATTGGATAATGGGCAGTTGTGTTGCTTACAGGCTCTGAAATTCTCAGCTGGGAAGATGGGAAGACCAAATCTTGTCAAGTTTTCAAAAGCCTTCAAAGGCTTTGGATGGTTGCATCATGTCACCAAGCATGGCACCAAGAAGGTGCACCCTTGAAATAATAATTAATTAAGTAATTAACTAGTTCATTTTGTTATTTTTATGCTTAATTAATTTGTTTGAGAGGATCACAATTTCACAAGTAAATATGTTTCTGAAACAATCAACTTGTATTCATAGTAGGTGGGTGCTTAATTGAAGTCTAGGCATGGTGGTTTAAAAATGATGAAAAGCTAGCTATAGCATAATTGAATGTTAAAGTTTAGCTGTTTATAAATAATGTCACATGTAGCATGCTTTGATTGTTTTTAGGACAACCAAGCCAAACAGGACTTGCAATTGCAACCCATACCAATACCATGCCCCAGCTGAATAACGTTTAATAGATTTATAAATATTTTATTTGCTCTTTTCACACAATTAGCATCCGATGCAGGACAATAATTATTATATGCTGTTTCATTTTATATCCACAATAAGCTAAGCATACATTTTTATATCAGTTCACTATTCAACTCCAGGATAATATATACTACTGCTACAACGAAAAAGAAATACGTGCAAATTTTACTCCAAATTCTCTTCTTGCATCTATCTATCGTTCTTTGAATAGAAATTTCAACCTTTAAATAAACAACTTTATAGAAACTATCTTGTTGAGAAATTGGAGCGATGAGAATGAAAAGAAAACGAAGTTGAAGGGAATTGATGTGGATTTTGGTCTTTCATGGTATTTTCGTAAAATGAAAGATAAATTAAGGCTTTTTATTATAAATGAATGGATTTTTTTTATTTATTTATTTTTTGTAAATAAAAACAATAACATGTCTAGGGATATCAATGGGGCGAGTTCGGGACGGAAACTATAAATCCTGACCCCTACCCAAAAAATATTATCTGGCCCCAACAACGACTATTGAAGATCGAGTTCAAGGCAGGGAATTTCCGAGGTGGGGGAAGGTAGCCCCAACCCCGCCACACCAGCTCCAAATTTGTTTTTTAAAATATGAATATTGCACAATTTCTTTATATTTAATAGTTATTAAATTCTTATATTTTGAATAAACTCAATACCAACACAAAATAAAATTTTAATATTCATAATTCATTATCAAATAAAATCCACGAAAATAATTAACAAGAAACAATCATAAAAGTAAATTGTGAAAACCATTTATTACTAATAAAATATATGTTATTTAATTAATTGCAAAATTATTTTTTATTTTTTATTAATTATATAATAAATAAATAATAAAGGGGTCGGGTGAGACCGGGGCGGGGATACCAAACCCCAACCCCGCCCCATTTCTAAAACAGTGCGGAGGACTCGTCCCCAAACCCGCCCCCCCTATTTATTTTGATAAAATCATACCACATATGGGGCGGGGCGAGAAAAAGTCCAATTGTCAAGTGGATTTTGAAAGTGATGCCTAGCGATCGAGTCTAGCAATTCTCATGTAGGTAATGTATTTGTTCTATTTTTATGATTTTTTTTTATTCATAACTTTAACTTTTTTTTTTATTTATTTATTTTGCTTTAAAATATATGTATAGGTGAATGAGACTTACTACCAACAAGAAGATTCTATTGTTTGCAACCAAAAATCACAATTTGAGATGTACTTGGATGAACCAAAACTTAAAAAATCATCCAACATAAATGTTTTAGATTTTTGGAAGGTCAGTGCGATTTGGTATCCCGAACTTTCTATCATGTCCTATGATATTTTGAGCATCATGTTATCTACAATGGCATCCAAATCGGTATTTAGTGTTGGCAATCGAGTCCTTAATCGGTTTCGAGGTTACTAAAACCGGATGTGGTGGGGGCTATAGTTTGCACTAGAAATTGGATATAAATAAAACATGATAATTTTTTTTATTACCCACAATACAACAAATATGACTTTTTATAGCATTGCACTATAGCATTCTTTTTTAAAATGCTATCAAATGTACCTACATTATTATATATTATAATAAAATGCTATAAAAAAAATGTTAATAGATAATACTTTAGTTTAAATAGCATTTTGATTTCAATAATATAGCGCTTTTAATGCTATTAAATTATATAGCTCAAATGTTAATTATTATTTTTTAAGAAAATAATTCAATAGCATTTTAAAATTGCTATGATATGTCATGAAATCATATAAGTTATTATAATTTATTTTTTTTAATTTCAACCTATTATTATTATTATTGTGCTTTAAATTTTTATTAACAAAAACACAATTTAACGAACGTAAAATATCAAATATCAATTTTTTTTTAAAAAAAAGTTACTCTAATTTATCGCATTTAAGAATGCTATAATACATTTTAAAAATATCTTTAAATATAAGGAGGGAAAATGAATTCTTATCCTTCTTTTTTTTTTTTCTTTTTTTTTCCCAAAGATAATGAGGAAAAACAAATTTATTTCCTTTTTTAAAATTTGAAACTCTAACTTTTACTTTATATTCTCTTCACCTACTATTAGAGTTGTTTTACTGCTACCAAACCACCCACTCAAAATCCCTACTTTTACCACAAAGCTCTCAAGCATCAATAACCGTCTTTATATTCTATTTTCATTAAAAACTTCATGTTTTTTTGGTAAGTTGTTCTCTCTTTCATTCATTTTTTTGAAAACTTATGTTTAATTATTGTTAATTATTTGATTAACTACAGATCTGATTATTTGATATATATATATATATATATATATATTAGAAAATCTGGTTATGATTCTACATATTGAAGTATTATATGTCTTCCAATGTGAAGTTATATTTCTTGGTAAGAGACTTTTTCTTTTTTTAGTTTCAATATTTGATTTCTTTTCCATCCTAGATCATTTTAGTTATAATCTCTATTTCGTAATTGTAATGGCTATGTAAATTCATATATGTTTATTCATTTTTTTATATCAAATATAACTTTATTTTATTGATGTCTTTCATGTCATGAAGATAAAAGTTTGTGTTTTATCCAAAGCAGAAAATGAAGATTGGTGGAGCAATCATGTTGTTGTAATTAGCTAAAAAAAATCATGTTCTTATAATTTTTTTTTTTCTTATAAAACTAAATTCAAAGTTTTGTATATAGAAATTTCCTTGTACGTTTGATATGTTTTGTGAATCATTTAATTATTTTGATTCATTAATAAATATTTATATTTGTTTCCTTTAATGTTTGTATTTTTTTTTTTTTTGTGCACAATTAAACTTTTTAAATGAACAATTAAGTAAAAATTAAAAATATACAATTTTTATATTGTGTCCAATTAAAATAGCATTTTTAAGAAGTTATGAATTATGATAACTACAATAATAACAATTTTTTTATTAATGTAATAACATCACTTAAATGCTATGAAAGAATAATTATAGCATTAAAAAATAAATGAATCTATATTATGTAAATAATGTTATGAAAAGATAAAATTTTTAATCACATTGACTGTCATGGCACATGTAACTGAATGTTATTGTTTACTTTTGATAACATTTTTCTGCTGCTATTATATGTGATATTTGTTGTAATACAATCATATTTATATATAATAATAATAATAATTGTATTTATTAATTATAGCAGAGAGTGAAACTCTTAAAGTGGAAAAATTAGTGGAAAAATAAAAAATTAGTGAAGATATTTTGGACTTAATTCTTGAGGACGTCCTGTCAAAGGTGTCACTTCTCATTTTAGTGTTTTTTGATAAAATCATAATTATTACACTCTAGTTAAAAGTTTTTTTTTTTATCTTAAAATTTGTAAGTTGTTATCTACTGTTTTTTTTTTATTATTATTTTACATTGTAGTTTTCTGGACAAAAAAAATATATATATAGTTAACATGTTTCATGTTTAACAAATCAATGTCTTTTGCTTTGGCATTTGTGTATCTAAGGATTTGTGTTTGTAAACCTATGGAGTGACGGACTAAGTAGATTTGACATGATCTT
The DNA here is from genome assembly GCA_035582765.1 of Acer negundo. Lineage (NCBI taxonomy): Eukaryota > Viridiplantae > Streptophyta > Magnoliopsida > Sapindales > Sapindaceae > Acer > Acer negundo. The sequence continues at coordinate 19,933,105 of CM069237.1, read as the reverse complement.
GTTGTGTATTATTATTGTATTTACTTGATTAGCATTTGTGGCTTCATGGTTTGTAAAAAAAAAAACATAATAAAAGCGTACAGATGTTACCACCCATAAATATGTCATATTTATAAGTAAATTTATGTCTAAAATTTAAATATAAATCATTACTATAATCACTCATCCTAATTTTAATACTCAATAGTATATTGATTGAAATGAATATATTTTAGAAGTAATTACACCAAACTCATCTGATGTTTGCTCTTTTACATACGGAAATAACTTTATTAAAAATTAACACTCGCCTTCCCTACTGTTAGTCAATGACGTTAAAACTAACTGTTGACCGTCTAAAACCCTTCAAAAGACGAAACTACCCATAATAACTTAATTCAATATTAATTTTAAAAAAAAAGTTATTGAAAGATATATATATTTTTAACAAAAATAAAGAACTTTTTTTTTTGGGCGGAGATTTGGAAACCAAAACTCTTCTTATTCTTTCCCAAGAGAAAAAATTAAAGAAAAAAATTGAAATCAAAAAATTTTCTTCTTCGGTCATCATTAACAAGTAACAACACCAATTAAACAAAATAAAAGTTAATTAATTTTTTATTTTTTTTTTTGGAGATTTGGAAACATCAACATAATTCTTCAATTAAAGGAAAAAAAAAAATACATAGCTTTCTTTTATGGGATCTAGGGTTCCTGACTATCTTATTTCTTCTTAATCATCATCAATTAAAGAAAAAATAAATAAGAAATTTTCTTTCTTGGAAGATTTGGATCCTAGTTTCCTTCTTATTTGGTCATCATCACCATTTTTGCTTCTTAGTAAGAATCATCATCAATTAAAGAGGCAAGAAAATCAAACACCTCTCCATCTCTTTTCATCCACAACAAAATCAAACACCTTAATCATTAAACAACACCCATCCTAATCTTCATCAATTTAACAAAAAACAAACTCTTTTTTTTTTTCATCCACCATATAGTGTTCTGGATCAACACCTGAAAACCAAACTCAAATCCACCAAAAACCCACACCCACCACACCAATGTTGGTCTCCTCGCCGTCGACCACCACAAACCCAGCCACCAACCACCACTGACTAAAATTCAACCATCCCTTCTCTTTTCTCTCTGTAACTCTCACAAAAATCAAACTCACAAACACCACCACCATCCAAACATAACTAGAAATCAATCACCAAAATCCAAACACCACCATCACCAATAAAAGAAATTGAATTTGAAAAAAAAAATATTGAACACAAACCAAAATCTATCGAACACAAATCCACATGACTACCACCATCCCACCAGAAAAAAACCATCACCAGCGCCGGAGGCAAAGGGAGAGCAAGATGGAATGAAAAAAAGAAGTGGGAAGAAAGGAAAGAGGAAGAAGATGCGGCAGACAGGATCTCCTCAGCGACTCTAAGGGTGGTGGTTGGTGGATTTCGTCGGTTAAGGCAGCGGCTAGGATTTAGTGTTTGAGTGGTGGTGGCTAGAGTTAGGGTTTGTTGGAGTCTTGGAGATGATGGTGGAGAAGAGATGATGATTAAAGGGATTCTTTTTTTTTTATAATTAAAATAATAATATTACATGATATTCAAATTTAAATTATAAAAGATTAAAGATGAAATTACCCTTGATTATGATTGTCAAACTTGGACAATGGATAAATTTGACCAAGTTTGACTAACGGCAAGGGATATGTATGTCAATTTTTGATAAAGTTGTTTTCACGTGTAAAAGAGTGAACCTCAGTGGAGTTTAGTGTAATTACTTCTATATTTTATTTGTAAATCTTCTTAAATTATTAATACAACCAAATTGATAGCTTTAGTTTCTCTCTTGATTTGATTGATTCAATCGATCATGACTAGCTAATTCTAAGAATTTCTTTGCAATGATTATGTTCATGGCTCTTTTGGTGATAAAAATGTCCACTTGAATCCATTTTAGGTTCTAAAATAAACTCTTATCATCTTATGTAATACTTTTAGTGCTTGTATGGTTGATCTTTCTGCTGCCTCAAAAGATCTACAAACGTCTATTTGAGTTTTTTTAGAGTTATTTGGTTGGACTTTTGAAATTGTCTATTTTAAATTAAGTAGAGATCAGTGGAGTTTAAACTTCTACTGGGTAGTTTAAAAAACAGTCTACCAACCAAACGACTATAATTTTTTAAAAAAAAAACTCTATTTCTAATAGATCTTTTACTAATATATGGTTTTCAAAAGCCAAACCGAACAAGCTCTTAAGTGTCTGTTTGGAAAAGCTTCTCTACTGGCTCTTTTAATTAAAAAAGCTGTTTTCAAATTTTTTTTGTATCATTTGATTTTCACTCAATAGAGCTTTTGAATGATTAAAAAAGTTGTATTACGTGTTTTTGAATATTTTGGTAATCTTACCATTTATAAAAAAAAAATATTTCCAATTAACAACCAAATGACCAACACCTTTCTATTAAGAGCTAATCTACTCTTAAAAGATCTATTTAAAGAAGCTCTTCCAAACAGAGCTTTAGTAAATCTACTTGTTATCATCAACGGTATTACTTCATTTTCTGGATGATCATTGGCTTCTGCATAGCCATCTGATCTGTTAGTATAGTATCTCCTCTTGTATTTATGGGGGTTTCTAGATATTGACTGGACAGAGAAGAATTACCAAGCACTACTGTATAAATGGAAAGTGATATTGTTTCTGGTGTCTCTAACCCTAATTTCCTTGTCAAATTAAATTTCAACAAATTTTGTACATCAATTTCCCTTTATTTCATTTCTCTACTTAAGTTTAGGTCAAAACGGTGCAATTGGAAGTTTATGTTGTTATCGTTTTATATATATATACAAATAATCCAGTTTTTTCTATGCATAATATGCATTTAATTATAATTTTTTTTTCTTGGACTCATAAATTGAGTATAAATTGTTCTGAAATAAAATTAGGGTTTAATTAAGTTTTATCATAATTATTTTATATAATAAAGATAAATAATTAAAGATATAATAGATGTAATTAATAGATATATAATTAACTAGTAAAAAAGTCTCTCCTCCTTTTCTCTGAAATTTGTGCGAGAGTAGATTGGGTTTTCTTTTTAGTTTTCAGTTTTTTCAAGTCCTTCTTCTATTCTCAGAGCATGGATCCAGAGGAGATTACATCCTTGTATGCATCTCTGTCCATCAGTTCTTGTGATGGTCCAGTTCAAGTACTTGATGGTAAACTTATGGATAAGGCTAGCAATCGATTAGCTTTATGTATGGTAGGCAGAACCTTTCTAGTAAAAGAGTTAATAGAGAAGCCTTTATGCGGGTTATAGGTAGAATTTGGCGAGTTCAGCAAGGATTGGATATTGAATCGATTTCAGGAAACACTTTTACTTTCCATTTCAGAGATGAGTATGATCTCAATAGGGTTATGTCAGGGGGTCCTTAGACTTTCGATAATGCACTAATAGCCATGGAGAAACCAGTAGGAATGGGTACTATAGGTATTTTGAAATTCAGTCAGGCATATTTCTGGGTACAAATTCATCAAGTACCTATTTTATGTATGACTATGGAAATAGGTTGGTTCTTAGGCGGACTTATTGGTGAAGTTCTCGAAGTGGATGGAGGGAACACATGAGATTGTGTGGGGAAATTTATGAGGGTTAGAATTCGAGTCGATATTCAGCAATCTCTGAAACGTTGCTTGCGGGTCGATATATTGGGAGATGGAATCGAGACGGTTATGATGCTCAAGTATGAAAAGCTCCCCAATCACTGCTTCAAATGTGGGTTAGTTATACACACTACACAAGAATGTCAAGAGAATAAGCCTATTCCAATTGTTAATGGAAAGGAAGTGCCCATTTATGGTCCTTGGCTCAGAGCAACAAAGCCTATACGCAGATCCAGATTTCAAGACCAGAGAAGTGTGTACTATTCACCAAACATCACTGATTCTAATTGGAAGAAGGGTAGAGGTAAGGAACCAATGATACCGAAACCAACAACCGGAGAAGGAACGAATCTGAATTCAAACATAGAGATGAGGAAAGAAGACGTCACAGAAAGAGGCGGTTCCTCGAATGTTGTTCCCGACGAATCATCATTGCTAGAAAATATAGATGGTAAGCTGAGACGTGTAGAAGATGAAGTAGTCAGGACTCAGAGTTTTAGCAAGAAATCAGGGGTTATTACATAAAATCAGCCGGCAGAGGAAGTCTGCAATGTGGAAAGTAAAGGGACAGGTTGGGCGGCCATTAATGGAGAGAAGCAAGTGAAAAAAGCAAGGGGAGTAGGATCTGAAGGGCTCTATGATCAGGTTAGTAAGACTCTACCAATTCCACAAGTAGGTCAAACCCCTACTAAATGGACTGAGAATGAAGCCCATAAGCCAACTATGAAGGATATCTCTATATCAGTGGAGAAAACAACTGAAGTTAGGCCGACCAGGCCTTTTGAAGAAGAAAAGACCTTTACTAACCCAGTTAGTTCTAACTCAATCTTTGAAGGCCCATCTATACAACTCAGCCCTTATGTTAAAATTAATCAGTTGTTAAAAGACAAGAGGGGGAGTAAGTACACTCGTTTTACGAGATAAGGGATTTCTACAGAGAATTCTACGGTGATTAATGGAAAGCGTAAATCAGCTGAAAGGGAGGATGAGAAGTTCGAAGGTAGAAGGAAAGCAAGGAAGGTAGATGGAAGTCAGGTTATCGACGAAAAAACTGGTAAGAATGGTAGTCTGTGCATTTCTGATGGGGAGGTTACCAATATTATGGTTTTACCAACAGAAGAGAAAGCTTTGGAAGCACTTACATCGACCCGCCGTTCCCAATGAGAATTATGTCATGGAATGCTCAGGGATTGGAAAGTTCCCGGGCATTCAATTCCCTGCTATCACAACAGTAGGAGATAAGACCGGATTTGTTAATTCTTATGGAAACAAAAACAAATCAGGTTAGAATGGAAGGAATTCGAATTAAGATTGGTTTCAATGACAAATTAGTGGTCAATAGCTCCAAGATTTCGGGCGGGCTTTGTTTATTTTGGTCTGGCTGTGTTCAGGTAAAACTTTTAAACTATTCTTCAATGCATATAGATGTGTGTGTAGTTTCTTCTGAAGCAAAATGGTGAAGACTCACTGGATTTTATGGCCACCCGGAAACGAATCAGAGGATACACTCATGGAATCTGTTACGAAGACTCACCAGTATGTCGATTTTCCCTTGGATATGTCTAGGGGACTTTAACGAGATTTTACATATTTCAGAGAAGATGGGTGGCACGACCAAGACTGAGAAGGCTTTGTTGGTTTTCCGTGAAGCTCTTGATGATTGCGGACTTGAAGATTTAGGGTACGTTGGTCCGAATTCACCTGGTGTAACAAAAGAGAAGGTACAACATCGATTCATGAGAGAATAGATAGGTGTGTGGGTAATATCGATTGGAAGCAATTATTTCCTAGTTTCAAGGTCTCCCACCTCGATTTCTGGCGTTCCGATCACATACCAATACTGTTGGAGTTTGAGTTTGTATCTATGATTCCGGTTGAGAATAGAATGGGGAGAATGCTATATAAGCAACCCTGAATGTATAGATTTAATTTCTAGGTCTTAGGTTAGTAGAGGAGGCCAGAATGCGGTTGATGAGATTCTTAGCAACATCCAGGTTTGTGGAGGTGATTTAGAAGCTTGGAACAATCAAAGTAGGCATAAATTAAAAGAAGAGATTAGCAACAAAAAGAAACAGCTGCAGGATGCGTACAACAGTATTTCGGTAGGTTCTTGAAAAAGAATTCAGGTTATTGAATCCCAACTAGATGTCATTTTAGAAACTGAGGAGAGGTATTGGAGGCAGAGATCAAAAGTAGATTGGCTAAAAAGCGGAGACCGTAACACAAGGTACTTTCACAGGAAAGCCACGATTAGAAGAGGCAGGAATTTAATTAAAGGTCTTCGAGGAGATGACGGTTATTGGCAGGATTCAAATCGAGGTATGAAACAAATTATTACTCAGTATTATAGTTTTCTTTTTCAGTCTAGCAGCCCTTCTTAGTCTAATATTGATAGGGCGTTGGAAATCAGTCCAAACTATCACCTTCTTTGAGCAGTTTTCTTGGTTCGAAGTTCACAGAGGAGGATATTAAACAGGTTGTGTTCGGTATGGGAGCTATGAAGGCACCACGAAGCGACGGTCTTTCAGCATTATTTTACCATAAGTTCTGGGGCACAGTAGGCCTTTTTGTTGTGAAAGCTTGTTTAGAGTGTTTGAACAATGGGAGTTCTATGGAGAAGATGAATGATACTTTAATCATTCTTATCCCTAAAAAGGAGAACTCTAAGAAGATTACAGATTTTAGGCTGATTAGTCTGTGTAACATTATTTATAAAATCATGGCTAAGACTATTGCTAATAGGTTTAGAGTGGTGCTTGGAAATGTTATATCGGAGACACAAGGTGCCTTTATCCCGGAAAGATTGATCTCAGACAATATTATTGTGGCCTTTGAGTGTCTACACAGAATAAAAATGAGGAAGAGGAAGCGGGGCTCCATGGCAGTCAAATTAGACATGTCAAGGGCTTATGATCGCGTAGAATGGTTGTTTGTCGAAAATATGATGCGGGTGTTAGGATTCTCAGCGAGATGTATTAGGCTAGTTATGCAGTGTATTTCTTCCGTTTCCTACTCGTTTGTTCTGAATGGCAGAATTTCCAGAGCCATTAAGCTGACACGGGGATTGAGGCAAGAAGACCCACTCTCATCCTATCTCTTTCTTTTGTGTTCAGAAGGGTTATCTATTCTGATTAATCGAGCGGTTGTTAATAGGGAGTTGCAGGGGTTTAAATGCAGCAGTAATGGGCCGATCATATCTCATATATTTTTTACAGACGGCAGCCTGTTATTCGCCAAGGCTACCGTCCCCAATTGTGAGTTAATTAAGCGAATCCTTGGTGCCTATGCTCGGGCATCAGGACAGGTTATCAATTTTGATAAGTCAGTTGTCTGCTTTAGTCTTTCTATTGGCTTCCAGGACTGTTCTCAGTTGGCTACGATATTAGGTATTAAGGTTGTTATTTGTCATGAGAAGTACCTAAGATTACCTTGCTTTACTGAGAGGAAGAAAAATGAGGTTTTCTCAGGTATTGTTAGTATGATTTGGGACAAGATAAAACGGTGGCGCGACAAGCTCCTCTCTATAGCAGGGAAAGAGATTCTGCTCAAAGTAGTGATACAAGCCATTCCCACGTACTCAATGAATTTATTCCAGCTACCTAAGAGTCTTCTGGATGACATTTATCGTCAGTGTGCACGTTTTTGGTGGGGAAGTAACAAAACCTCGAGGAAGATTCATTGGTGCACATGGTCACGGTTATGCAAGCCTAAAGAGGAGGGGGTTTAGGTTTTAAAGATCTAGAGAAATTTAATAGAGCATTACTAGCGAATCAGTGTTGGCATTTAGTGTCTAATAGTCACTCACTGGCAGCCCGAGTATTGAAAGATTGTTATTTACCTACTAGTGAGTTTATAGATGCAGAAATGAAGCCTTCAGCCTCCTTTATTTGGAGAAGCCTGATGTGGGAAAAAGGGATTATTGGGGCAGGCACAAGATGGAAAGTGGGAGACGGATCAAAGATCCATATTTACAAAGATCGGTGGATCCCAAGACCTACCACATTCAAACCTTTTTCCACCCCACTGCTGAATGATAACTCCACTGTCAATCTACTAATAACCCTTTCAGGCAAATGGAATTTAAATTTGTTGAATGCTATCTTTTTGTTGGAAGATATCTCTGTGATCCTAAGTATCCCTATTAGTAAAAGCTACGCCAAGTACTCTCTATAATGGCATTACGATCCTACAGGCTCCTACTCAGCCAAGTCTGGATACAGATTAGAATGTCTGCTACTATCTGATCCTTCTCATTCTTCTTCTTTTTCTGGTTCCTTCTCTAGTTTATCTACTACTTGATAGAAATCTCTTTGGAAAATTCAATTTCCCACTAAGGTAAAGATATTTGTTTGGAGGGCTTGTAACGATATGCTGCCTTCCTTTCAAAATCTGGCTAGACGAAGAATTCAGATTAGTTCGGGCTGTCCTTTGTGCAGTCACAAGAGAGAGACCATTCTCCATAGGCTGTGGAGCTGCAAGCACCTGGAAAAGATGCGTTCCTTTTGGTCCCCAAAGCTGTCACGCATTCATAAAAATAAGTCTCACTTTTTTGAGTTTATTTTGGATTGTTTTACCTGCTTGAAAATAGAGGAAGTATGACTGCTATGTGTCTATATGTGGAAGGCCTGGTCTTTGCAAAATTTGGCAGTGCATGATCCTAATGCTAATAGGGAAGTGGATGTAGTTGAATGGGCTAGTTGCTTCATTAATGAAAACCATAATGCTATCTCTATTGCTGATATGCCTACTAGCGATATCCCCTTTAGAATTCCTATATGGAAGCCACCAGACCCAAGGAGATATAAGGTCAATTGTGATGCAGCTCTTAATGAGACATGTCAAGTGATGGGGTTGGGTATTGTCATCCGCGATTCTTTTGGCCTGGTAATGGCCTCTAGTTCCCAACAGATCAAAGCCACCTTCTCTCCGCAAGTGGCTGAAGCGGTGGCTATTCTTCGCAGTCTTCAATTCGTAATAGATTCGGGTTTGACTCATTGTCAGGTGGAGTCTGATGCAGAAGTTGTTGTGCATTGGATCAATAGCGTGGTTCCCTTATGCTCTGATATTGGGAACGTTATCTCTAACATTCTCGCCTTGCAGAATCAGGCGTGTTGTATATCCATTTCTTTCGTTCCTAGGAGAGCGAATCAAGTGGTCCATGTTTTAGCTAAAAACAGCATCTCTTATGTGAAGGATATGTTTTGACCGAAAGAATACCCTCCTTATATTAATTCCCTATTAGGGATTGAAAGTCACGTTTGTCTATAATCCTGTTTGCCATCAAAAATATATATATATATATATAATATTATAATATTTAGTCTACTTTTAATTAAAGTAATTTATCTTTATTAATAAATTTATAATAAAAGATTATTAAATTTTTTAATAAAATAGGAGTGGTGGCCATGTCGGCACTCACGATATAAAGAAGAACAAACATTCCATGTTGGTGTTGCAGGCGATGTCCAAGTGGCAATCAGCCCACCGACAGTAAATGAAGTCGACTTGATTTGATCACAACCGTCAATTGAATCAAACGGTTAACATCTGTATCCGGAATTCCGGATAATTACATGTCGTGTAGCATTGAGGTTTGAGAAAAGTCATAGAGGGGGGAGAGACAGTGAGTTGGAGCTTGGAGGCAAAAGAGGGATATATAAATATGATATGATTGATTGTTAAAGTTGAATCGAATACAAGTGAGAGTTAAAATGAAAATGGCGAACCATCGCGTACGCAGCGGAGGAATTGGATTCAGCATGAGAGTGCTAAGCTTTGCTGTTACAGTCACCGTCTTCCTCTTCTTCGCTTGCTCGTTTCTCTTCACTTCTCACTCTCACTCTTCTGATCTCAACAACTTGGTAACTTCACTCTCTTTCTAGATTCCTTATGATTTATATTTATCAATTTCTTATTTCTTATATTAATGGTAAGATATGGTGGTGTTGGTGTTTTCAATTAGGTTTCGAATTCCGGGAGGTACGGATCCGTGAGAAGATCTGTTTTGGCGCTGAAGTCGGATCCTCTGAAGCCACGGTTGGATCAGATCCGAAAGCAAGCTGACGATCACCGTGCGCTGGTGTTGGCCTACTCATCGTATGCGCGCAAGCTCAAGCTCGAGAACTCGAAATTGGTTAGGATATTTGCGGATCTTTCTAGAAATTACACGGATCTTATCAATAAACCCTCATATCGGGATATGTCGGAGTCCGACTCTCTCTCAATCGATGAATCGACTCTGCGCCAATTCGAGAAGGAAGTGAAAGAAAGGATCAAAGTGACTCGCCAAATAATTGCTGAAGCGAAAGAGTCTTTCGATAATCAGTTGAAGATTCAGAAACTTAAAGACACGATTTTTGCTGTGAACGAGCAGTTAACTAAGGCAAAAAAACAAGGAGCTTTTTCGAGTTTGATTGCTGCGAAATCAATTCCCAAGAGTTTGCATTGTTTGGCAATGAGGTTGATGGAAGAGCGGATTGCGCATCCCGACAAGTATACAGATGAAGGGAAGCCCAGACCTCCTGAATTTGAAGACCCAAAGCTTTATCATTATGCTATATTTTCGGATAATGTGATTGCAGCTTCGGTGGTCGTGAATTCGGCTGTGAAGAACTCCGATGAGCCGTGGAAACACGTTTTTCATGTTGTGACTGATAAAATGAATCTTGGAGCAATGCAGGTTATGTTTAAATTGAAGGATTATAATGGGGCGCACATAGAGGTGAAGGCAGTTGAGGATTATGAGTTCTTGAATTCATCCTATGTTCCTGTGCTGAAGCAGTTGGAGTCTTCCAATTTGCAGAGGTTCTACTTTGAGAACAAGCTCGAGAATGCGACAAAAGATACTACCAATATGAAGTTTAGGAACCCCAAGTACTTGTCTATATTGAATCATTTGAGGTTTTATTTGCCAGAGATGTACCCGAAATTGCATAGGATTCTGTTTTTGGATGATGATATTGTGGTTCAGAGGGACTTAACAGGGCTGTGGAAGATTGATATGGACGGGAAGGTGAATGGGGCGGTTGAGACTTGTTTTGGGTCATTTCATAGATATGCACAGTACATGAATTTCTCTCATCCTTTGATTAAGGAGAAGTTTAATCCAAAGGCATGCGCGTGGGCTTATGGGATGAACTTCTTCGATTTGGATGCTTGGAGAAGGGAGAAATGCACAGAAGAGTATCATTACTGGCAGAATCTGGTAAGACTGATTGCTATTTTTCTGGAGTTATATTTTTATTGCACTTGTAATTCAAACCGATTAACATTTAAAACTTGCATATGGGGTTTTGTTTGTGTTGCAGAATGAGAACAGGACATTGTGGAAATTGGGAACACTTCCCCCAGGTTTAATCACATTTTACTCAACTACAAAGCCACTAGACAAGTCATGGCATGTTCTGGGACTTGGCTATAATCCAAGCATTGGTATGGAGGAGATTCGAGATGCTGCAGTCGTGCACTTCAATGGTAACATGAAGCCTTGGTTGGATATTGCCATGAACCAATTCAAACCGCTTTGGACTAAATACGTTGACTATGATTTGGAGTTTGTCCAGGCCTGCAATTTCGGTATATGAATCATATTCAACTCCATTTTTCGGGAAAAAAAAAATTAGTTGTCTTTCATAGTTCAATATATTTCTTCTTCTTAGGATTTTACTTGAATATGTCCATACAAGTACCACTATTGCAATCAAATTTATTCGACAAATGTGAATTAATTATCAATATTATTGGATTTTACATTTCAACAAGCTTTTTAGAGTTTTTCATCTTCGGCTCTTGGTTTCCTCCCTTTGCTGTGGTGGGGTTCTATTCCATTTGTAAGTTTTCTTTTTTCCAACTACCAGAGGTTTAGCACTAAAGGAAGGTTGAAAGAACAATATAAATGGTGGTTAGTGCTGGATTAGTTTTCATAATTTGACAGCTCTATGAATATTATGTTAGCAAACAAGTTACTACGCGGAAGCATTACCGGATAGAAAAGAAACAAACACAATAATAAAGAAAGATAAAATCAAGAGAAGTAATCAAATTCAATCGCACACAACACAAGAATTTACGTGGAAACCTAAATCAGGGAAAAAACTACGGTCGCCAGGACGACAAGAGAAAGTACAGGAGAAAGTTCCAATATGTAGTAAATTGTTACAACTACATATTCGGGATTCTCTCTCTAAAATAATACCCAAAACCCGATTACAACCAATGCTTACTTTGAGATTTCTCTAGTATTTGTTATTTTGCTTCATACATAATAACTTAGCTATAATGGTCTATTTATATAAATTACAGGGAGTTTAAACCTACAAAGAAATCTATCTCCTAGTCGTACAAGATTTACTTGTTTCATATAAATACTATTTCATCTATATGATAAGTCTTCTTGTAAGGAGAAATACTTTTCATATAATCATAAGAACTTCTAGAAACAACATATTTAATTTTCCATGAATATTTTCTGATTCAACACATTCTTGTGATTGACTAAGATTCAAGTTGCAGTTAGCCACCTGCTTCCTAAACCATGTTGAACTTGATCACTCAAAACCGTGATCCATGCGTTGTATCACCAAAGACTGATGTCACTGCCGATGGGTAAGCCACAGCACCACCCACATCGTAAGACATTGGAATTGGACAGCTATCATGCCGCTGTGGAAACCCCACAGCATTGATTATCGTTGTCAAAGCCTCAACGGTTTTCACTGTTCTTCGTTTCTTCTATTCTTCAAGTCTTCAAGCCTCCCTCAAACATAACATCATACTCTCAAACGCTCTCACGTTTCTAGGAAGTCTTCGTATTGATTGTATCTTGTTTGGTAACCAATGGAAATTCAAGCCATATCCAACATATTATTATGGCATGTATTTTTTTTTTAATTATGATTGATATTAAAAACCTCCCTGACCTTTCAACTATTATTGGATGGATAGAGAACTACCCTTTTATTTAACAACCTCCCCTCAAGGTTAACAGATGTCAATGGTTATTAATGGTGTAGGGGTATTTTGGACATTTAAGGTTTTAAAAAATAAATATAGATAAAAATAAATAAATAAAACTAATTAATTTATCTTAATCTAAAACGTGTAGTATTACACCGTCAATCTTTGTGCCTTCGCCAATTTTGTCTCACTCTCGAAACTCTCTTGAAACTCTCTCGGTGGTGACACACAAACAACACCCGCACAACGGTGAGGAGATCGATCTCCTCTACTAGCACGGAGGAGAAGCAAATTTCCTCCATGATGGAGGAGATTGATCTCCTTCACCTATGGGTCTCCTTCATGCTAGTGGATTTATCCTCTCCCGGGAGAGAGTGGGGAGCTTGACTCGGCTGGTAGAGGTGGTTGAACCACCGGCTGTTGATTTCCACCTTTATAATTTTTATTTTATTTTATTTACTTTTTTATAATTATTTTATATAGTTTTATAAAGTTTTATTTTTCAATTAATTTGTTTAAAATAAAAGGGGCATAATAGCCTTTTTGTTGGTCAAACAAATCAACTTAACAGTATACGAACAATGTTAAATTTCAAAGGAGGTTGTTGAACAAAAATATAATTACCTATATATCCAGTAATGTTAAAGATCATGAGAGATTTTTAATATTAACCATTTTAATTATTATAATTAATTTAAAATTTAAAGAAGAGATATGATTCGAATCTACAATCTCGTAGAGGTAATCAATAGATCATTCTTAATAATAGAGGTGACGGATTAATCTGCGGGTCGACCTTATCCATGATTATGCGAAAATTTTGATATAGACAATTTGTTCAACTTCAAACTGTTGAGCAATCTGAGCGAATTTTAAAAGTTGTGTTTAACCCAACTGGATTTGACCAACTCATCGATCAAGCGGGCTTTCATAGTTCCTCAAACCAGGATCAAAAAGGGTAAAAAGTATAAAAATCATAATAGCTCCGATATTTCAAGTTGATGAGGAAAATCTAACCACGTAAAAAAAACGCATTTTTAACCTATTCATTGAAAATTAAAAGAAATTTAAAAAAAAATCCCAACACATATTTCGAGGAGATCAGATATATGACACAAGTATACCAAACAATAAAACTCAAGACTACTATCCACCCAATACCACTGTAATAGAAAAAATGGCCCGGGCCAACGTCAATATCCTAAAGAAAATATCAGCTTCCTCATCCTTTCAACTCAACCTATTAAACCACTTGACAAAACTCTAAACTACAAAATAGAAAAACTATCCCTCATTGCTCACTCTCCAACAGCCTTCCAAATTATGGTTTCCTAAGCAGGAGCAGGTACCCTTGGTGCCACATTTTTAGCAGCGACATTGACGGTCATCCTACCAGCACGGTTTACACGCCCACCATTACTCCCCATTTGATCAGATCTCTGATAACCATCACCTCTGCGGTTTGAAAATCCTCCCCTGCTGCCGCCCCTGTTTTCAAACTCACTTCTGTTACTGAAATCCCCCCGTCCATACCCTCTACCACCTCCATAGTTCCCACGCTCTCTGGCTCCCTCATTTCTGTATCCATTCCCTGCACCGGACAAAAACCGCCCCCTATTTCCACCTGCCAATATTAAACAGACACTTTCAATGCAAATTTAAACAACGGAATTGATAAGCCCAATGCATTGATCTCTATGTATCGGAAAAAGTCTTATTTTTCTCTTTAAGTTGGAGTTCTGTCCAACCTAGCAAAAAAAAAATCATTCACCATCTTAACAAAAACTACAGTGTAGTTCTTGAACAATTTTGGGCATAGCAAACAAAACTGACAGACAAACAAACAATGGAGTCACAAAGTAGCTATAGGATAAAACATTTCAAGTACCATGTTACCCTAGTAACCAACAGAGTGTAAGACCCTCAAGTAATTCACTGGAAAAGACCTTGTCCTCTAGCCAAAACAGTTTTCAGTGTTACTATGTCATGCTTGATGAGGTTTATTTCAGTGTACCATGTCATGTTTGATGTGTTTGAATTTTCAAGTAGAAGACTCATCCCATTAATAGATGATAAAAATATAACTATAAAACCCAACTTGCCTCTAGTAGACTTCTTTGGTTCAACAACAACTCGGCGTCCACTGACCAGGATAGGTGAAGCCTGAAAGACAGATAAATACATTGAACCATAGTTACATTCATACTTTAACAGAAGAAGTTAGAAGATGTAGTTACATAAATAAAATAAGGTGATGAGAGCAACAATAAGTAAAAATATAATGCTGAATAACTGCAAACTGAACTGTGCCAAATAAAGATGATATAGATACCTATTATCATTTAACTTTATAAGAATTAAACATAGCATCTCCCGTAACTTCATAGCAATAACGTCAACAATCGTTTATTCTAAAACACAATTTCAAATTTTAAGTAGACACCGTAAATTTGCAAAACTCGATAATAACAATAGCAAAAAAAAACATAAAAACAATGTAAGTAGTAAAACAAAGCTGGAGCATGAGGTTGCAAGTGAGCTTTTATCAAAAATAAAGACTATATCTAATAAGAAAAATCACATCAAGGAGCTACTGCATGCACTACAGATAGAAAGAGCAAGATGCACATTCACTATAGAGGAATAATAGGTGAAGCAATAACATTTTCATAACAGGGATTTAGAAACATATTACCAACCCGCTTTCAAAGAGAAAAAAAGAAACATGTTACCCAGATTTCCCATCAAGAAATACTCTTGCATCCAAACCACCCATTCACAAGAAAGAAAAAAGGATCCAAGTCATCCACAAATTATGCTATTGTTAGTTAATCATGATGTGTTTACCAGAAGACTACAAACAGTCCTAAAAAGTTATATAAATGTTTCACAACTTCCACAACCCTTAATTTTGGTTTATCTAGATGTCTTAACTAACCATTCTTGGCTACATCTTTCAATTATCTGTGGAAGGTTAGCACACTTCATCAAATTACCAAACAATCCAAACCTGTATACCAACCAATTGATTCCTAAGATACCCATGTAATTCAATATTTCCTACTGCAAACTTTTGATGCAATAATTGACTAGTTGTATGGTCAAAACAGAATCACCAAACAATTGTTAGTTTTGCTCAAAGAAGTCATCTGATTGATTGTAAATGGTTTAGGACTTTATCTAAATCTAAATCACATAAAGCAACAAAATTAAACAAGCTAAACAGTGCAAAATATAAACATGAATATTATTTAGATCAAAAGAATACCTTGACATGTTATGCAATCCAAACATTAAAAGCATGTTTATCATGTGTGTCATATAATAATAGTGTATCCTATTGACTAGTGTCTTGACGTAAACGAGCATCAAAGGTCAGAAATAACCTTAAATTTTAGTTTGTCTATGAACATTTGTATGCATGAAACTTTTGTGCCATTAGAATTGCATCAAAGCTTATAACTATACATAAATGATCACAAAATCTATGCACCCGATAAATATAATATATAAATCAGAAAATTCCTTAAGAGAGATATTGTAATTCTTCCGGAATGGAAAGAAAAATCATGAAATTCAAATAAAGAAACAAATATGTCAAAAATTTGACCAAATAAAGAATATATTCAACCAATATACTCAGAAACCAAAGCACACATGGAAACAAGAAACAGGTCAGAGCAGCACAGAAACTAATTTATACCTCTATTGCTCTTTGCACAGCAGTTTCCTCTTCAAATTCCACAAAGCCAAAACAAAATCCCTGCAATACAACAAAAGAAAAATAAATATTAGTACCAAATATAGTTAACAGTACATTGCAACAAGTGCTTAAGTGTACCTTCTGCATTTTAATTTGAATACCGCCACTTCTTATAGTCCCAAAATTTTTGAACTCATTCTCAACTAAGGCATGTGTGGCATTCACGGGCAGACCTTTAAGATAGACAGAAGGACCCTCAACTGTTCATAAACATACAAACAAATCAATGAATAAATCAAATACATAATGATGCTACCACCAATTCATCTGCAGATGCACAAGCACATATTGTGAATCAACCATTAGAAATTTATGCAAGCAAGATAAAGTGCACACCTCCACCCTCTTGGCTACTCCCATTTTCGACGGCATTCGTGCTGCCTACTGGTTTCTCAGCCACCAGGAATGGAGGTGACACAGAAGCTGGTTGTTGCTCTTGGCTCTTTATAGACCTCAGAGAAGCTTGTGTAGGAGATGATGATATAGGCACAGAACTGTCCTTCATAACCTTCACCTAGAAAAACAATATTTGCCATTCAACACGTGATCATGAAATCAATGAAATAGTAATATAATATGCCATCAACACAAATTACCTCATCACTTGACAAACCAAACATATACATATTACCGGAAAGGCAATAACTGAATCAAATCAATCCCAAGCAGTCTGTAACAAGTAAAGTAAAGTATATTACATTGTGCTACTTACAATGGAGGCATAGGACTTCTTTGGTGCCTCTTCAATTTTAGAGTTAGACTCAGCATCCATATGAGTATCATCAGGAATCTCATCAACAACCTCAGCTACAGGTGCTTCCTCTTCTTCGACTGTGCCATCTCCATTCTCAGTAGGACTGTACACTTCCTCCTCATTGATTTCTTCTGACAGAACATCTGTTTGATCTGGAACATGATTCTCTTCCACAGGTGAAACATCTGCGGAAAGAGATATCATCTTCAACACCAATTAAGGGAAACCAAAAACTGTAATATACCACTGTCTGGGGGTTTCCGCAATTACCTTGGTCAGGAGTAATAGGAGCTTCAACATTGTTAGTGGAAGTTTGGTTTCCATGGTTTGCATCATCAACATATCTAAAGACATCATTCAGAACAAAGTAGCCTTTGTCTTGGGGTGCCAGGAAGAAACTCTGAGTAAACTTCTGCCTCACATTGTCCTTGCCAGTCAGATACCCAGTAACAAGAACAAGGACACCCCCATTGTAAGATTCTTGTGCATCCACAGTGGTTATCTCAGCACTGAATTCTCCATAATCGAGGGAAAGTATCTTGTCATTGATAGCCTGCTCCAAAGAGTCAATCAATCATGTAACAGTCAACTCTCTTGTTTGCATGGAAGAAACAGAACTATTTACCCCTATTCTATTTACCTAACTCTCCATTTCGTTTCTGTACATAAATAGTTATTCAGAGAGTAGCTGGAGAAAAACCAAGTCAATTTTATAAGATTGGAGGAAAAACCAAATCATCTCCTTCAAATTTGATTTATACCCAACATTTTCATAAATAATACCTGATACAAAAGATTGGCTAATATATAGGAGTTCTCATACTATATGTTGTAAAACAAAGTTTTTCAACTGTTTTAACACAATGTTCTCTCAACATTCTCTCACAAACAGATAATCATTAATCATGATTTGACAAGATAAGCAATAGAAGTAACAAGGAAACGAAAGGTAGAGAATACAAGTCTATCCAGTAGAAACAGAAAGAGAGAGGACTCACTTGCATAGTGGTTGTAATACTCATGGCCCCATCTTCTTCTGGACGGCCAAGCTTACTGACATCCTGGTAAAATCGATGAACAAGCTCTGGCGATTGGTGCAATATAAGGTAGTATTGATGAACAAAGGCATTGCCAACCTAAAATTTTGACCAAAAAATTACTCAAAACCCAAACATAGGCGTAAATGTCTTAAATTAAAACAAAAAATTCAACAAACATATATTAAAATAAAATTAAAATGAAAAACATACAATATCAGCAGTAGGACTTGTTGGAGCTTCCTGCATCGACGCTGCCATGGCTACTAGTAGTTCTTGATCTCGCAAAAGTAATCTAAAACCCTAGTTAATAAAACCCGAAAAAATAAAAAATTAAAGAAACCCTAGTTGGAGACAACATAAACATTTACGTTAATGGATCTTGGAAGAAAAAAAAATAGTAGTCATGGATATTATATTCGAGGGAAACCTTACAGTTGACATTCCCTAGTTCGATTTTCAATGAAACAAAAAAGGGGGGAAGAGAGTAGAGATTTGAGTACCTGAACTTGAGATTCGGATCGGAGAGAGCGAGGGTCCTTTCGGAGGGAATAGCAGTTATAAGTGTGATTGTGTGTATATAACAAACTGTCTCTCTCTCTCTCTCTCTCTCTCTCTCTCTCTCTCTCTCACACACCTCCCTCAGAGGAATCTAGGGTTTGTATTCTGTATTTTCTCTTAGATCTTGAAGAAGCGCGAGAATAAGGGAGGAGGAGGAGGAGGAGGAGGAGAGAGAGGGGTAGCAGCAAGAGAGAGGGTTTTTGGTGGCTTTATATTTGCTTTTCACAGTGGTGCCTATAAACCCAATTGAATTAAACCTAAAATATTTATTCGAATTGGGTTAGACGAATAAAACTGAATTTATACGACTCAGATACGATTTTGAATTTCTTAAAAACTAGGCTAACGGAATAAACCAAATATTATATTTATATGTATACACGGTCCGTCGTATATAACTACATCAGTATCAATATATATAGACCACTTATTATAAAGAAGTTTTGACAATTTCATACATTTTTAGTTAAAATATGTAAATCTAATGGTCCACATTTAAGATAAAGTTATATCGGTGCGTACGGACTTGAACATTTCAATATTATATATATATATAGTAACTTTAAAGTGAGGGATGACAAGTGCATACACTTTGAGTCAAAAGTATGTAAATCTAATGGTCTATATCCAAGATAAAGTTATATCGGTGTACGCTGACTTTAACATTTCGGTATTATATATATAGTAACTTTAAAGTGAGGGATCCCTCACTTTAATTTCGGTCCACAACTTGATGAAATCACATCGATTTGTATAAATTTTGGTATGAATTTTTTTATGGATGGTAAATTTATTGAAATATACCTATAAATAAAATTTGAGAATTTTTCAAGCACTATAACTATTTATCTAGATTTTGTTAAATATAAAGGCATCGAAAACATGGGAGATATATAGGAAAATTCAAAAACTAATTCTAATGCTTAAAAAATTCCTAAATTTTATTTATAGGTATATTTCAATAAATTTACCATCCATAAAAAAATTCATATCAAAATAAGGATAATGTTTGAGTGCTGACCGGTCAACACCCAAAATACTGATTCACCAATTGAAGTGTAGCGTGTGGCTCAATTTGTGAAGAATGCAAGGAGATAAATGTAAAAAGTAAAATAAAAAATGTCACGCGCTACACTTCAATTGGTGGGTCAGTATTTTTGGTATTGACCGGTCAGCACCCAAGCATTATCCTTTAAATAATAAAAATTTAACAAATTTTAAGGAAAATTGAAATTGAAACAATTCTAAAAAAATATTTAATACATTTTATTGAATACATTGGTTGTATTTGTTGACTTTTATAATTTTAAATAATTAAAAAAAAAATAGCATATCAAATAGAATTTTACATTGGATACATATTTGATTTTAGATTATTGCATTGAAGATGAGAATATGCAATTCTTAAATAAATTAAAGTGGATCCGTATTCAATATATATGCTGATGTATCACTGATTAAAAACCTAAAATGCATATTTGCATCGTAGATACTCTTAGTGGGTGTATTTACAAACTATTTTATCTTTTTGGTAATTTTACTCAAATATATTATTGAATTTTAAAAAACATACTAATTTAGGATGTATATATTATTTTTAAGGAATGTAAATATTGTCATTCTAAATTATGGGTGTGAAAGACCTTTTTGGGTGGCAATATAACCCTTAGAATTTAGAAATGTGGATGAAAATTATTCATTTATAGATTATTTTTTTTTTTTTTCAAATGGAGATGAAGATTCGGAAATTGTCTTCTCAGATACAGATACATCGACACTCCATCTAACATAATGACAATTGACAACAACAAACGAAGTGAGAACGGTGCATTTTTATAGTCTGACAGAATTTTTCCTTTTTATTTTATCAAGTTGACTGTGTGATCGACTAATAAAAAATAAAATAAAAATTATTCTCAATTTTAATTTTTAATTTTTTTTACATTATCTATTTATTCACTTATCTATATCAGATATTTTTTTTTGAAGTTATTGTTATGGGTAGATTCGAGTCGTTTGACCCTTCCACCAAACCCTAAATTAAGTGTAATAGCTCAAAATATATTTAAAAATATATATATGCATCAAGTACTGTAATGTAAATCATATATTCACACACATATATATATGTATATTCTTTAATAATACTGAAAATTATGTAAAGATATCTAGAAATAAATATAATTTTTAATTTATTTTTATACTAATTAATGTCCAAATACTTTTTTTTTTTTAGCTAACGTGAATATCAAAAATCAAAACATAATCGAGTTTTCAAATATACTTTTTAATTTATTTTATGGTGTTACATTAAGGTGGCATTTGTTTTTCTGTCTGAAGTCTAAATAGATCTGAAGTTGATTGAACTCCGAATGATGACTGAAATCTGAAATCCGGATGATATGTTTGTTTTTTATTTATGATGTTTGAATATCTGGGGCGTACCTAAGATTTTTTGACAAGGTGAGTTAAAAAAATTAATAATAATAAAAACTTCAACGATACTAGAAAATTTCATTAATCAAAAAAACAATTAGGGTATGTTCGGTAATATTTTTTGTTTTCGTTTTCTGTTTTATGTATATTTATTTGAAAACGAGTAATTAATTTTCATGTTTTCAGAAGTTATAAAACTTTGAAAACGCATTTGGTAGGAATAATTGAAAACAATATTTTGAAAAAAAAAAAAATTGTGTAATATGTATTTAATGAAGTTTGTTTAAAAAAAATACCTTATTAATATATTGTAAGAATAAAAATAATATTAGTTATAGTTATATTATATATATATATATTTATATTTATATTCAAAAACAATTAAATTAAGATAAAACTATATAAAATGATATTTTTTATTTATTAAAACAATTAAATAAATATAATCAGCTATTGATAATTTTTTTATATATTGTTATGAAATATAATTAAAATAATATATATTTTTTTAATTTGAATTTTGAAGCGTACACACAAAACAATTGGGAAGGGAGTGAAAGAATTGGTACGCTCTGTGTGTGTGTGTGTGTGTGTGTGTGTGTGTGTGTGTGTGTGTGTGTGTGTGTGTGTGTGTGTGTGTGTGTGTGTGAGGGGGGGAGAATTGGGATGATCAATGATGTGACATTGTCTGGCTGTATACTTTTTACAATCTACCCTCGTTGAATATTAATATCTGAAAACTAGGAACATGACAATTATACCCTTATAATTATTAATAGATTTATGTCTTTATAATTGATATAATTCTATTGTTAATGTGTCTTATAATATTTTTAGTTAAATTAATTAAATAAATATTAGAAAGCTTTATCCAAATTAAAAGTATAATTCATTTTTTAATAAAAAATTAATGAATATTTTTTTTGAAAGAAAGTAAATGAATATTTATAAATATAAATTGATGATAAGATTTAAATTAATTATAAATATATAATTAGACAAGTCTTCACTCTTCAATTTGTCATCATTCACTTTCTTTTTTCCTTTTTCTTTTTTAATAAACGACAGCACAAAACAGCCAAAGGGGAAAGCAAAAACAGAGGGAAAAAAAAAAAAAACAAAAACAAAAACAGAGCAAAGCAGGACCAAATCTAGGATCTCTCTCGGATCTCCTTTTTGCGAGACCTTATCAGATCTCCTTATCTCTCTCAGATCTCTTTATTTCTTTATTAAAGTCTTCATCAACATTACAACAGTGCAACTATAAAACCATCGACCTCCTCCTTTGATGGTAAAGAAAAGTTCGTCGGCCTCCTTCGCTAAGGTCACCTACGAAGGTCGATGGCTACTTGACATCAAAGAGGCTGCTGGCCTCCTCTCCTCCAATATCAAGGTTGTCGGCAACTTCCATGGTCAAATAAGTGCCCAAATTTTTGTTTTGAAATTTAAAAAAAAAATTGGAGATAATTGTAAATTCTTATCGAGAGCATTTTTGGAAGCAATGTGTTCAAATATATCTAGCTTTCCATTCTTCAGATAAAAGTCATAGATTTGAACTTTTTTTTCCAGATGTTTTTGATGGTTTTTCAGATCTCATTTCACTTAAAAAAAACAAACAAATATCTTACTAAGTAACTTTAAGTCTTCGGCCGGAAAAACAAACAAGCTCTAAAATTGGGGATGATTGTAAATAACCTCTTAACTTTAGATGAAATGCCAAAACATGCCCTCTAATTTTATTTTATTTTTTAAAATAAATAAATCTGTAAACAAACTCTTACTATTAGTGATTTTAGTTAAATTTATTGAAATATGATTATTTAGATTGTAACTATATAACTATATAAAAAAATAAAAAAATAAAAGTTATACTAATAAAAAAATTATAAATTATAAATAATATTTGTAAATTAAAAAAAAAAAAGAACAAAAAAAAAATAGTAATTAATATATAAACAAAAACTATGGCGAATATATATGCATTTCCAAGATATGAATGTGTATGTGACGTTTCTTGCATATATTTTTATATTTTAAAATAATATTGTTTTTAATTTTAATTATTTTTATGATTTTTTTAATTATAATAGAAATTTTAAATATATTTTCAGTTTTTTCTATAAATATATATTTTCTATTTTCTAAAACTAATTTATGTTTTTCGTTTTTTAGTCTAACTAAGAGAGTGTATTCAATTAGGATTCTTGAGGACATTTAAACATATTTTTGAAGTGACAGATTTTTATGGATTTCTACATACTTTTATAAATCGACATAGATTTTCATTGATTTGTTTAAATATCTATCTCAGACTTTTATGGATTTGTTTAGACATCTATTTCAGACTTTCATGGATTTGTTATATCGGACTTTTATTATAGATGGATGAATTATACATATATATGACTAGAGGTGGCCATGGTTTCGGTTAAACCGACGGTTTTGTCCGCGGTTTAACCGAAACCGGACTGCCAAAAACCGCAACAAAACCGGAACCAGAACCGGAACCGGAACCGGCTGTTCCAAAACCGGCCGGAAACCGGTCGAACCGGTTACTGTTTCGGTTTGAGGCGGTAAAAAACCGGTTCAAACCGGCGGTTTTAACCATGGTTAAACCGCCGGTTTAAAAAAAATAATTAATTAATTATGGACGATTCAGAAGATGACACGTGGCATACGGTTTGAAAAAATTACCGTTGAACCAAACCGAAACGGTTAAACCAGCGGTTAAACTGCCGGTTTAAAAAAAAAATTAAAAAAAAAATTTGCCCAATGAACGTGTGACTCGTGGCAGAAAATTTGAAAAAAAAATAAGGTGCCGTTGGCCAACGGCACCTAGCAGCTGCAGGCGTGCAGCTTGCTAACCGTTGGCCAACGGCCACTTTTTATTTATTTTTTAAACCCTAAACTTTTCCTAATTGCAAACATACCCCTCTCTATAATCCTATAAATACCCCCCACACTTCATTATTCTTCACACCACTCTCAATCTCTCAATCTCTCTCAATCTCAAATTCTCAATTCTCTTTACAATCTACAATTTTATTTAATTTTCATTTCACATATAAATTCTTTCTTGTATTTTTTAGTTTTTACTATTATCTATTTTTTCAATCATCAAATTGATTAACAATATTTATTTCTTTTATTTTTTACTATTAAAATATTTTTTTTCATCACTATTATTTCAACAATATTTTTTTTCAAACATCTATTTTTTTTTTGAAAGTGTTACATTGTTACCACTATTATTCCAACAATATTTTTTTTTTACAATCTTCTATTTTTTTTTACTTGTTTACCACTATTATTTCAACAATATTTTTTTTCAAACATCTATTTTTTTTTTTGAAAGTGTTACATTGTTACCACTATTATTCCAACAATATTTTTTTTTTACAATCTTCTATTTTTTTTTACTTGTTTACCACTATTATTTCAACAATATTTTCTTTACATATATCAATATTTTTTGTATTATTAATTTTTCAATGGCTAGTGGGGGAAATAGTTCAAGAAATTTGAACAAAGAAAAGGGTCCAATGCACAACTTGTTGGAACACGTTGGCGGTGATGTTAATTACGACCGATCATACCACGAGTTCCTTCAAGACCAATTTGGATCCGATCACCCTTCTAGTCCTAATCCTCCTCTAATAATTCCCGAATTCGACGGACTCAACCACGATCCCAATACCCCAAATACTAATGAAAATCTATCTAACCCCCCACCCCCTTCAAATGATTTTTTTGCAGGTGAAGGTGAAGAAAAGCAGATGAAGTCCATCCTCTTCAGGGTGCATATGAAGAAAACGGAGTTAGATGGTGGATTTTTCCATATACAGTGCAATTACTGCTCCAAATCATACAAGACTGCCAAATCCTTTGGATATGGCACGTACTGGGCTCATATCAAAAGAAGTCACCCGTCCGAATTTGAGAAATCCAATAACCAAGCCCAAATTGCCAGGTACGCAACCTCTGGTAATCAATTATTTCATTATACGTCTGAAAAAAATAGGGAAGAATTAGCATTAATGGTTGCAGTAGAACACTTACCTTTTGGTTTTGGTGAGAAAGTAGGTTTTGTTAATTATTGTCAAAATGCATTAAATCCTGCAATGTAACGTATTCCTAGATCCACTCTTACACGTACACTAAATGCCATTTTCAAAAAAGAAAAAAACATATTGAAATCTTTTTTTTATCAATTTCAAGGTCGCGTTTCCATATGTGCCGACATATGGAGCGACAATTATGGTAGTCATTCATATTTGGGTGTCACATGTCATTATATGGACAATGACTGGGACATGCAAAAAAGAATTCTTGCATTTCGTGTTTTCGATGACTCACATTCAGCTCAAAATATTTTTCAACTCCTTAAAATCATTTTTCAAGAGTATAATATCCTAAACAAAATTTTTGCTATTGGCTTTGATAATGCTGCAAGTAATACCGCATCTATTCCTATGTTACAAGATTTGTGCAATCCCTATTTTGGGGGTAAATTATTTCATCAAAGATGTGCATGTCATATTTTAAATTTGTGTGTTCAAGCTGGATTAACAGAGCTTTCTGCTTTTATTAGACCAATTAGAGATAGTATTAATTATATTTGGAGGCATAACAAAATCCAGAAACAATGGTTAAAATATTGCTCTCAGAATAATATGCGTCCCAAAAAATTTTCTAGAGATATTACCACTCGTTGGAATTCTACTTATAAGCTGCTTAATGAAAGTGTTGAATATAAGGAATTATTAGTTTCTTTTATTACTTATAACGTTCCTTCAATTTCTCTTCAATTGAACCATTGGAATGCATGTATAAAAATTCTTGAATTGCTATGTGTTTTTAATGATGCTACCAATGCTTTATCTGGTGTTTACTATCCCACTACTCATTTATTTCTTATTTAAAGTGTTAATATTGCTGGTGCATTTAGTGACTGTGAATTCGATATTCAATTGAGTCCATGTGTTGCAGCTATGAAAACAAAATGGCTAAATTATTATGGGGAGATTCCAAATATTTATTTGCTTGCACCGTGTTTTGATCCACGTTTTAAATTAGAAAGTTTGCAGGATTATTTGACTCATTATTACAAATGTTTAGGATTAGAAATTGATGTTCTTCATTATTGTGATTCCGTTAAGACTTTGCTTTATGAATTATACGATGAATATCTTACAATGTATGGTCCGTCTTTGAACTTGCCGGTTTCACAACCCCCACCCACATCTGGTGGTACTAGTACTTCCGCAAAATTCCAATTAAAGGGTTTAGGGGATCGACTGTTTTCCCAAAGAGCCAAAAAATTAAGAACATCTTCATCCTCATCTGTCTCTGAGCTTGACCGGTATTTAGAAGACACTCATGAATTTTTAGAAGAAAAATTTAGTCTCCAGGTTTGGTGGAAGACTCATCAACAAGATTATCCAATTTTGGCTATTATTGCCAAACAAATTCTTGGAACACCGGTTTCTACCGTTGCTGTGGAACAAGAATTTAGTGCAGGTGGAAATATTTTGGAACCAAGACGGTCGATTATGTCTCCACAATCACTTGAAATGCAGGCATGTGTTGATGATTGGACAAAGGCAAAATACAGAGAACAAGAACTTCAGCCGGAGATAGTGAACTACTTCTTTGAAGATGACCAAACCACCGGTACGGAAGGAAGCGACTAGATTCCGTTCAAACTTCCAAACTCCAACACTGAGCAACTTATTAAAGGTAAAAGAACTACGTGGCCTTTGATTCCTCTACATTGGTGGAGGATACGTAGGCAACTTAATTGTGGTAAAAATTAAGTGCAAGGCCGGTTTTTTATTTTTTTTATTTTTTTTATTTTTTTATTTTTTTTTTAAATTTTAACTTTGTTACTTTGTAATATTGTTTCTTTGAATTGAGCCTTCAAGGCCAATCTCTTATTTATTTATTTATTTATTTTTGTGAAATTGTAAAGTTGTATTTATTAATAAAGGTGAATTTCTTTTCTTTTAAACATTGTTAAATACTTAAATACTTCAATGAAAATGTTTGTAATTATTTTTTTTAATTTTAAACTTTGTTCAATTGTAATTATTTTTTGGCAAGATTTTATATTTACAACCAATTTTTATGATTTATCTCACTTGGAAAAAAAGTTGAAAAATAAAAAAAATAAAAAATAAAAATAAAAACGAACCGAAACCGAAATCGTCCAAAACCGAAACCGAAACCATCCAAAACCGAAACCGAAACCGAAACCGAAAAACCGACGGTTACAAACCGCCTCCAAACCGTGAGCCACGGTTTCGGTTTCGGTTTTAATGGATCTCCAAACCGAAACTGAACCTCGGCCACCTCTATATATGACCCAATCAGCCAGCCAAAGAGAAGATCTATTTTTAAAGCTCAATTTTCACAAAGATCTCAATTTTCATGATAAACCAAAAAAAAAAAAAAAAACCATTTGAATACATAAAACTTCATGTATGAATAAACGTTGCATAAAAATTAAAAAAAAAAAAAAAAACTAACGACAATAATTTCCATTTAATTACTAAAGTCAATCACAAATGAAGAGAAAATTAAAAGGAAAATACTCAACATCCATAACTCATCTTCACTGATTTCATTGTTATTTAACTAATCATGTAAACAAAAAATAATCAACTAATCGAATAACCAAACAAAGATATACATAAAATATTGAAAAAAAACATAACCTTGACCCAAACCTTGTCACAACTGACCCTTTGATCCACAGTTTTTAATTTATTCTCTACAACTCAAAACCTTACAAAATTAGACATGGACAATCTAGACATCGAGGAAATGTTACAATAAAATTATCAATTTAATCCATGATCATTTATATATGAAAACACTCATTATTTTCTTATTTCGTAAATTTGTCTGACAGAAATCAATATTAACATTTGTCCATTCCAAAGATTATAACAATTTTCATATTCATTTATAAATCACAAAATTTTGTAAAATAACATCATATTCCTAATTTAATACACCCCGCTAAATAAAAGTTCACTTAGATAATCATATTCCTCTAGGGCTCGTTTAATACACCATATTGGATTGTATTGGACTGTATTAGATTGTATTATCATTAATACAAACCCGGGTTTGATGATGCAGTGTATTATATTGTATTAGGTTATTCCTATATAACTTTTTATTTTATTATATTATAAAATATAATATTTAAAAAAATACTTAATAATTAATTTTAAATATCTTTACCATTAATAAATTAATAAATATTTTTATATAAAAAATCAATAAATATTTATTTTAATTGAAACAAAAAATTTAAATAAATTTTTCCTATATATTTTGAAATTATAAAAAAATCATTAACAACATAATATATATTTTATCAATATTTCATATTCATTGAAAAAAAAAAGTGTTTTTTTGAAGGTAAAGAGAAAAAAAAGTGTTTTTTCTGGGGGTAAAGAGAAAAAAAAGTGGATTCAACCTCACTGAAATTCGGGTTAAGGCTCCAATTAAATTAAGAATCAAATTAATAATAGAGTTAAAAGAAAACAAAAGGGAAATGTGACTAGAATAAAAGTATCATGCAATACAAGATACTTAAATGTGTAATGCGATTAGAAATTGCTTTCGAAATTGTTGTATTTCTAATACAATATAACTTAATACCACAAAATATAATGTATTAGTTAATATGGTATTTGTTGTATTAGACAATTAAAATGTATTAAAATAGTACAATACATTGTTTACACCAAACACTGTATTATATTATTTTAGTACATTTTAATTGCTTAATACAATACAATACAACCAAACAAACGACGCCAAAAAATCATGAAATTCAACTAATAATTAACTAACTATCGACTAACATTAAAGGATATATATATATATATATATATATATATTGTTGATTTACCATTGATTTGATATTTTAGCAAAAGTTGAGGATTATTTGCATTGCTCCAATGCAAACTACCATACATACTCACCCTGATGATGAAATTAATATATTTTCATAAAATTTGGGGTGTGAACGTTAAGAAAAATAAGATATCCTTGGAAAAGAAAAAAACTGTAACATGAATTGATTTTTTCGATTATTTTGTATGTTACTCCATTTATTTTATTATTTTATCTAAAAATATTTAGAAAAAATAATTTCCAAACTCAATTTTTATTTTATTTTTAAAAACTCGTATATTTTATTTTTCTTATTGTCCATACAATAACTCTTACAAAAATTTATAAAATTTCATCCCGTTCTTAAACATAAGAAAATTTGCACATGAAAATTCTACCATAAGAAAGTCTACATTTATACTCCACGACACTATAAAATAAAAACATGTATTCCCGGATTGTACTTATAGAAGTTAATTTCGTTAGGTTTTGATAGACCCTAACCCGATCGGTGTCAGATTTCAAAGAGAGAAAAAAAAAAAAAAAAAAAAAATCTTAAATATCTAAAACTGCTATGATCAATTAATGTAGTTATTAAGTCATAATTTATTGCTCATATGAGATAGCCCTATTAGATTTAACGCAGGAGAATATTCAATTAACAATTGTGTTTGTGCATTAGGTGGAGATTTGAATTAAAAGAAAAAAAACATTTGAAATATTTTGAAACAAAAACTAAAGTGATGAGAATCTTTCCAAAATAGCCAATCCAAATTCTGAACTGGCTTTGTAATGTAAACCAGAACTATTTATAATCCCAGAAACGTTATCGATATCGAAAAAATAAAGACAAAAGCCCTTGGATGTTGCTACAACAAGCTTGAATTAAAACTCAAACAATTGAGCTGAATATAATTCAAAACTGAAATCAGAAATTTATTTAAACAGGCATTCTCATAATAAGTTGGCCATCCTTTAAACTGCAAATAAACAAAACAGAATTTTCAGTTCAGTGGAAAATGAAAAATAAGTCATTTTGATGTCTGCAAGTTAGGATTTCATAATTTAGATGGAGGCCATACCTTTTAATGTAATAGTAACAAAAGTCAGCCAAGATAAATGTCTGAACCATTTCTGCGAGGAGATCCGCTGGGAACCAGAAGTAACCGTGTCCTATCAACCGTAGATAAGCACCTCTAGTCTCATAAACCTGCATTTCAGTGGTGTAACATTTTATATATATATATATATGGTTTATTTACGTGTGTTCACGTTTATTTTTTATTTTTCGAAGAAGCATATAAAACCAAAATTGACCTGGATAATCCAATGTGCACAGGAGAAGAATCTTGCAATGCCTAATGCAAATACGTAATGTGATGTAAACGGTTCAATCATCTGAAATCATGTAATTTAAGTCAATTAATTATTGTAACTAATAATATGATGCATAGTAGTAGCATTAGAGAGATTCTAGGTACTTACCTTTGCATTCTGCATCATTCGAAGTTGAGGCAGCACGGAAACTGATTCCAAGTATACACAAAATGCCCAAAGAATTCCACTAAAGCTTATGTATCGTGTGTATGGGTGGATTAAAAAAGCCAGGATAGAACAAGGCACTACCTGCCATATATAATTTGAACAAAACTTGATTTATAGAAACAGAGATTGATAGCGGAGATCCATACATGGGACACGGAAAATCATTTAGTATTGTTTTGAATTTAAAGTAGAAGAACAAGTTAGATGCAACCAAGAAGAAGATCACAGTTTGACAATGAATGATGCCACTTACTATGTAGTATATGTTAAAGTTGTCAAGCTCCTTGATGTAGGTTGACTTCAACTTGAACCGCATTGTATATATAACCCAAGCAGTGGATACGAAAGTGGCGAAATCTAGCACAGTATGAATGTCGCTCTCCATGATTGTGCTACACACCAATCTCACTGCTAGGAATACAGCTGTGAGTTCTTGAGTCTTCAGTGAAAGACCTGAAAAAAATTCAAATACAAGCAGATATTCCCATCAAAGTTATCATGTCAAGATCATGCTGGTTCTCGTAAATGAATTATCATCGGAAATCGAATATATAAGTAAACTTTATACAGCATATTATGCAGATTTTCCATAACATTTAAGGCAGCCATTCAGATATTGTTTATGAATTTATAAGCAAAATTACAATAAACATGTGAATTGAAAAGAAACTAAAAGGACCTAAACTCTATGTAATCGGTGACAAAGAGGAACTTTATATACGAGATTATAATTCTTGAGAGGATTTAATATGAAGCCTTCACTGAGGATTTTTTTTTTTTGAACAGCACAGTTTATTTAAGGGACCTGAAAGGCTGAAACAGCCCAACGAAACACAAACAACACAAGCAACACAGAAGAGGGCGAGGGCACCCCAGGAAAACAGACCACAGCCCCCAGAAAGAAAGCACAAAACAAGCCTAAACACAAAAGCCAAGAACAACAAAACTACACAACAACACTACAAAGACAAGAAAACGAGGATAATTAAATACATGGAAAGAAACATTTTTGAATTTTAAGTCATTGATATGACAAAGCATTGTTTAAGGAAACTTTTGTTTTTCGACGTCTTCATTGACAAGCGCACGCACACACACAATCTACATAATCTCTTCCTTGAGTTGCATGCTTGACTTTGGAATGTTGAGGTTGTCAACCTGAACAACATAAACTATAAACCCACCTAGTTTGCATGTGTTGATGCATTAGAAAGCTATTATGTATTTAATAACTAGTGCAATACAAAATGCAATCTCAAATACAATAGAATGTGTGCCACCAACCAAACAAGGCCTTGAGCATTTTATGCTTTTAATTTGATATTCGTGTATATTAAACACCCCACCCCTCACCAACATTCATGTATATTAAACCAAATAATTAATCACATACTTTAAAAAAATCAGAAAAATGTTCTGAGATGATCTAAATCTGTGAAGAATTTGAAACAATAAAAATGAGTCAATAATTTAGCAGAACACAAAGCAATAAAGTTGGAGAAATGAAAATAAAAAATGAAGGGAGACATGTATTGAATCGAATAGAATCGATATATACCAGAACAGGTCTTCTTGGTAGTGAGCTTGTAAATCAAGACGATGATCCCAGCGGCATGGACGGCCTCAGATGCAACGAAGAAATAATCACGATTTTTGACAAAAAGTTTCATAGCCACCAAAGTGAGCACTACAAACGTCACAACAAGGAAACTCTTCACCTTCATTGGCTGCCTTCCCAGCCATCCAAACATCACGCCCACAGGAGATCTCCCCCTCCTCACCCCCATCTCCTTCTTTTGATCTTCACTTACTACAGAGACAGACACTGACATTAAACAACACCAACCAAAATATATATTTTCTTTTTTATTATTTAGATTTAGAGAGAGAGAGAGAGAGAGAGCGTTTTTGATGAAGATGGCGGACTGTTAGAGAGAGCGAGAGACGTTTCGTCAGGACACGAAGAGTGCATGCAACCACTGATGTGGCTTTTAATTTGTTTCCATGTTAACACCCAATCCCTTTCTGACGCGTGTCATTTATTTCTTTTATTAAGAATATAAAATCCCGAAATTGGCGCTTGCCTGTTTGGTAATGCTGATTCGGACATTTATTGCTTCCGTTGAGACTTTCTGTGGACTTATGTGTCGGTTCTTTTTAGGAAAAGACTACAAACTTGATTGTATTAGTGCAGGTATTTAGAATTCGGTGGGATGGCAAATCTAATAAGATACGATCAAATCATTTGAGTTGAATTGAATTTAATCGAATCGGATTAATCGAGGATACGATTAGATCAAAAATTCTAAAATTCTAAAATTTATTAACTCAGATAAGATCTTATATTTCCATATAGGAATCTTGTCAAATTGTCAAAATATAAGATTTAATTTATATTAGATCAATTTTTTTTGTCTTATATAGATAAATATGGAGTAAAATTTTTGAAATATTGTATTTTATTATGACAAAGGATTATCTTATATTTTTCTGGTTTAATGGTACGAATACCCTTGAATTATTCACGTGTTGCTAATGTCCCCCCGAATTCTTAAAATGGTCATTAAAACCCCATAAACTGTCTGAAATTGGCAGCAAGTGACGGAATCCAGGCAGAAATCACTTTCCGTTCGTAATTCACGTCACTTGACTTTCATGTGCGATTGTATTTCATTGCTTAATGCTTTTACTCGGTTAGCTACCTTGTGAATGATATTTAGACTATGTGTTATATATCGCGTGGTTCACATTAACATACCCAACGTGATATCCTCTACATTTGACCAGTAAGTTGAGAGATCACTAGGCTAGTGTGTAAAGCTTGTGTGTGTGTCACATAGTCCTTAATGAATTCAAACATTTATGCATAAATGTAATCTTTATGTCGCTCGAGAGAGGGTAGAGATTAATTAAGGGGATACAAGTATATAATATACGTGTTATATGAGTATCTTGTATTCTTAATGTTTTCACTTGGTTGCTATCCCGTATTTGGTTAGACTCATGGATGAATTATTGGTTGTAGTATGACCCACGTGGTTGCGCATTACATGCCCAACAAAATAACCACTGTATTTGACCGGAAAGTTGAGAGATCATTAGGCCGGCGTACATGTCTCGTATGTGTGTCCCACGGTACTTAATGAATCCATACGTATGTGTGGATGCGATTTCTAAGATTCGAGAGAGATTAGAGATCAATTAAGGGGGCACGAGTCTATTATATACTTGCACATTGAGAGACTAAGTGAGTCTAGCACTAAATTATGAGGATTGTTACGGTTGAATCGTTTTCCAAGTGTAACCACATTTCATGTCATTTCTCGATTCCCTCATATCATTGTAAATATTAGTTTATAATTTATTTATTTATATTATTATTTACACTTTTCCGCACACACAATACACGAGCCCGCTTGGCGTGGTGTAATAATAGCTAGAATCGGTAATGGTCAGCGGATTCCACCTTCTAGTGGAATGATACCCTCACTTGCCACTGTGCTAGTCTCTATGACTAGCACGCTAGCGAGGTAAAATTTAATTGTTCATCTTTTGACGACACTACAACGACGTGTCATAAGCTACTGTCGTTGAAGATGATACACATCATCACATGACCTTATACTAGGGATCAAAGTCACAATTCTCTTCGATTCATGGAAAACCAACACCTGGCTCAATTACCTATTCACCTTACTCGCTCTCTTTGTCATCTGTACTTCTACCGAGCACCAATACATGGAAGATCGACGCCACTGATTCAAGTCCCTCTCCTCTGCCAAACCGCTCTAATGGCAACGACAACGACAAAGACTCCTCTCTTGGTGAAACCGAGCCGAGTCAGCTTCGCTAAATTCACTACGACCGTGTTGTTAAGAGTGAACTCGGCAATCGGGTATCTGCTGATGTTGGCGATCATGTCGTTCAACGGAGGTTTGTTCTTAGGCATCATTTTGGTCTCTCTGTTGAATACTATTTGTTTAGATATGCAGATGAGGAGGTTGTGGTTCTCGTTGACAACACCCGTGCCTGTGCTTAATTTAAAAAATATATATATATATTTTTCTTATTTTTCTAATAAATATTATTCTATTCAAATAATAAATAATTTAAATTTAAAAATAATTTTCAAATAATTTTTGAATATTTTCAAAAAAAATATTTTTTAATTTAAAAAAGATTTTTAATATATCAAATATAGGGCATTTTGGTCAAAATCAAAATAGTAAGGATTCCATGGTGAATTCCATATGACAACCAAATAAAGGAATCATTTCCTACAAGAATTCCATTTCTACATGGAATTCCTTTCCCATGTAGTTTCTTTTCGCGAACCAAACATGACCTAAATTAATTCCCTGAAAATAAGAATCTCTAACTAATTCATAACTAATAATGGTTAACTAACTAAGTTGGTAATTAACTAACTACAACTTAACAGAATCTAACTGTTGATCGTAGTTAATCACCATGCGGTCACCGGATGATAGAAGTTGGTGATCAAGTGTGGTTGTAGGATGATACCCTGTAGATGAGCTCAACCTATCATATCTACTTTTGCCAACCTTAAAAGCTCATCATGTTGATGGGGTTCAAGCTTGAAATATCTGAAGAGCTTTCAGAAGTTACATGCTTATCTTCAAGAAGTTACATGCTTATTAGGCACAAAATTTAGTAGAGGTGCTTCTTTGTAGTTATGCCTCTCCCTTTGCCTAAAAAACTCTCAGTTGGCCTCCACCCTCCATGCTGGAAGTTGCCCTTTTAAAAATTATTACTGGGTATTGGGGCACATGCAAGTTATGTGCTTAAATTAGTATTTAAATTTCATATTTGTAAATATACAAATTCTTGAAAAATAAGAGATGTTAATATAACACGGTATAGTTTTAATTTATATAAATGTTATTACATTGATATAATACCTTGAAGAAGTCTTAAATTCATGGGTTTGACAAGAAGCTTTTCTACACTTGCCTCAAAAGAGATTCTTCTCACGATGATTTAACAAGGGTAATCCATATACAATTGTTTGCAACTTTTATTGAACATCTTAATAATTTAAATTCAACAACTAAATTATATTTTTTTACATCCAAAAGTACTTTTCAACTAAATTACATAAATTGTGATGAAATGATATTTAAATCTTTAATAACTGATATCCATATCTTCCTTATCAGATGAATCCACCGCTTATAGTCAAATCCTTTTTTTTTTTTAATTATTTATTTATATTTTTTCTTTCTTTCACTTATAAACTTCCTATGTATATATATTTATATTTAAGTCATCAAGTTTCATACCAAATTAAATTTATACCCCTAAAATATTTCTTATTCCTTTTCAAGTCATTAGCATAGAAAATTATATTTTCATCCTCTATCTCATTCTACAATATAAAATAATCATCAATCCAAATACCTATTAATTTGGATCCAATCCATATTATATTTTATTATTATATATAATATTTTAAAAATTATTTAATATATAATATTTTATATAATATTATAATATATATATTAAAATATTATATATATATATGAGGACACTCTGGTCATTTGAATCTCTTGTCATTTCCTGTCCCATTCATACCAAATATATAACAGTACAGTTAACCGTTGTGTCCCAGACATTTCAAACACAATATGGAACAACTATCCCATCACGTCACGTCATGTCACGTCACGTTCCATTCTGTCTTATCTTATCCCGTCCCACCCTATAAGGTTCCATCTTTGTGCCAAACGCACCCTCATAGTCTCATACCCACACCTAGTGGTGGCCACGGTTCGGTTTCGGTTCGGTTTCGGTTTGAAACCGGCGGTTTGGGTTCCGTGGCCACCCAAAACCGAAACCGTAACCGGAAAACCGGTTTGGTATACGGTTTCTAACCGGCGGTTTTACGGTTTTGATTTAAAAACCGACGGTTTTGGGTTCGGTTTCGGTTCGGTTTCGGTTTTTCAAAAAAAAAATGAAAAAAACGATTTTTTTAATTTTTTTTTTATAAAAAAACCGGCGGTTTAATCGCGATTAAAACCGCCGGTTTTTGGCGGTTTTTGGAAGTACCCAAACCGAAACCGTAACCGGTTCAACCGGTTTTGAAACCGTCGGTTTCGGTTTTGGTTTTGATTTTGGGACGGTTTTTGGAAGTACGGTTTCGGTTAAACCGCGGGTAAAACCGTCGGTTTAACCGAAACCATGGCCACCTCTACCCACACCTGAAGGTTGCTATTCCTAGTTACGGGCAATGTCCAAGTGGCAGCCAGCTCACCGACAATAAATGAATTAGACTTGATTTGATCGCAACCGTCAATTGAATCAAACGGTTGACAACTGTATCCAGATAATTACATGTAATATGATGTAGCATTGAGAAAAGTCAAAAGTGAGATATATAAAAACATTATTATTGATTGATAAAGTTGAATCGAATACAAGTGAAAGTGAAAATGAAAATGGCGAACCATCGCGTACGCAGCGGAGGAATTGGATTCAGCATGAGAGTGCTGAGCTCTGCTGT
Organism: Acer negundo; assembly: GCA_035582765.1. Taxonomy (NCBI): domain Eukaryota; kingdom Viridiplantae; phylum Streptophyta; class Magnoliopsida; order Sapindales; family Sapindaceae; genus Acer; species Acer negundo. Next base: position 19,895,954 of record CM069237.1, on the reverse strand, counting down.
TACTGTCGCAGTCTTCCTCTTCTTCGCTTGCTCTTTTCTTTTCACTTCTCATTCTCACTCTTCTGATCTCAACAACTTGGTAACTTCACTCACTCTCTCTCTAGATTCCTTATGATGTTATATTGTTATATTTATCAATTTCTTATTCCTACATTTTTATTTTTAGATTAATGGTAAGATATGGTGCTGTTTATTTTGTATTGTTTGCAATTAGGTTTCGAGTTCCGGGAGGTACGGATTCGGGATCGGATCCATGAGAAGATCTGTTTTGGCGCTGAAGTCGGATCCACTGAAGCCACGGTTGGATCAGATCCGAAAGCAAGCCGACGATCACCGTGCTTTGGTGTTGGCGTACGCATCGTATGCGCGCAAGCTCAAGTTGGAGAACTCGAAATTGGTTAGGGTTTTTGCGGATCTTTCTACTAACTACACAGATCTTATCAATAAACCCTCATATCGGGCTATGTCAGAGTCGGACTCTCTCTCAATCGATGACTCGATTCTGCGCCAATTCGAGAAGGAAGTGAAAGAAAGGATCAAAGTGACTCGCCAAATAATTGCTGAAGCGAAAGAGTCTTTCGATAATCAGTTGAAGATTCAGAAACTTAAAGACACGATTTTTGCTGTGAACGAGCAGTTAACTAAGGCAAAAAAACAAGGAGCTTTTTCGAGTTTGATTGCTGCGAAATCAATTCCCAAGAGTTTGCATTGTTTGGCAATGAGGTTGATGGAAGAGCGGATTGCGCATCCGGACAAGTATACAGATGAAGGGAAGCCCAGACCTCCTGAATTTGAAGACCCTAAGCTTTATCATTATGCTATATTTTCGGATAATGTGATTGCAGCTTCGGTGGTCGTGAATTCGGCCGTGAAGAACTCCAATGAGCCGTGGAAACACGTTTTCCATGTTGTGACTGATAAAATGAATCTTGGAGCAATGCAGGTTATGTTTAAATTGAAGGATTATAATGGGGCGCACATAGAGGTGAAGGCAGTTGAGGATTATAAGTTCTTGAATTCATCCTATGTTCCTGTGCTGAAGCAGTTGGAGTCTTCCAATTTGCAGAGGTTCTACTTTGAGAACAAGCTCGAGAATGCGACAAAAGATACGACCAATATGAAGTTTAGGAACCCCAAGTACTTGTCTATATTGAATCATTTGAGGTTTTATTTGCCAGAGATGTACCCGAAATTGCATAGGATTCTGTTTTTGGATGATGATATTGTGGTTCAGAGGGACTTAACAGGTCTGTGGAAGATTGATATGGACGGGAAGGTGAATGGGGCGGTTGAGACTTGTTTTGGGTCATTTCATAGATATGCACAGTACATGAATTTCTCTCATCCTTTGATTAAGGAGAAGTTTAATCCAAAGGCATGCGCGTGGGCTTATGGGATGAACTTCTTCGATTTGGATGCTTGGAGAAGGGAGAAATGCACAGAAGAGTATCATTACTGGCAGAATCTGGTAAGACTGATTGCTATTTTTCTGGAGTTATATTTTGATTGCACTTGTGATTCAAACCGATTAACATTGAAAACTTGCATATGGGGTTTTGTTTGTGTTGCAGAATGAGAACAGGACATTGTGGAAATTGGGAACACTTCCCCCAGGTTTAATTACATTTTACTCAACTACAAAGCCACTAGACAAGTCATGGCATGTTCTGGGACTTGGCTATAATCCAAGCATTGGTATGGAGGAGATTCGAGATGCTGCAGTTGTGCACTTCAATGGTAACATGAAGCCTTGGTTGGATATTGCCATGAACCAATTCAAACCGCTTTGGACTAAATACGTTGACTATGATTTGGATTTTGTCCAGGCTTGCAATTTCGGTATATGAATCTTATTCAACTCCATTTTTGGAAGAAATTTAGTGTCATTCATAGTTCAATATATTTCTTCTTCTTAGGATTTTGCTTGAATATGTCCATATAAGTACTATTGCAATCAAATTTATTCGACAAATGTGAAAATTAATTATCAACATTATTGGATTTTTACATTATAACAAGCTTTCTTTTAGCTTTTTATCCTCAGCTGTTAGTTTAAATATATATATATATATATATATATATTATTCCTCCCATTGTTTTGGTGTGTTTACCGCTAGGCTATACCTGCGAATAGAAAATGGATGGTTGATGAAGTCACTAGCCCATACAATTTGTATAACTTCCAACTCTTGAGGAATCCTAGCGAATTTTAAATGTGTTGCGATTTTAGCAAAATTAAACTTTTAGAGGGGTCAAATTGAAAATTTACCCTAGGTTGAAAAAAATTAGCAAAATTGCTTGTAAATTAACTTGTAAATGCCACGAGTCATATATGGTTTCTCTACAAGTTTTGGTCCACATGTGTGAAACTTTGGTTTTTTTTAAAAACTGACTTTTGAGTGCTTAACTAGATATCATATCTTTCCAATCGTAAAATTTCATAACTGTTTGGATTAGATTCAGGGGTGTCCAAAGAGACTACTGAAACAGAGGATCTAAGATAGGGGATCTCGGCTCATCATTCGAGCGGTGAGAACCAAGGCTCACCTCTTTCGGCAGTGGAGGCACCACTGCTTGAGCGGTGGGAGACCTGTTTGGGCTTTACACAAAATTTGTCTCGTTTTGTCCTTTCAGTTTGAAACGTTCCGAAACCTTCCCAGATGATTTTTAGAATATTTTTAATAATTTCCATGGTCTTTTTAAGTGTTTGAAATTGATTTTAAGCATTGGAAATCAAATCCTTTGAAACTCAAATCCTTTATCAAAGGAGGATTCCACTCTTGGAAGTTTTCTAAATTGTGTTTAACTTGGAAAACTTGTTTTAGAAGATTTTCGAACACTTTACGACTGTTTTAATCTTTATGGAATTGAACTCTATTTGCTAAAGATACATGAAATAGGATTAGGATTCCTTATGGGAATTGATCCAGGATTCAAAACTTATATATAGTTTCCCTTCTCCCTATTGCTCAACAACTCAACATTCATTGATCAATCGTTTGTGAGTTCATAATAACTTTGAATATCGATAAATCTATGCAAGCAAGTATTTTGTTGACTACTTCTTGTGAGCTTTCAGAGCAAATGTGAGAGTTTGTTTGAGAGTTCATATGGCTAGACTTTTTTACAACTTAACATTCATTGATCAATCGTTTGTTAGTTCGTAATAACTTTGAATATCGATAAATCTATGCAAGCAAGTATTTTGTTGACTACTTGTGAGCTTTCAGAGCAAATGTGATTTTGTTTGAGAGTTCATATGGCTAGATCTTTTTTTGGGTACACCATTGAAATCTAGTTTTCGTAGTGTGTTGATCGCACATACTATTTGCATGTTCATTCATTCATACATGAGCATCTAAGTCATAATTAACACATTGACAATTACTTATAAAATTAACCTCCTACAATTAATCTATTATCAAAAGAGTAATGCTAGGCTTCTAAATTTTTTTCCAAAAGATTTCTCAAATCATGTTGGAATGTTAACATCACATCCCTTACCACTTTAACTCATCATTTACAAGATGTTGACAGCTCACATGTCAACATGTTAAAAACGATAAAAAAGTGAAATACTGACCAACCTTTACTAGTCTTATTGCATAACATTTAATAGAAATTAATGAAATTTTTTGTTATCTATTCATCAATTTGGAAATTTTTTTAATTTATCATGAATAATCAAATCGTTAATACAAATAATATCTAAATACCAAACTCGCCCCCTGTGTAACCTCCGCAAAGTAAACACAACTCTTGGAAAGATTAAAGAAAGAATGTGTCCTTATGGATAGTAGGGGTGACTTATCTGTCAACTTTTCCACTATCACTCCCAAAAAACCAAACTCTACCTTATGTAAAGTTGTCATAGTACGATTAATCTTTGGTTTTGAAATCACTGCTTATATACTTGGTATTAGCCTCGAGCCAATAAAGACTGAGAAAATCGACTTAAGAAAAAAAGACTTTGCTGGAAAATTCAGACCTAACCATTAATCGAGAAGCAATGGGAACAATATAACTCGTGAATGCAAAAGATTCTATTGAAAATGATTCTTAATGATTCATTGGGTGAGATGGCGAAACAAACTAGGGACTTCCTCTTTTATTCTTTTATTTTGAGAGGTCATGAACTAACCCTATAACTGAAATAGATATGGAAAGAGTAAATATTAGCCTGCAAAAGTTTTTATTTATTTATTTATTTTTATTTATATATATATATATATATATATTTATTAGATTGGTACATTTTTATCGATCCTATATGATAAAAGGAAAAACAAAAGAAAGATTTTTTTTTTAATAATGATAACATTATAAAAAAAGACATTGACATTATCAAGAAATAAAATACATGTTTAATTAAATAATATCTAAACACGCTAGACAAATTTCGAATAGATTAACGAATTGATTAATTAGATGAAATTTCAAAGAATCCTATAATTCAACATATTATTCATTAAACACCTGTATATCTTAATAAAATCTGTTTAAACCAATGGATTTGACTACTAAATTGGTACTTTTTGTTATTTGAAATTTGAAAAAAAAAAAAAAATTTAAAAAATTGAGAGTTTTGCCTTTTAATGTATTTGAATATGCTTTTCATTCCCAGGGTAGGGATTCTTAATTTTCCCATCTCCCACCCACATATAAACAGTGTTCTAGTAGGCGTTACCCACATATAAACAGTGTTCTAGTAGGCGTTAGAAGCTAGTCGGGCGGAGATCCAGCGCCTAACGCTTAGGCCGATTAGTCGGCGATTAATTGGTTGGCGAATTTAGACCTATGCTTTTATTTTCCTACATAAAAATCCAATCACAAACAAATTTCAATTATAAATCCAAACAAAATTCTTTCCAGGTATTTATAAAGTTGGTCAATTAGGGGTATAAGTGTAATTATTGAAGGAAGATTGAAGCTATTGTGATTTTATAAGAGATCAGGGGGCGTTTCGTAATTTGCCATACACCACATCAATATTGCAACGCCGCGTTTCAATGAAATGGGGCAACTAGGCGAGGCCCAAACATAGGCCCAAACGTTGGCCCAACTTGACTCAAGTGAAGCCTGCGTGCACCCCAGTTCACTGTTAAATGTATCTCACCTTCCTTAACTTCATCTTCAACCTCACACCTGCCTCCATTACCGACCAACCCTAGTTGGTCCAGTCGTTGGAAACGGCGATCCCGCGCCTTATTACAGCTGATTTCCTTTGCAGAAGAATGGCGAACTCAACGGTTTGACTTGCCTAGCTCGATTATGCGGCCACGTGTCCGATTATGCGGCCACCGCGGAATTAGACTGATTTTTCCTTTTTCGCCGTAGTTGCTGGCCACCTAGATGAATTGGACTGATTAATTGGCCTAGGCGGCCCCGTTTTCTAACACTGCTTATAAATAAGTCAATAATAACGGGGGTTCAATAAAAATAAAAGTAAAAAAGAATAAGAAAGGGACATTTATACCCTTATTACTATTAATCATTATGAATTTTTAATTTATACAATATAAACAACTAATATAATTTAACAAATCTTAAACCATTTTTATGTAATAATGATAAGATATTATTCATGATTAAAATATAATAAATATATATATATATATATTTTAATATGATAAATAATGATTTAGAAATGGTTTTATTTTTTTTAATTTTTTTTTTTTAAATTGGAGGTTCAACAATGGTGCTGAAAGTAACAATGTGATTAATGTGTGTGTATATATATATATATATATATATTTAAATTTTTAAAATTATTATAAGTAATAAGCTAAAAGAAATATAAATTTATAAAATATAAAATTATTATAAAATTAGAAATATATTATCTTTAGGAGGATAATCTTGGAAGAAAATCTATTAAATGCAATCTAGTGATTTAGAATTAAGTTAAAAATCAGGGTTTATTATTTATTTATTTTTATTGGTATTTTTAAGTTGTTTGGCCATTTAAAAAAAAAAAAAACAGCTTAATAAATTCAATTCAGACTTATTAAGTTTTAAGTAGAAAAAACAAACGATCCCTAACTCTAATAGGTTTTTCCAAATTAAAAAGACTTTAGAAAAATAGGAAAAAAAATTATGGATATTATGAAGCAGACAAGAAGTCAAACAGACGTAAAACGACCGAGATACAATGAAAATATGAAAGTCCGCAAGAGTCCCACCGCTAACAGCGGTGTTCTCGGGGTCTCACAGATGGCGGTGCTCTCGGTTTGCACCGATGGCAGCAGTGGTCCCGTTTCCTGAGTCCGCCCCATGTTTTTCGAGTCCACTTTGAACTCTTCATAACCTATCCAAACGAAGTCCAAATACTTTGAATTATATACTGTTAGAATGATACGGATTTCTAGTTTCATATGATATTTTCAAAACTCATTTTAAATGACTGTACAAAAAGTTATGATTTAAGAAGTCAAAAAATGTCTAGTAAAAAAAAAATTCAACAAGTGTCAGTTTTCTAAACTCTTAAACATTGAAATACATTTTTGGAACCAGACAAACTTAAGGGTCATTTGTTTTTTCCACTTAAAACTTAATGAGTCTGAATCATAATTATTAAGTTGTTTTGTTTATTTTTTTAAAGTGGTTAAACAACTTAAAAAATACCAAAAAACAACTTAAAATAAAAAGTAAAAAATCATGACTTTTCACTTAATTTTAAATCACTGAATTGCATTAAATGCAGTCCAAAATCTTTTATTCCGATACTATTCTCTATATATAACATATCTCCAATTTCATCATTATTATATATTGTATAAAAATCTTTATTTTAATATTTTGCCTATTTAAAATAGCTTTAAAAATAAAAAAGAACCCTAATCACTTCTCATATTGGTGTTTAATATCAATACTTTATTATGATATTATGGTGATGTATTTATATATTATTTTTTTAGAGTGTTTTATGTGAGTTTTCTTGCTGTCTATTTTTTTTTTGAAAAAAAAAACCTTTTCTTTTATTAATAAAAATAAAGTTTGTTTGTAATTGATAAAGAAGATCATGATCATATGTGTTCATATATAATTATTATTTTTGGATTGTTTTTATTCTATATTATATGTTTAATTGTTTAACATGGATATAGATGTAAAATTATTTATTTTCAGACAATTTTATTTTAAAAAAACAAACATATTAACAGTACATTAAGATGTGAGAAGAAAAAAAATAAACATGTCATTCAGATTCATATTTCAGTCACTATTCAGTCTTCAATAAAATTCAGGACTATTCAGTCTTCAGACAAAAAAACAAACGACCCCTTAATGAATAAACTCCACACAACTTAAACTTGAAACCCACATGCAAACAAACATTGACATCTAGAAATGCAATGCATGATATATATATATATATGTTCGTGTACGATTATCCTATCTAATAAACAAGAGAGTAATTTGCATTCGGTATTCAATTAGTTAGTTTATATAGTGTAATTTGTTTTCTCTATTTTAACATTCTCTTTGTATAGTCTTACACGTGTATAGCATTATTGGAATTCTTTGTACAACTCATTATCAAACATAATATATATACAAGTACCATCCTCTGAATTAGGTGAGGTGGTCTTTCCAAATTCTCTCTTTGCAACCCTAATTTCTCTCAGCAACCTTATCCTCTCTTTTCTTCTCTTTGGTATCAAAGCTCCTTTCGCTCCCAAATGACGGCACCAACCACCCCTACAGCTAGTCCCACCGGTGAATAAGCTAATCCTACCGGTGAATCATCCACAAACTACTCGATTAACCCTACATCCTAAATCAACAACCACACCTTTCAGAATCAAAATTTCCCATTTCTTACTCAACCCCTTTCAGTAATACTCGATGAATTCAACTACCTCCTCTGGAAGAATCAGATGCTTAACATCATCATTGTAAATGGTCTTGAAAGATTCATTGAAGGAACTCAAGCTGTGCCCTCGAAATTTCTTGATAACGAAGGGCTTCAACTCAATCCTAAGTTCACCAGTTGGGAAAGGTCGAATCGGCTTGTAATGACTTGGATCTATGCCTCTCTCACTCCAGGAATGATGGGGAAAATTGTAGAGTTCAATACAGCTCATGAAATATGGACTTCACTCAATAAAACATATCAGTCTCCCTCAATAGCCACAGTGATGGGTCTCAAGTCTCAACTCCAAAAGATTAAAAAGGAAGGTATATCAATTTCTAAATATTTATCTAAAGTGAAAGAGTTGTTTGACAAATTTGCTGCCATTGGTGAGCCCCTGTCTCATAGAGACAAGCTAGTCCATACCCTTGAAGGATTGACCGAAGAATATGACTCTTTTGTTACCTCTATTCATAATCGTGCTGATAGACCACCACTAGAGGAAGTTCATAGGCTTCTACATACCTTTGAATATCGACTTGAGTAAAGGAACTCCGTTCAACAACTGAACTTTGCTCAAGCTAACCTCACCTCATTTCAAAACTCCAAGAAATTTCAGAAATCACCTCAGCCAAACTATACCAGACCATCACCTCAATCCTTTCCATATATGTAATACAATAGTACCCCACCTCAGCACTCTAAGATATCTTCTCACTCACTAAGGCCAAAATATCAACCTAGCATTCTTGGTAAACCACAAAATCAACCTCAATACAACAACAAATGGACACCTAAACCTCTTTAAAATTCTTTAGGTTCTAAGCCACAATGTCTAATTTGTGGAAAATTTGGTCATATAGCTTTTGCTTGCTATCACAAAACCAATCTGAACTACCAACCCAACAATATCCAACCTCGTCCATTCACTAATCCAATTGCAGCCATGCTCACCACCTCAAATACGAACTCACCATCTCAGGGCAACTACTCTGACCCTACTTGGTACATGGACTCAGGAGCTACACACCATTTCACACCTGAGTTTGGTCACTTGATGGATCCAATAGAGTTCACTGGGAACGAACATGCTATGGTAGGCAATGGTAAGTCGATTGGTATTTCTCATATTGGTAATGTCTTGATAAATTCATCCTCAAAACCTATTCATCTTAATCATGTCTTACACACTCCTGAAATCTTAAAGCAACTCATTAGTGTAACCAAATTGTGTGCTGATAACCATGCATGTGTTGAATTTCATCCTCATTTCTTTCTTGTGAATGACCAAATCTCGAAGAAAATTCTACTTCAGGGACATCTTAAAGATGGTCTATACAAGCTACAACATCCATCACCTTCCTCAACGCTTACTTCATCTCGATCCCATCTTCTTGCACAAGCTTTCCTTACTCAGTCAAATAATGCAGTTTTGTGGCACAATAGATTAGGTCACCCTGCTTTTCCAATAGTCAGTCAAGTAATGCGTAGTTGTAATCTTTCTTTTTCCTTTCCAAATCATGTATGTTCTGCTTGTCAAATGGCCAAGAGTCATATACTTCCTTTTGTATTGTCTTAATCAAAATCAATGAAACCATTTGAGTTGGTGTACTCCGATTTATGGGAACCCTCTCCAATAAATTCAATCACCGGTGTGAGATATTTCTTGCTTTTCATTGATGATTGCACACGTTTTACATGGTTTTACTCACTCAAAAGCAAAGATGAAACACATTCTTATTTTCTCAAATTCAAAAATATGGTTGAAACTCAATTTGATAGTAAGATAAAGGCATTATAAACAGATTGGGGTGGGGAATTTAGGCCTCTCAAACCATTCATTGATAATTTGGTCATCACTCATTGACATCTCTGTCCCTATACCCCTCAACAAAATGGTCGGGTAGAAAGGAAAAATAGGCATGTTGTAGAAGTTGGACTCTCTCTTCTTGCACACTCTCATGTACCTCTATCATACTGGCCTTATGCATTCCAATATGCCACTTATCTCATTAACAGATTACCTACTGTAGTCTTATCCCGCAAATCTCCATTTGAACTACTTTACCATAAAACACCATCATATTCTTCACTTATAGTATTTGGGTGTACTTGTTACCCATTTCTTAGACCTTACAATAACAATAAACTTGAATTTCGGTCATCTCAGTGTGTTCATCTTGGCTACAGTGCTCATCATAAAGGTTATCTTTGTTTAAAACAACAAACTGGCAGAATCTATGTCTCACGCCATGTAATTTTTGATGAGTCAGAATTCCCTTTCTCTACATTACCATCTCCTCTCTCTACTATATCTAATTCAAATCATCACTTTACTGTTTCTGATTTTCCCCACTATACTTACACTTCAACTCATATCTCACATACTAATTATCCTCTTATCACTGATACACATCCATCTCCTAACTCAACTCATAATTCTAACTCTTCAATTCCCTCTGCTACACACTCCCAATCATCTCTCCACCTCCCTCCCTTATCATCATCTTCTTCACTTTCCCCATCTTCTTTTTCTCCAACTCATATGAATCAAGACAATGCTAATATGTTTAAACAAATTGAATTGTCTAGTAATTTACCAGGTGTTTTCATTCACAGGCCTCTTGACGAATTTAGTCAATATTCCATGGTAACTCATTCTAAAACAGGTGTCCATAAGTCGAAGGTCTACCTTACTACCACTACTTCTCCTGTCGATACTACATTGTTTGAACCGTAAACCTTCAAAAAAGCTCATAAATTTTCTCATTGGCAGGATGCAGTGCAATCTGAATATAATGCATTAATGCACAATAACACGTGGAAACTAGTCTCTCCATCTCTTGGAAGCAAAATCATCGGATGTAAATGGGTTTAGAAGGTCAAACTACAGCCGAATGGTGATATGGAGAGATATAAAGCACGTCTTGTTGCAAAAGGCTATTATCAAACCTTAAGTCTAGATTACTTTGAGATATTTAGTCCAGTTGTCAGGCCTACAACAATTAGACTTGTCATTAGTATTGCTCTCTCCTTACATTGGCCTCTCAAGCAACTGGATATACATAATGCATTCTTGAATGGTGAATTGATAGTACAAGTGTTTATGGAACAACCTCCATGGTTCACTGATCCAGCTCATCCAACTCATGTTTGCCTACTAAATAAGGCACTCTATGGCCTTAAGCAGAGTCCAAGAGCTTGGTATACCAAACTAAGTCACTGTCTTCTCAATTGGGGTTTTCAAGGATCCAAGTCTGACACCTCTATGTTCTATCTTCATACTCAGACAACAATTACAATCATACTAGTTTATATAGATGACATTGTTATAACAGGTAGTGACTCATCCTTTATTGCTCATCTCATCACCAACCTCAATCTCCAATTTGCTCTCAAAGATTTCGGGACTCTCTCTTCTACTTCCTTGGTATTTAGGTTAGTTATACCTGCAATTCCATTCATCTCAATTAGCACAAATACATGACTGACCTACTCCACAGAGCTGCCCTATTTGACTGCAAAATTGATTCAACTCCTATGTCTCTAATTACATCTTTGTCTATCTATGAGGGTGAGCCTTTACAAGATCCAACTTCCTACCACAACATAGTTGGTGCTCTACAATATTGCACACTCATGAGACTAGACATTAGTTACACATTGAACAAACTTTGTCAGTTCATGCACTCACCTACATCTCAACACTGGCAAGCTGCCAAGAGGCTATTACGATAGCTCAAGGGCACTATTACACATGGACTCTCAATGCATTAGTCTAGTGATTTCTCATTAACTTGCTACACTGATGCAGATTGGGCAAGTTGCCCTGATGATAGGAAAAGTACTGGTGGATATTGTTGCTTTCTAGGGCCTAATCTTATCTCATGGTTATCTTCTAAACAAAAGATGGTATATCGATCAAGTGCTGAATCTGAATACCGTGCCCTTGCAAATGCTGCTGCTGAAGTCATTTGGATTAAGGCTGTACTCCGTAAACTTTTCATTCCATTACCTACTCCACCATTTTGTGACAACGTTAGTACCACCTACCTTGCAGCTAATCCGGTAATGCATGCTCGAACAAAGCACATTGAAATCGATTATCATTTTGTTCGAGATTGTGTTGTCAATCGCACTCTCCTGGTTAAGTTTACTCCATTAGAAGACCATCTAGCCGACATCTTTCTCTCTACTCAACGATTCTAGTGTTTAAGAAACAAGCTGACTGTGCTGCATAGCCCCATCAGCTTGCGGGGGGATGATAAACAAGAGAGTAATTAGCATTATGTATTCAATTAGTTAGTTTATATAGTGTAATTTGTTTGCTCTGTTTTAACATTCTCTTTGTATAGTCTTACATGTGTATAGCATTTATTGGAATTCTTTGTACATCTCATTATCAAACATAATATATATACAAGTACCATCCTCTGAATTAGGTGAGGTGGTCTTTCCAAATTCTCTCTTTGCAACCCTAATTTCTCTCAGCAACCTTATCCTCTCTTTTCTTCTTTTCTACCATTATCTCAAGTAATATAGATATTATGTTCAAAAAGCTTATCCTTTGAAGTTTCACTTGAGATTACTTGGCTTCGACATGTGCTCGATTCTTCAAGATCTTCATGACAACACCATCAAGAACTTGAGCTAAAATTACATCAAAGAATATTTTGTTCATGAAATAAAGCCAACTAATTTTATTGACCTTAAAAAAACATTTTAGAAAAATAGGAAAAAATAGGAAAAAATAGTTATGGAAAGTTTGAAATAGATGAAAAGTCAAATGAATGTAAAATGCCCAAGATACAACGAAAATACGATCATGAGAAACAATGAGGCCCTACGCTGGAAGCGGTGGTCTTAGGTCTCACTGTTGTCAGCGGTGCTCTCGGGTTTCATCGTTGGAAGCGGTGCCTTCGAGTTCCACCGCTGCCAGCAGTGGTCTTGTTTCCCGAGTCCCATGTTTTCCCTTATTGTCCGAGTCCACTTTAATTGAACTCTTTGTAACCTATCCAAATGAAGTCCAAATGCTTCGAATAAAATACTGTTGGAAATGTACGAATGTCTAGTTTCACAAGGTGTTTTAAAAACTCATTTTATTTATGACATGTTACTTGAGACTTTTAACCTTGAGACTTTTAACACTTTGATGTCTCTCTTGAAAATTTCCACCTATAAATCTCTGGAATTGAAAAAAACCTCTTTGCAATTGTTTGAAAGAAGAGAGAGAAAAGTGTAGAGGAATATTAGAGAGAGAAACACCAAAAAAAATATAAAATGTGTAAGTGATTGAAGTGCGTAAATAAGGTGAAGGAGGAATCGATGACAAGAGGAAACCAAAAAGTGTGAGAACATAAATCTAAAGAAAAAACAAATGAAAAACACAAATTTGGAAAAAAATCTTGAAATAAGTTTTAGGTTGTAGACTTAATAAGTTTCGACCAAAAAAAATAAGTGTCGACCAAAGAGTTGAAAAAATAAACGCGAGATTTAATAAGTCACGACAACAAATTCTTGAAAAAAAAGTGCGAGGCTTATTTCGTGTTTTTGTCTAAACGGTAATTTTTTCATAAACACATTTTTTTTTTTGCTATTAAAACACAAATTATTAATTTTATTCTAGTTGCACAAAACAATAATCAAAATGTACTAGAAATTTTAAGAAATCATTACCTTAGAGTAGTTACTTCCATGTTAGAAGGTTTTCTATTGATGACAATTACTTCCAAAGCAGTTGAGCGAAGTTAAGGGTGGTTTTATGCACATGACAGTTATCTGATCAAGGTAGTAATGTCTAGATGGTTGATAATTGCACATGCAGGTAATTTACTCTTATGAGATTTTCGTTTGCCTTTCATGGCATGTAATTAACTTCTAACTCTTAACTCCCTGTGCTAATCCCAAGTGAAGTGGTGCCAACCACCAGTGTTCTAGTAGGCGTTAGGTGCTAGTCTGGCAGAGACTCGGCGTCTCGCACCTAAGCCACCTAGACGGCTAGTCGATGCCTAGGAGGTCAGAAAATTTTGGCTTAGATGTGCCAAAATACAAACTCTAGATGTGCCAGAACAAATTACAAACCCTAGATGTGCCGGTGGAGACGAAGAACAGTCGACAGCGGTGACAAATTTCCGGTGAAGGAGACAACGACAGGTCGTGGTCATGGTCGAACGATGAGAGAAAGAGGGTTTGGTACTCTGGTTGCTGGTCGTGGACGGGAAAGAGAAGAAGTGTGGAAGATGGTAGTTTTGGCGTCACTTTAGTGAAGCCTAAAACGACATCGTTTTGGAATTCTTAGGTTTATTTATTTATTTATAAAACCACCCTTCATCATCAATCAATGTATCCAAACCCTAAAGTACATCCCCTCCCCACTCCAAGCCTCTTGTTTCCATCTCCTCGTCCGGTTGTCCTCGCAGGCAGCTCCATCAGTAGTTAAAATAAATCGCCAGGTGGAGTCAAAGCCATTGTCTTCGCCTAGACCATTTAGTTGGCCAATTTGGCATATTTGGTTCCAAGTCGCTTACGAAGGCCGATTTGGCCTTAATCGCGGTAACCGTCTAGACCATCTTTTCGAACACTGAGTGGCGCCTGAAACTGTTTGATGTGCATGATTGAATTGGATTATTTTATGGAATTGAATATGATTGTGATCAAATTTGATTGGAGTGGACTAAATTAAGAGTAATGTTAGGATTTTCAAATTTTTTGCCTTAAATCATTCCTAAATGATGTGACATGTGAATTGTCAAAATCAAACCACCTACGACATGATCTCATGATTAACAGAATTTTGATAACTCACATGCCACATCATTTGGGCAGTCTAGCATTACTTCTAAATTAATTCCTTGTAATCGTGTAAAAATTGAATAACAAATTATTAAAATAATATTTAACCTATATATTATTAAATTAAAAAATATTTGAAATTAATTCAAAATGAAATTAAAGCTTTATATTATTTTTAAATAACTTTAAATATTTTTTAATTTTATGATTTATTTTTAACTAAATTTAAAAAACTAAAAACTAAAATATAAATTTAATCCCACCGAGGTGGGATTATTGTGGAAACACCGGTTTGTAGAGTCAAATCTAGTGTTGGCCTCAAATGTGAAACTGAGATTAGATATAATCCAATCTCATCTACTCCAATGCACTAAAACGCACTATTGTGCTTTCCTAAGATCCTCTCCATTGGATCATTTGGAGGTGGGCGAATGTCTCTTAATAGTATTATTTCCTTTAGAGCTGGTTGTCATGGGCTTAGAATTTGTGCAACACACCCGTGTGGCACTTAGACAACTTTTGGGTGATGTTGCTAAGTAAGCCTTGGATTGTTACTCTCACAAACACAAGCAAGAGAGACTAGAGAAAAGGATTAGAAGAGCTTATTGGAAAGTAAAGGAAGCTTGTATTGGTTTGTAGAGAACTTTACCATGTTTTGAGTGAATATGGCTTGGATGCCTTGCAAATGAGAGGAGCTACCTATTTTAAGTGATCCATTTCCTTAATAAACGGTCTAGATCAATTCAATCTAATGGTGGAGATTTATCCTCCAGAATGTTGTAATTTGTAAATGTTATAAATCCATTAATAAAAGAAGTAGTATTTTCATTCAATAAATATGACTCATTCGTTTATATCATATGTGATAAACATCCAAGATTGCTAGATGTAAATCTCAAACTGAGTATATGAGTGTCAAACATCCAAGATTGATCACCTCGGACTTGCCTCCATGGGGTTTGTCACGTCAATTGTTGCTATTGGGGGTTCTTTGTAGTCCTTCATCCTTGCGATCGTGATCTCTCTCCTCATACTCGTCTCCCCAACCTTTCTCATGGTTGTCTTTCCTTTCCTTGGGCCAGGTGAAGTCTACAAGTGACTCTACAATGGCAATAGTTATGCCTAGGTCCTGCATGTTTCGCCTTTCGAACTTTATTCTTGCCTAATTCTTGAGGCCATCTGTGAAGAAAAAGAGTGAGTCTTTATCAGACATGTCTTCGATCTCAAGGGTCAAGGTAGTTAACTCCTTGACATAGTTGTGGATGGATTCCGATTGCTTAAGGTGACGAAGGCGGTCGTGTTGGATATGGCTTGAATTACCAATGGTTACTAAACACGATTTATCAATGCAGAGACTTCCTAGAGACTTGAGAGCGTTTGAGAGTATGAGGTTATGTTTGAGGGAGGCTTGAAATCACAAAAGAACTGGAGAAACATTTTTTGGCAAATTACAGTTGCCCAGACCGCCGGACAGACAAGTGCCTGGGCAGCGACACATGGAGCAGACAAGTCCAGCAGGTTTACGCCGCCTAGACTGCCGGCGAGGCAAAACCACATGCGGCGATATAGGCAGCAGTCATGATGATTATCTTGGTGACATGGCGCATGGATCACGGTTTTCTGAGTGATTAAGTTCAACATGGTTTAGGAAGCGGGTGGCCAACTACAACTTGAATCGTAGTCAATAACAAGCATGCGTTGAATCAGGAAATATTCATGGAAGATGAAATATATTGTTTCTAGAAGTTCTAATAGGAAAAGGATTTCTCCTTAAAAGAAGACTTGTCATAAATAGGAAATAGTATTTATGTGGAACAAGTAATTCTTGTACGTATAGGAGTAGGATTTCCTTTTAGCTTAAACTCCCTGTAATACATATAAATAGACCATAATAACTAGGTTATTTGTGGTGGAGCAAAATAACAAATACTAGAGAGATCTCAAAGTGAGAATTGGGTGTAACTGGGTTTGGGGTATTATTTAGAGAGAGATCTGAGTGTGTGGTTGTAACAATTTACTACATATTGGAACTTTCTCTTGTCATCTTGATGGCCGTGGTTTTTTTTTTTCTTGATTTGGGTTTCCACGTAAATTCTTGTGTTGTGTGTGATTGGATTTAATTACTTCTCTTCTTGTTATCTTTTCTTTGTTATTGTATTTATCTGTGTTCTATTTGGCAACGCTTCTGCGCGTTTAGTGACGGTTTGTTCGCTAACAATTGGTATCAGAGCCCTGATTGCTTGATAGTGGTTTTAACAAACTTTATGGCAAGGATGATGAGATTCAATATTGAGAAGTTTGACAAAAAGATGAACCTTGGCTCTTGGCTAGTTCAAGTCAAAGATATATTAATCCAATACGGTTTACACAAGGCATTGAAGGGCAAGTTAACCCCTGCGAACCCTGAAGACTCTAGAGATTCTAGAAAAGAAACGGCTAGTACTAGTTCTGAAAAATCCAAGATGAGCGATGATAACTGGGAGGATTTGGATGAGAGAGCTGCGAGTGCGATACGATTATGCCTAGCAGAAAACGTTCTTGCAAATATTCATGGAACATATTCAACGAAAGAACTTTAGGAGAGGCTTGAAGAATTGTATCAAGTGAATAGCGTCTGCAACCGGTTCTACCTGAAGGAGCAGTTTCACATGCTGCAAATGACTGTAGGTACGAAAATTACTGATCATCTAAGAGTGCTCAATGGAATAGTTTCAGAATTAGAGTCGATTGGAGTAAAGATTGATGAAAAAGACAAAGGTCTTTGACTCATCTGGTCCCTTCCATCGTTCTATGCGCATATGAAGCCATTCTTGATGCATGAGAGTTCAACCATATGTTTTGGAGATGTAGCGAACAAACTTATCTCTGAGGAACGAAGGCTAAAGAGTGAAGGTAAATCTTCTGACAACTCTGTTCTTTTGGTTGATAGGAAAAAGGGGAACTGCAAAGGAAAAGTCATTTGTTGGGGATATGGACAATCTGGACACATAAGTAAGGATGGTAAAAATAAGAAGACAAGTGCTGTTAAGGGCTCCAAAGAGGGTGATCCGGTAATCGCCTCTCTTGAGTATGACGACTACAACGATGCTCTCTAAAGGGGCATAAACATCCTCATGGCATGGCCGTTAGTTGCCGTGAAAAGAATGTAGCTAATAGCGGGTCCATAATTGCACACGGGCATTGGTTATGAGGTGATGCAAGGTGTGTGGTGGACAAGGATGTCTATGACTGAGCGAACTCCCTGGGAACCTAACTTGAGGAGTTGCACCACAATTTTCAGTAAGGTAAATTTCGACATGTGCCGATGAAATCTTGGGATGGTTGTTTCCTAAGTGTTTATACCTAGTGGTGGGTATGTTTGATTCTTGGTGATGATGATCGTAGCTGTGGACAAGTTTTGGGAATTCTCGCCATAAGGGAGGATTGTTAGATATGGCTTGAATCACCAATGGTTACCAAACACGATTTACCAATGCGGAGACTTCCTGGAGATGTGAGAGCGCTTGGGTATATGAGGTTAATCGCAAAAGAACTGGAGAAACATTTTTTGACGAATTATCGCTGCCCAGACCGCAGGACAGACAAGTGCCTGGGCAGCGGCACATGGAGCAGACAAGTCCAGTAGGTTTACGCTGCCTAGACCGCTGGCGAGGCAAAGGCACAGACGGCGGTACATGCAGCGGTCATGATGATTATCTTGGTGACATAGTGCATGGATCACGGTTTTCTGAGTGATCAAGTTTAACACGGTTTAGGAAGCGGGTGGCTAACTACAACTTGAATCGTAGTTAATAACAAACATGCGTTGAATCAGGAAATATTCATAGAAGAGGAAATATGTTATTTCTAGAAGTTCTAATAGAAAAAGGATTTCTCCTTAAAAGAAGACTTGTCATAAATAGGAAATAGTATTCATGTGGAACAAGTAATTCTTATACGTGTAGGAGTAGGATTTCCTTTTAGATTAAACTCCCTGTAATACATATAAATAGACTATAATAACTAGGTTATTTGTGGTGGAGCAAAATAGCAATTACTAGAGAGATCTCAAAGTGAGCATTGGGTGTAATTGGGTTTGAGTATTATTTAAAGAGAGAGCCCAAGTGTGTGGTTGTAACAATTTACTACATATTGGAACTTTCTCTTGTCGTCTTGATGGCTAGTTTTTTTCCCTGATTTGGGTTTCCATGTAAATTCTTGTGCTGTGTGTGATTGGATTTAATTACTTCTCTTCATCTTATCTTTTCTTTGTTATTGTATTTGTTTGTGTTTTATCCGACAATGCTTTCGCACGCTTAGTGATGGTTTGTTCGCTAACAGGTCGCTGGCCTCTTTCTCGGTGTTCGTTGGAGAGAACTTTTTCTTGAGTTCTGTCTTGAAATCCTCCTATGTTTTGATGGGGTGGATACCTTTGCCCATGTCTCCATGCTTGCATCGCCACCATAGTTGGGCAGAATCCCGAAGGAAGGTGGGTGCATCGGTGATCCGGGTCACATCGTCCCTGACTTCTTTGGCCTCAAAGTACTGCTCCAAGCTAGAGGTGTAAATCGGATTCAAATATTCGAATTTGATTCGAAAAAATTGGATAAAAAAGTCCGTATCTATATCCAATTTACGAAACCGACACCGAATCCGATCCGGTTTAAAATCCGAAACTAGTTTTTCGGATAAATCCGATTTCAAAATTATTTCTAAACATTAATTTAAATTTTATTTTTACATACACTGAGATAACACTGTACGATGTTTATATATACTTACACATGACAGTATAATTTGTTATTTTATTTTTATTTTTTTTGAATTTTTCTCTTTTAACCTTTGAAAAATATTATTTTTTTTGTAAAAAAAAATCATCAATTAATCTTATCCGACTGGCACACACACACAGTACTCAATATATATATACTGAAATACACACTGCTACTTTCGAAACTTGGTTATACTCTTATTCGTATTTGAATATGTGTGGCCGTGTGGGAATTGGAAAATGCAAATATTATGGATTGAATGTGTAATGTTTGGGTGGGAATTGGAAAATGCAAATATTAAATAATTGGTAGTTTAATAAGTGTCAATCTAGTTGGGATGTATTTTAGCTAAGGCGATGCAATAAATTCCCATTCAATTTATTGTTATGTATATATATATATCAAGTTTATAATAAATTACATTTTATGTACAAACATATTTTTTATTAATTAATTAGGTTTTTTGCAATAAATAATTTTATTCCTTCAAACTAACAATTTGCAATAAATAATCAGGTTGTTTTTTTTTTTTAGTTCAAAAATCTGAAAATCCAATTTAATACGAATCCGGTTCGAATTGTTGTTTGAAAATTATCCGAAATTGAGTCCGAAAACGTATCCAAATCCGAAAAAAATCAGAATCCGTAAACATTTGTATATGGTAACTTTGGATTGGAAAGCAGTTTTTTTTTTTTTTTTTTCGTTTCGAAAAATCCGATCTGATTTTCTTTTGACCAAGTTCAGCTTGAATCCAAAAATCCGAAAAAAATTCGGATTTGAATATCCGTTTGGCACGTTCTCCACTTCCATGGTGTTGCGGTTTCTGCTGTAAGTAGATGGCTTAGGAACTGGGATGGTAATCATGGTGCTAGTGGTGGCACCAAAACCGACGCTTGGGATATTCTGCTACGAAGCCCAATCGGTGCGGACATCCTCCACTTTTGCATACATAGCTCACAACTCATGCTCTACGAAGTGTGAATCTCTTGGGTGAGGAAGCACATATCCTCTTTGACACCCTTGTGGAACTCGCGGATTGTGGACTTAATCACTTAGGTGATTTCTCCATAGTCTGTCTGTAGGTCATCGAGATGGTCAACCCCCGAGATGGTGTCCTCCAAGCCAATCAACCGTGCTTCCAAGGCATCCATGGACGAACCCTTAGACTTGCCACGCTTGGTGTGGGGGCATTGCTCACCACGTTCACGCTCTAGCTCTTCCACTCTAGCTGCAACTTCAGTGTCAGAGGCCATTGCTCGTGCACACTAGCTTTGTTGCTTGATGAGGCTCTGTACCAACTGTCACATGCTTATAATTTGTGAAACAAAACAGTGCGGTGCTTAGACAACTTCTGGGTGATGTTGCTAAGTAAGCCTTAGATTGTCACTTTGACACACATAAGAGAGACTAGAGAAAAGGATTAGAAGAGCTTGTTGGAATATAAAGAAAGCTTGTATTGCTTTGTAGAGAACTTTATAATGCTTTGCGTGAATATGGCCTGTATGCTTTACAAATGAGAGAAACTACCTATTTATAGTGATCCACTTCTTCAATTGACGGTCTAGATCAATTCAATATAATAGTGGAGATTCATCCTCTATAATGTTCTATAACTTATTCTATCTATCTAGATTTCTCCATACAAGTATCTACATGTATCTAGATACTTTTACAAGTATGTACAAAAAGTCTCTAGGATACTTCAGTAGCTAGAAACTTCCAGAAGTAGGAGTGTGTAGAAGTCTATAGAATCTTCCGGGAGCTTGGTATAATTGTGGGCTTTTTGGGCTCTTGGGCTAGAAGCTTAGCGAGCCATGTATTTGTGGTCATAAGAAAATATATTCTTGGAAAATATTTAGGCAGAACATTTAGGAAAATGTCTAAGATACCAGAGCATCTAAAACAAAATTTATTAACACAAGAAAGTGATACAAGCAGGAAAATGATTTAAAACATATTACAGAGAAGCATTACAATAAGTATTAAGAAAATCTAAACAGAGATATGGCGATAACAGTAGTAGGAGACTGATGCCACCAAAATAACGAAGTATAATTATTACTCTGCTTAGCTTAATTAAAGGGTTTCATAAAGATAAGAAGAAAGGCGTGGTTGAATCACAACTTGAACAGGCTTCAACTTAGGCAAGTCAATGCCCAAGCCTTCCTGCATATCAACTGGCATTCCTTTTATTGTTGCTAAATCAAAGCCCTGAAGCAGCCGAGCCAGCGTCAAATGAACCACCTGTAACCCAGCAGCCATGCCAGGACATGATCTTCTACCATAGCTAAATGGAATGTACTCGAAATGTACACCGTTGAAATCGACATCAGCATGAGTTGTCAAGAACCTTTCTGGCTGAAACTTACAAGGATCTTGCCACAAAAGAGGGTCTCGGTGCAGTTTCCAGATGTTAACGATGAGACGTGTGCCTTTCGGGATATGATAACCAGCAATTTTACAATCTTCCATGGCTTCACGCAGGCCTGTTACAGGACCTGGTGGGTATAAGCGTAGGGTTTCTTTGACAACGGCTTGGAGGCATTTCAGGTTCGTGATATCTGATTCCTGCACCCATCTGTCTCTTCCCACGTTGATGTCCAACTCTTCTTGTGTAGCTCTTAGCACATTGGGGTGGTTCAATAACAAAGACAGTGCCCACGTAATTGCAACAAATGTGCTCTCTGCACCCGTGAATATTAGAATCTGCTCACAAAACCAGATTTACAAGTATTTAATATTATGAAATTAAACATCTATGAAGTATGAAATCAAATAAAAATTGATGGCTCATAAGTTGTGATATAAGATGAGATGTCTAACATTACTTAAAACTATTATATAATTCAATAATTTTTTTTTTTTAGTGGAAGTGTTTCTTCCAAAAATTAAACAAACCCTTCTAATTAATTAGTTTTGAAAAATAAGGGATTTCATTTTTATTTTTATTTTTATTTTTATTTAAAAAAAAAAAAACTACTTTGTTCTATCTGAAAACATTATTTTAGTTATATATTTTGACAAATTGTAGACAAGAATCTTAAAACCTAATTTAAAATCTAAAATATAAGAGAATTTTTGTTTCAAATCATATATGAAATTATGAAAATTACTTCATATTATAACGTTGAACTACGTATGAACATGTAAGGATAACATGTCAAAAATCCTGCAGGTCTGTTCCCATTTGGGGATGGAGACGGCACTTTCCCCTCCCCCAATTGTTAGAGGGAACAGGGGTGGGAACCTTTCCGTTTTCATTTGACCCATTGACATCTCTAGGTATGTTGATTGATGTTCAAAGCAGAAATTTGGTAAATGAAACTTACTAGAGCTGTTGCCTTGATGATGGTTTCACGTGTATGGCCATACGTTACAGCATCTTCTGGGAGTTTTGACAACATCACATCCATGAAGTCACCTTCACCTTCACCTTCAGTCTTGCCCTGCCGCTGCATATGTTCTTCAAGCCATTTTCCGATCACAAAGTCAATTTCCTTGGCAGTCTTCTTCATACAACTTACATGGCCTTGAATATCCATCCATTCAACCCATGGTATGGCATCCCCCGCAACGAAAACCCCCGTCAGATACATTGCTTTTTTTATCGCTTCTTTGATTCGACACCCCTCGCTGTTTTTCTCGTCGTATTCTTCCTCTGAAAATCGCTTTCCAGCTATCAGTTTCAGGTTTGCATTGAACGTCAGGTGCTCGATCAACTTACTTATAGTCACCTCAGCTGGATTTTTTGCGTTTTCTTGGTAACGTTGGTTCAAGTCTTTAAGGAACGAATCAATTTCCTTGGACCGAACGTGCTTAAACGTTGCAAGGCGGTGAGTTGAGAAAAGCTCAATGGTGGCTAGTTTGCGAATATCACGCCAGTAGGGTCCATAGGGGGCAAGAGCAAAGACGGCATTGTCGTAGCCCAAGTACTTGCCGGCAGCTAGGCATGGGCGCGTAGCCAGAATTCTGTCATTGGTAGTGAAGCATTCTTTCACAATTTTCCAATTACTGACGACCAAAGTTGGATGCTTGCCAAGCTTGAGTGAGTAGATGGGGCCGTATTTGTCAGCCATGGCTCCAAGTATTTTACAAATTGGTTCATGCTTGCCTAGTAAATGGAGGTGCCCTATCACCGGCCATGCCCTTGATGGTTCTGGAACTGCGTATTTTTTACTCTTGCTTCTGCCATTTTCTATAATTCTCCATAAACCGTGCACAATCAGCAGAGCTAAGAGCTTAAGAATTGATTTCATGTAAGAAGAGAAATCCATGCTGAGTTTGGACCTTGGATAAAACTTACGTTCGTATTTATAGAGAGCTGCTCAAAAATGGGCAGACAAATGAACTACCATTTTTATAGTAATATGGTGTAACAACCTATGGCTTAAAATAATTAAAATTAATAAGATATTAAAACCCTAAAAAATTAGGTTTTGTTTGAAGATATGAATAAAAACAAATTAGATATTAGGCCGGTGTTATTTTTTTTTTTTAGGTAATGTTTGAGTTTTTCTATTTAAAACAAGAGAGCTTTTCCTTACGATCCAAAATTTTCTTTTCATACTCCTTTTCTAAATGCACTTCATTCTAAAAACTTAAATTCCGAAGACACTTCATATTTTTTCAAAATTATCATTTTTACTTTTGACACACTTTTTTTGAAAAAAACTTCATAAAAACCTAAATTTTTAAAAAATCAATTTGTTTCAAAATTATATTTTTTAATTGAATGCTGAAGAATGATAAATTAACTTCAGTATAATAGTGATTGGTGAATGAAATAAGAGGTTTTGATGCTTGGGTGGATTGAAAATCGAAGATTGAAGCCCTAAATCCATAAAAATAATAACAAAAACCAGAATTAAATGAAGAAAAAAAATTATAAACCTCTGTTAAAAGTTTTGTATATATAGAAACCATATAATTTGAAAACTAATAAATGGTGAAAAATAAATGAAAAAACAACGATTTGGTTCATAGAGAGTGAAAAGTGGTAGTGGGGACATGGAGGGGTTTCGTGAGGGATTGTTGAGGTAGAGAAGGGTGAGAGAGAGTGGATTGCAATCGGAGTTTGAGGTGTGTTCCTCATCAACAAAAGTCTGTGTTTTTTACTGTAAAATAAAATGTCTGTTTTTGTTGGAGTTGAATGTGTGTTCCCCATCAACAAAAGTCTATGTTTATTACTGTTAAAAAAGTCTAGTTTTTTTGAACCAAACACAGTTGCAACATATTACTTGGTAATTTATGCAGTCTTCCCACCAGCAACTGTGAACAATGATTTTTCTTTCTATAGCAATTCTTTTCGAAAAGATAAAATCAATAAAGAAATTCCTATCCAACAATCCTTGAACCACTTCCGCTTTAAAATAGCAGTATGCAACAACAAGTACTATGTATTTGCAAAATTAAGATTATCAGTTCTGAGCTACATAGCTCAATATGAATCTGAGCCTTCTATGCCTCTTCTTTCCCATTTGCATCTTATGGTGATAATAGATAGTGTCAATGTTTAAACCATCGTTCCATTGATCATTCCTGTCCAGATACCTCTGATGTTAAAAAAGTAAAGTTGTAGTGTAGTTATAAAAGAAACTCTTTTAAAACAAAAATGATGCCTTTTTTATTTTTTAGCTACTAAATCCACATATTTGGGGTCCCTTGACATGATGAGCCTAGGGCAGACACCCCCCTAGGGCCGCCCACCCCCACCCCCACCTCACCCCACCCCAACCCACCCTAGGGCCGCCCATGACAATAATACAATTTGACTGAGGTACGGAGGTGGATTTCCTGAACCGATAAGTTCTTTGGCAGGTCCAATGTTCACACAATTGCATCATCTATAGGCTATAGTAGTATAGTCACAACGGTGATCCAACGGTCATCCTAAAGAAACTGTTGTTACTGCGGCCTCAGCTAAACAAGCATATCCGACGATACAATGAGAGTAGAGAGATCATATATGTCTCTCTGCAATTACTTTGATTCCATTCTTTTCATTGCATATAAGAACGAGAAAGATAAGGAAAGTATACTTCCATGTTAATTTATACGTTCAGAGATAAAATTTGTATAAAATTTATAAACGGTTGAAAAATATATGCAACACTTAAAATTAAATAAATTAATCAGCTCAAGAGTAGAGTACCCAGATTGCAAAAGCAAGTTAATTTTACGTTGAACAAAGAATAATAATCTTTCCAATTATAAGAAAAACTTAACAAATATTTTTTTAAGGAAAAAAAAAAGTCAAATTCAACAACTAAATAAAACAAAAATTGAAAAGTATGATTACATGTAAAACATGAATTTTGACTGAGATTATCAAATCCATACATTGATTTAGAATTCATATTCTAACAACTTTGTGAAAAAGATACACACAATAATACGATTTGACTGAGGTACGGAGGTGGATTTCCTGAACCGATAAGTTCTTTGGCAGGTCCAATGTTCACACAATTGCATCATCTATAGACTATAGTAGTATATATAGTCACAACGGTGATCCATCGGTCAACCTAAAGAAACTGTTGTTATAGCGGCCTTAGCTAAACAAGCATATTCGACGATACAATGAGAGCAGAGAGATCATATATGTTTTTTTGCAATTACTTTGATTCTATTCTTTTCATTGCATATAAGAATGAAGAAGATAAGGAAAGTTACTTTCATGTTAATGTTGGGGATTCTGAACTGATGAATATGGAAACGTTGTGTCTAATACTCATCTATAACTCATAAAAATTAATAACGTCAATATATCAAAAGAAATAGATGAGAGAAAATAAACAATCATAACACAAGATATACGTGGAAAACCCAAATTAGGTAAAAAACATCGGGCCGTTAGGACGACAGAGAAAGTTCCACTATATGATAAATTGTTACAACCATATCTCTAGGATTCTTTCTCTCACCTCAACCCCAAACCACACTCACAAGATCCTCACCGAGTACCCTCCCAATATCCCTTAAGTCTCACCTGAATATCACCCACGGATCTCTAACTTGATCTACGGATATTCCCTTGGCTTCCTCCACGGATATTCCCTTGAATTCCTCCACGGATATTCCCTAAGGTTTCCCCCGGATCTCACTCACTCTCTGATGTTACATAGTGTTCTTTTTGCTCCACATATAAATAATTTAATTACAATGTTCTATTTATACTAATTACAGGGAGTAAGAAACAAGGAAATCCATCTCCTGCACATACAAGACTTACTTGTTCTACATAAATATCATTTCCTATTTATGACAAGTTTCCTTGTAAAGAGAAATCCTCTTCCTTCAAGCACAAGGTTTTCCTATTTCGCATGAAGACAAAACCCTTTTTCCTTTTCCATCGAAAACTTCTTAATCCGTACAAATTTCTGTTGGACTGCTGTGGGAAACACTGTACCTGTGAGTACCAATGTTTGCAGTACAACGTTTCCCATAGCGGAAACCTTTGGATGTCAACTACTGTCATTACCGTTGTGCAATCCACAACACAAAGCACATCGGTCCTTCAATCTTTGCGAACCCAGCCTTGACCGCTCCCACAACCATTGTCAAAGCCACTGCGGTAGGGAGAGCGGTTTTCTTCTTTCTTATGCTTTTGTCTTCAATCATTCCCTTAGACACCTAATCCAACTTCCAAACGTATGCCATGTCTCTAGGAAGCTCTACATCAATTGAGTCTCATTTGGTTAACATTCACTTCATTCGATAATACGAGCCAAAACCTAACAATTCTCCCATTTGGCTTGAATTCTCAAAACTTTGTCCACAGCCACAATTCTCCATATTGAGTATCAACATACCCCACCACAGGTATAACCACTTAGGAATGAACTATCCTAAGATTTCTTTTTTCACCTTTTTTTTGTGTTCGTTGTTTCGGCACCATATCGAAATAACTTGCTGAAATTGTGGTGCAACTCCTCAAGTTAGATTTCTAGGGAGTTCGTCAGCTATCGACATCTTTTTCCACCATACACCTTACATCACTTTCTGACCAATGCCTTGTGCACACTTATGGACCACTAGCAGCAACATATCCTCTTCCATGGCTAGTGGAGAAAACTACCAAAAGGATAAACATGTCCTTACATCACCCAACTTTGTGAAAGGCCTCCTGTCCTTTCATCACATTCATGGTGAAAGACTTACTACTAGAAACTGGGAGTGCTTTGCTGAATAAGCCCTTAGAGACTTCAAGCGTTCAATTTATTTATTTATTTTTTGTGTTCAGGAGTTTTTTTTTTTTTTTTTTTTTTTTTTGATTTTTTGATATACAATCAGCGCCTTGTGTAACCCAGATTGGATCTCCATGACTTGTACTTACCACCACAAGCTAAACTTCCCCTCCATTAATATTCTTCTTTTCATCAAACCCTATCGAGTTCGAAACCGCCTAGGAATGGAAATGGGGCGGGTTCGGGGCGGGGTAGTCTTTCCCGCACCCAACCCCACCCAACCCCACCCCACCCCACCCCATTTATTTTTTGAAAACTCATCCCTTTATAAAACCCCACTATAGATGGAGTGGGTTGGGGTAAGTGCTTTCCCTCATCCCCACCCATTTACCCCATTTATATTTTATTTATTTATTTAAATAACAAATATACAACCATTGAATATGATATAATATATAAAGTAGTAAATAATTCCAATAAACTATTTAATAGTTCTCACAAGTAAATTCAATCATTTTCAAACATAAACATAAAGTATGAAGTCAAAATATTCGAAAATCATAACGGCAATCATCTAATAATTGCATTTATTTCTCACCTCTTTAGTTTGTTTCCACCCCATGTTGTTCTTGTATGTTTACACAATTTTCTCTCGATGACACCAGTATTGGGTCTTCATTTTCTAGTGTATCTGTAGACATATTTGTGCCTACCTGAAGTAGTGATAAACGAATTAAATTTAATTTAAGAGTTGAGAATTATTAAAGTAATAAACTTGAAAAAAAAAACCGTGTTATTAAACTTTTAATTTTAAAAGTTATTTGAGAAAGAAACTTAATGTATGTCGTCTTGTATTTGAGGTTGAAGCTTGAACGGTGAACTTTGAGTTGTTCGAGGATTAAAGACTTAGAGTTGAAGTTAACGGCTAGGGTTTTTTTTTTTAATTGTATTTTGTTTTGTTACTTTATGTTAAATAACAGTAAAAAGATGTAAAGTTAGAGTTAATGTATTTATATATATATATATATATTTATAGATATATTTATTTTCTTTGAAACTACTTAGTTTAACTGAGTATTATTTTAAGCGGGGCGGGGCGGGGCGGGGTGTGGAGTATAAAACCCATCCCCGCCCCATACCTATTGCGGGTTAGATTATTTATCCCCATCCCTGGCCTATCCCCACCAAATTGAAACCCATCCCCACCCTAAAAGTGCAGGTCCCCGTGAGGAATTTTGGCATCCTTAAAACCGCCTTTAAGATGTATCTCCTTTGCTAAACCTTACTAGGCAACCATGATCATCATTCCAATACCACTAAGTCCTCCATATGATCTCCTGTAAAGACTTGAGAAACGCCATCACCAAACCATATGGCTCTGATACTAATTGTTAGGGATTTTGAACCGATCAACGTGGAAATGTCGTGTCTAATACTCGCCCATAACTCATAACAATTAATAAAGTCAATATATTAGAAGAAATAGATATGAGAAAATAAACAATCATAACATAAGATATACATGGAAAACCCAAATCAGGTAAAAAACCACGGACCGTCAGAACGACAGAGAAAGTTCCACTATATGATAAATTGTTACAACCATATACTCAAGGATTCTCTCTCTCACATCAACCCCAAACCACACTCAAAAGATCCTCACCGAATACCCTCCCAATATCTCCTAGGTCTCCTCTGAATATCACCCACGGATTTCTAACTTGATATACCTATATTCCCTTGGATCCCTCCATAGATATTCCCTAGGGTTTCCCCGGATCTCACCCACTCTCTCTGATGTTACATAGTGTTCTTTTTGCTCCACACACAAATAACCTAATTACAAGGTTCTATTTATACTAATTACAGGGAATTAGGAACTAACAAAGAAATCCATCTCCTACACATATAAGACTTATTTGTTCCACATAAATACTATTTCCTATTTATGACAAGTCTTTTTGTAAAGAGAAATTCTCTTCCTTCAAGCACCAGGCTTTCCTATTTCACATGAAGACAAAACCGTTTATCCTTTTCCATTGAAGACTTCTTGATCCGTATAAATTTCCGTCGAACCGCTGTGAGTACCGCTGTCTGTAGTACAACGTTTCCCACAGCGAAAACCTCTGGATGTTGACCGCTATCATTACTGCTGTGCAATTCACAATGCAAGGCACATCGGTCCTTCAATCTTTGCGAACCCATCCTCGATCGTTCCCACAACCGCTGTTAAAGCCACATCGGTAGGGAGAGCAATTTTCTTCTTTCTTTCGCTTTTGTCTTCAATCATTCCCTCAGATACTTAATCCAACTTTCAAACGTATCCCACATCTCCAGGAAGCTCTACATCAGTTAAGTCCCATTTGGTTAACATTCGCTTCATTCGAGAATACGAGCCAAAACTTAACAATTAATTTATACGTTCACTACAACGAAATAACACAATTCTTGACAGTTAAAAACTGTTAAGAATTGTCTTAACAGTTTGTCCTTGACAGTTTTTAAGGAAGGGTTTATTAAAAAAAAAAAAATTTCATTTTCTTTCCAGCCACCACCGTCTCCTCCTCATAATAATGACAATTAAATTGAAATTGACATTATTAGGGATTGAACCCGAGACCTCAGGTTCAAGAGTTGCAAGCCTTTACCACTTCACTATAACATTTGATGTGTTAATAATTGAACAATATTTAAAGATAACCTATATGAGTTGTTAGAAATAAATAAATAAAAACTTATTAGATAAATTTAAATTTATTCAACTAATCAAAATTCTAATTTCTATGACTGACATATATTAAAAAATATTTATTGAAAATTTTAATAAAATTATATTTTTTAATACATATATAGTCGAGTTATTGATCTATACTCTACGGTCACGTTTGGTTACATGGTGGATTGGTAATGAGAATGGTAATGAGAATGAGAATAAGAATGGAAAGGATAGGAAAACTAAGTTTTTTGTTTTGTTGAAACTTTAGAACTTGCATCTGAATCAGTATTATTTTATATGGTTAACAACGGAATGAAATGGAGTTAACTGTATTTTGACCAAAATACCCCTAATCATAAAACATTTATAATAACATGATATATTATGGATAATAATAATAAAATATAAAAGTATATTATATATAATATATATTATTTAATAATTATATTATATATAATTGTATATTATTTAATAATATATTATATATATAAAATATATAATATATAATACATATAATATATACTATATTATATATTATATTATATTATATTATATTATATTATATTATTATATTATATAATATATTAATAATATAATATATATAATACATACGTATATTATATAAATATATTATATTATATTATATTATATAAATATATTATGTTATATATGTTTTTATATCGTTATATATATATTATAATAATATAATATATAGTACATATATATAAAATATATATTTATATATCATTAATACAATTTATACTAATATATTATTTTCGGATAGGAGCTGAGCGTATTTTTGTAATGAAGTTAGGGCATATGAGGGTATTTATGGAATATAAATTTTAGTTTGGAATGAAATGACTTTCCATTGGTTTTTGGATGAAATGCTCATTCCACCAAAATGGTGGAATTTCCATTCCAATGGAATCATCATTCTATTACATTTTAACAAACCAAACGAATGGAATGGCATTCTTTCCATTCAATTCTATCCAACCAAACATGATCTATAGGAGATTCGTGACATCAATTGTAACGGATACATATATATTATATATAATACATAAAATAATAATATATATCTATATTATTTTCTATTTCATTTTTTAATTATTAATTTAAATAATAAAATACGAAAATAGGGTCACTTTAGTCATTGTGGGTTAAAATTGTGGTCAACAGTTAGAGTTAACCGAAGTCAACTAACGGTAGTAGACGTTTTTACGATTATGGGTAAAAGTTATGTATGCATGCAATTATGTCTAAATTTAGAATACATTTGTATAATTAGTCTGTTTTCAAAAACCGTCAAAAACTTATAATTTCTAGACAGTTTTTAAAAACCGTCAAGAAATAACTGTTAACAAAGACAGTTTTTGTTATAGTGGTTCAGAGAGAAAACGTGTATAAAATTTATAAACGGTTGAACAATATATGCAACACTTAAAATTAAATAAATTAAGTAGCTCAAGAGTAGAGTACCCAGATTGCAAAAGCAAGTTAATTTTATGTAGAATAAAGACTAATAATCTTACGAATTATAAGAAAAACTTAAGAATGATTTTTCTGAGAAACAAAAAAGTTAAAGCAACAACTAAATAAAGCAAAAATTGAAAAGTATGATTACATGACTTAAACGTATAAAGATTTCTGATTATTTAGGAAATCGGTTAACTTCATTACCGAGGTGGCATAAATTAGGTAAAGATTTCCAATAATTTAGGAAATCAGTAATTCAAGTAAAAGTGTTGACTCGGCTGGTACATATGGTATATAATCAGAGGCTCTCGTAATATCTTATTATTGAATAAGAATTATGTTACAAACTCAATCAATGGAGATTTAGCTCTCTCCGATTATAAAGGTGAGTAAATGATCTAGATACGGCCAGTAAGTAAGCTTTCATTTTATCAAAGACTTTTTTAATTATTTAATAAAACACTTTCACACTATCATTGAACAGTTGAAATGGGCTTTTAAGTAAAAATACCTTTCTTCCTCGTGTTTGAAGTTGATGATCTTTGTCCTATCAAATAGCAATCAAAAGTCTTTGGAATAATGACTGAAAGAGACTTGTGATGATGACTTATGATGTGAACAAAAAACCAGGTGTGTGGTCGTCGATATTAATGTTGATATATCATATCATCATTATTGTGTAATGTGTGGTGGACGATAAAACTATCTATTGCTGGTGATTAGTTGATATATCATATCATCATATATGTGTGGTGGACGATAAAACCATGTACTGCTGGTCGATATTAAACTATGGCTGGTTTTGTTGACTATGTACTGCTGGTTCATATCACTCGCTGTGTATATGTATAATGTATTGTTGCTGGATCATATTCATGATACGCGATCGACGGATCCCAAAATGATCGAACAAATATATATATATATATATATATATATATATATATGAATTTTAGGAAACTGTAGACTGATGGTAATTAATTTCAAATATTGCATTGTTTTGTATGATAAAACTATTTATTATTATATTTTTTTCAAAGAAAACTCTATTAAAATAATAAAGCAATATAAATTACCTTGAAAAAAATAAAATACATTAATAAGAATTAATTAGTAATAAAAAAATATTATTAAATAATAAAGTAATAAAAAATTAATATGAATAAAATAATTAAGTGATTATAGGTAGAAAGTTAAAAAGAAAAGTGTGTGGTGGAAAATGGAAAATAGGAGGAAATTGTGTTTTGTTATTCACTAGAATAAGGGTGAAATAAGCATTTTGATATTTTCATGAAAGGGAAAACTATTTTGCCTGTTTTTGCTTAGAAGCTCTTCCAAAAGAAGCACCAAGGCTGTAGATTATACCGGAAGATTTTTTAAAATTCAAAATCTACTTTTCTTTTCCAACCAAACACATCTTAAAGTGGATTTTAAGCTTTAAAAGTCAAAAATCAGTTTCAAAATTTTTATTATGAAGAATAACTTTAAAAAAAAAAAACCCTTCATTTTATATTATCTTCTTCCTCCAACACTCGGGGTTCAAAATTTTTTTGTCACTATTTGAGGCGCTTTTTATAAGACAGACACCACATTACTAACTTAAGTTTAAAAGGCACCTATTTAGGTGACCAGACAAAAATACCATTTTTTTGTCAGTTTATGTCTTTTTTAAACATAGAGAGAAAACCTTTGAGAGAAAACATCCGAGCCTTTTCGTGTCTTTTGACACTAGATTCGAGCCTTTTCGAGTCTTTTTACATTAGGTTCGAGTATTTTCGAGTCTTTTTACACTAGGTTCGAGCCTTTTTACATTAGATCCGAGCCTTTTCGTGCCTTTTTATGTGTTTTCGAGCCTTTACACTGTAGCCATTTCCGACACTCTCGAGCCTTTTACACTACTTTTTACACTTGATTCAGCCTTTTCGACACTTTTTTCGAGCCTTTTCATACACTACCCGTGCCTTTTCATTCACTACCCGTGCCTTTTCATACACTACCCGTGCCTTTTCATTCACTACCCGAGCCTTTTCATTCACTACCCGAGCCTTTTCATTCACTATTCGAGCCTTTTCATACACTACCCGAGGCTTTTCATTCACTACCTGTGCCTTTTCATTCTCTACCCGAGCCTTTTCATACACTACTCGAGTAATTCACACAACCAACTTATGGTTTACAAAAAACACGAAGAACAAATAAAAATGAATTCAATGAAGGGTTTTAAATTGAAAAAAAAGCATACACACTTAATCGAGTTTAGTTGTTTTTCGCCTTTATGGGGCAATAAGTAGTAGTACCTGGGTTTGGATTCTTATAATGAAAGGCTTCAAGAGAAAGTAAGTTTGCTGTTTGGACATTGAAATAGTTCTTACTAACGTTGTTCTTTGATGATACTGACCGGTAAACAGGCTACTTCTCTAAAGGTTTTTTTAAGATTAGAGAATACAGCCGGGGTATTTGTTTTTTGACCAACCTTGCTAGAGATTGTTGGGTTGGGAAAGTTGCTTTACATGAAGAGGCATATAAAATATGAAACTTGTTATGCTTTGGAAGACAAATTCTTTTTTGTACATACTTTGATAGTGTATAAATGTCACTAGAAGTTGATAAGTTGGTTACTTGATGTATAAATTTTGAGTAAAGTTTAAGGTCCTTTTTTGTTCTTGCGTGATCTTTGCTTCAACAAGTTGATGAGTTTGGTGACTTGGTGTATAAATTATGAGAAAAATGAGAAAAGTTTTTGGTCCTTTTTTGTTCTTGCGTGATATTTGCTTCTAGTTATACATAACCTTTACTTGTACATGTTCAAGTTATGGGATTGTTCATTTCTGTATTATGCTCTTTGATTTTAAGCATTGTTGTCTGGTATCTAGACTTTGTTGATAGCATTTGCCTCCTGGTCATATGCTGACTGCTGAGTAAATGACAAGATTGGACCTTAGCAGGGTAGGGTACGGTTCGGTTGGGTTGGGTTTGGATGTCTAGCAAGATTTTGTGTCCTTCAATGGATTCATTTGGGTTGGGTTGGGCTGTCCTAGCAAGATTTTCTGCTTGGTTGGGTTTTTCAGTTGTGAGAGTTGAGACGACCAAAATTTTATTTTTTGTTGGGTTGGGCTGTTCTACAAGATTTTTTGGTACAATGTCTCGTTCAGCGGATTAGGGTTAGATTGGGTTGAATAACATTGGGGATGTCCGTTAGGGTTGGATTTGGTTAAATAACGTTGGGGTTGTCATTGTATCGCTCAATGGGTTGAATAACATTAGGGTTGTCATTTTATATATATATATATATTATATTGGTTGCTTTTAACTTTTCATAGAGAAAATACTTTATGAGATAACATCCTCCATTTGTGGATAGAAAAGATGAAAAGATTCTACAACCTTGAATGATAGTAAAATTTGTCGTTTATACAAAATGATATACTAATAGGAGAGATTGTGAATAATAATTTCTTTAGAAGATTATATAAATAAATTTCATTTGGGGACAAGTAATTTATGAATATAAAGTCTATAACCACCACAACTTTCAATGTATTATTTGTTAATTTATACAACAAAAATGTAATTATAAATTATTTACATCATTTACAAGATACTACTACCAAGTTTATCAAAAAAAAAAAAAAAAAAAGGGTTAATTGAACAAACATCCCATGAGTTTAGGCAATATGACACTCATATTCAACTTTTCTTTTAATTGCACAAACCTCCCCTGAAAAAAGTTGACTAACGGATTTAATGGTCTATGGATGATCTAGGGACAAAACTATCCTTTTACACAATAAAATAATTAAAACCCAAAGGAACCCCAAGTGTTTCTATAACTATAAATCTACCCGGATAATAACTATAAAGAAAACCCCAAAATTATAAAAAAAAACTACAAGTGTGGAATTTATAATTGTAATCCAATAAAATTTTAACACTGTCACTAATTTTTTAAAATTAAAAATTAAAAAAAAAAATTGTTAACAAAAATGTTTTTCTATCTATTTTTTAAATATATATATATATATATATATATAAAGGAAAATTGAAAAAGAAGAGATGAGATTTAAAAAAGAGAGAGAGAGATGGATGTGGATTTCTTTTGTTTTTTATTATTATAATTTTTTTATTAGGGTTCTTTACTGAAGTCTAAAGTGAGCCACCTTATTTCTTTCTTAATTTGTATTTCATATGGGGTTTTCTATTAATCCATCACAAAATCACCAATTTGAGTTAACCCAATTATCAAAAATTAAAATAAAATAAACAAAAAATTGCATAGATCAAACGAGAACAAAAAAAACCAGTTATGGAGATTCATCAAAATCAAACCAATGGAATGGAAAACAAAAATAAAAATAAAAATAAAAATCATTTCAGACCTCCGGTGAAGATTCATTACGTTTCTCTATATCACACATCAACACCTAACACGGAAAATTCAAACAAAAACACAAATCTCCATTGGAGATGTCCTTCGTCAACCAAACCCTTCATCGCCCTCTCCATTCAAGGTCCTTCGCCACTGACGCCATCGTTCCTCCTCCCGCTTCCTCCATTCCTGATGTCATTCTCTTCTCTTGCTCACTCAATTGGAGAAGTTCAATGTCCTCTAATCGAATCAGATTTTCACGATTTTCGATGAACAGATCAGTGGCGTTGAGGGCTTGGGTTTGGTGGTCGGTGATCAATAAAAATTTCTAGGCTGATGGTGATGGGTGATGAATTCATTGACCAGCATGTGCCACATTTGGAAAATCTTCCATCCAAATCTTAATTCCCTAATTAAATGTTACAAATAAAATCTTTTGATATTTAAAAACCACTTTCAAGATTTTTCAAAAAAAAAAAAGAAAAAAAAAAGAAGATCAATATTGCATAACATAACAATTCATCATTTTATCAACAAAATACCAACAAAAAACCATATTTTTTTTAAAATGAAGAAATCTAGAAATTTCCAAATTTCCTCTCTTAAGCAGATCGAAAAGAAAAAGAAGAAGAATAAGAAGAGATCGGCTGCGAAGAAGGAGAAGATATCGATGGTGAAGAATGAGCATATCAGAAGAAGAAGAAAAAGAGAAAAAGAAGATCTGGGAAAGAAGAGGATCTGAGAGAAGAAGAAGAAGGTGGAGGCGATATGGGAAGAAAAACAAAATCAAAAACATGGAAAACATCTAAAAGTTGCTTTTCAAAATTTCAATTTTAATACTAATTTTGTTTTCCATTTTGTTTTTGTTTTTAAAAATAAAATGAAAAACGGTTAACGATCACGTTTTCAAAATTGTTTTCGAAAAACAAAAACACTCCTAAATGTGGATACCGGACATCCCCTTAGGTTCCATACATTTTCTTAATTCTCATTTATACAACAATATTAGAAATGATATTAAAAGCAATGTAAATGAGTTCAGAGTTAGAGAGATTGGCACACGTTTACGTGGTAAAACCTCCAATGAGGAAACATCCATAAGTTGAATCCATAACCATGACAAACTACTTCATTAGTTAGATAAGGTTTACAAACTCAAGTGATCAAACTCCCTTATGACTCATTCTATTTATATCACACTTATCTTACCTTTGGGCCTTTTACTAGTGAGCAAATGTCCACATTCAACCTAGACTAATCCAAGTCTTATTGAGAATTTTAAACCTAGACTAATCCAAGTCTTAGTGATCTAAGTGTTTAATACAAACACACAACATATAAAGCAAGATCAAACATTATATGGAAACTATATATGTTTTTAACACAAAATCAAATGAATCTAATTTAATCACAGGTAGAATATTCCACAAAACACATTTCGACCTATTCTTACACAAATAACATCAATATATCATAATCAAGCAATTAAAATCAAGAGATGTGAAGAAACATTGATTTACCTCAACAATGAATAACACATCATGAAAAAATGAGTTGCAAATCATAAAATCTGAATTTTATAGGCTTTTTAAACTCTCGGAACTTGTTTTACTTGAAAAGATGAAAATCTCACTTTTTGAATCACTCAAATAGGAGTTCTAACAAAGGAGAAATTGTCATTTGAAAATCAATACGCAGGGTTGAATATAAAAACGGTATGGAAGACTACACAAGCCATGCACATGGGCAGGCGCACAACCTGCACAGTACCCGGTCTTCAATATTACGAAAAATCTAGCACCATAAGGATGTAGAATCCAAAATTGATTAAAATGGCAAAAAATACGTAGGAATAAAACAGATAGAAAATAGGACTACAAAATATGGCAAAAATACAAAGCTAAAATGCATATGAAAGAAGTGACAGAGTTTGAGATAAATCTTAATCACCTTTTTGGCATTCTCTTTCTCACTCCTAAGATTGTCATCTTTATTGTTCAATACAGACACTTCAAGCACAAGACCTTGAGATAGTTTATCTACTTTATCCGACAGAATTTTGACTTCCCCACCCATGCTGGCTTCCTTTTCGGCAGTCAAATTTGATACTTGCTTCTCCATTTCCAGTATTTCCAATCGTGTCCTTTCTGTATTTTCGTCAATTTCAGCAATCTTAGCCTTTACTTGTTCCACGTCACCAACTGCACTGTCTCTGATCTTCTCGGCTTGAACATATTCATAGGCAATGCAAAACCTTCTAAGTCGATCTAATTCAGCACTGCCATTAGCCCATTGCATGTATTGAGTCCGTTCTTTCCTTAGTTTCTCCAAAGCAGGTAATATTTCTTGATCAAGAAGCTTATTAATCTCATCAACCTTACTCTGCTTCTTTTCAAGTGTTTTTAGTGCAGCCTCTTTCTTTGTTTCATACATTCTTGTCCCAGCAGCCTCTTCAAGCATAGAAAGAATCTCAGGGGGTTTCATATTTAAAACCTTGGTGATACGGCCTTGCATTATGAGGAAATGCGGATTATTAACATTAAGTTGTACTGAATGAAAAAGTGTTGGGACTTGATTAGGCTGTGAAGCTTTTCCATTGATAAGATATTTCTTCCTTCCACCAACCACGATCTGCACAGTAAGAAATGCATCTCAACAAAACAGCCTGTGTTTCAGCACTTTACTTTCAGGCTAACAAAAAATAACTCCACTGTAATGTCCAAGCACATCAAACTAGTTGGCCTAGTAACATAGACTATTAAGTCATCGCCAAAATGGAAATAGACAAATTATATTTATGCTAACATACTAGAATCATTAACAACTTCATACTAGTTTAGAAAGAAATAGATTAACCGGTTCAAAATCCTATTTGGAAAAACCACGAAATATATTCAATTCAATTCTAAATCAACAGTCGACCATACGAAACACGAATCTGCTGCTGCTGAATGGTTATACCTAAATAATTTTGTCTCGAATTATTTTGTGTACGAATCTAAGTATATTTAAAAAAGAAGTGTAGAAAGAAATAATTGGACCATAAAAAGAAGCGCTCTAAATAATTTTGTAACTTTTTATCCTCAATTTTACCCTAAATCGCTAAATTAACCAATTTTACCCTCTGCTCCACTTGTCACTCTCTCTTGTCTTCAATTTCGACATTTCAAATCTTCAATTTCGACCATCTTCTCTCTGCTTTTGTGGTTGTAAATAATTTGGTTTGTACGTTATTTGACTGCGTTTGTGAGTATTTGAGTTGGTGTATTTAACACATTTGAAAGAGAAGTTCTCATAAATTTGAAAAATAAAAATCCTAAGCTGCAATTGTGTGTACTTGAAGTTAAAACTTAGAGCAGGAGTAAATGAGTGATTTTACCACAAATTAAATTACATGGTGATCCGAGGAATTACTGTATTTCTACTATATGTTATTGTGAATATTAGATTGAAAGTTCTATATAGTTCTTTTTATTTGAAATATTCTGTGAAATCAACATGTTCATCACCCTGCGAGTGGTTCATTTGTGACGATGATCAGAGTGGTAGAAGATTCTTTGTAATTCAGGTAGGAAAGTTGGGTTTATATATGATTGCTGCTTCTTTTAGTAAATTACTTCATGCGCATAATGTTATAGAGGATGGTGTATTTTTTAATTTTGGACTACAATCTAAGATGTTTAGATCATTAGATGTGCTGAGTTATGTTTTATGTCTTCCCTTTTCTTTTTATTTTAAAATACTTGAACGTTGAAGCAGATCTAGCCAGAAATTATATTTTGTTTTAAGGTCTTTATTTGCTCTTTTTTATTTTTCCAGTTTTAACTTTTAAGTATTGTTGAAGTTAAATGAAGATATTGACAACTAGCCGGTCTTTGTCTAGCTGCTATGTTTTGATTTTCTACATACTTTCATCATTATAGGTTGTAATTATAAATTTTCAAAAGATATATGTAACCACAGTCTTTAAAGAGTATATGCATAAATAACGGTCAGTAAATTTTCTTTAATAGGATGTGGTTTCGAAATTAAATAAGAATAATGACAGCTGCAATTTATCCTTTCTTTTATTTTCTTGTTTGCAGAAGAGGAATTATGAAATGATTCTATGATGAAAAATCTTATCTTCTTTTTGTTTAAGTAATTCAGCTACTGTTCTTCAGCCCCATTTCACAAAATGTCTTCTCTTTAAAGTTCTGTTGTCTAAGTTTTAACCATTATTTATAGTTTGGTTGACACTATTTATCCTGCTTATTTGAATAGTCCTGTAAAATATTTATTTTGGGATACTTTAAATGCTCAAAGAAGGGTTTTTGTCTTAATGAATCATCATATGAATCTTCTCCATCTTTCTGCAGTTATTTTGGAGTATATATTAGTGTCTACTTTAATAACATTTTCTTTGAGAGTTTTGTGTATTGTTTGCTTGGGAGGAAGTTTATGCTATTTGAGTAGTTATCTAAATTCATTGTACTCTTTTCTTTCAATAATAGATGCCTAGAAAAGCAGATAAAAGAAGCCTCCCGACTCCAGACAGTGAATAGGAAGTTAAATGCCATAAACAAATTGTTGATGGTAGAGAATGACCGTCTGCAGAAGCAGGTTTCACATTTGGTTTATGAGAATGAATACATGCAAACACAACTGCAGAGTGTAAGCTCCTCCACCCTTATCTGCTACACCTTCCCCTCCCTGTTTTTCTTTTATTCTTGGTCATTATAAATAGGTATACTGTTTTTTACGTTGACAAGTTATTCAACATGTCTCCTAACATGTGTTTTAGCTGTGTTGTATTTGTATTTAGAACTAAAATTCATCTGTTATTCTGCTAATGGGTTTCCAACCCTTAGCTGCTTTTAAAGTTAATGATGCTTTCTGCATCCCAGGTGCACATTTCAATATTTTTTATCAAACTTTAAATTTGCAGCAGTTACAGATTTTGGTAGCCCATGTTTTCTCTCCCCTTGTATTTTTTTTTTTATAAATGAAATGATTTTTCCTAATATCAAATGCCAAGATATGCTCCTACAAAGAGTTTAGAAAATTAATGTAAAACTTCTTGGGACCTGATTTCATTTTGTGGATTTCTGAGCAGGCGTCTGCAACGACCACAGACTATAGCTGTGAGTCTGTGGTAATGATTGGTCAGCACCAACAGGCAACAACAGCAAAACCCAACACAGCATTCTCAAAGGGATGCTAACAACCAAGCTGGGTGAGTAATTGTAGCCTGGTCCGGATTATATTGGTATCGTTGTTGTTTCCCTCAATTGTAGGGCGCTGAAATTTTCAAAGATCGTCCATCTTGGTTTCGGGATTGCCGATGCCTTGACATATTGAGTGTAACAGGTTTTTTTTTTATTTATTTCCTTCTCTTCTCTTTTTTAAATTATAAAGTTGAACCTTAGCTGCAGCCTGCAGTTCAAACTATAGTATCTTTGACTTTTGCAATATTTTAGTATTTATTTTCTAATTCATTTGTTTATTTTTGTTTCCAAAACCGACTTTTGCACCTGCAACATTTGCATATAGTACAAGTTTGGAAGATGACAATCTTGTGGTAAATCATGTGTTTACTTCTTTGCACATTGCAATTTGGTTTTCATGTTTAAGAAGATCAAGTTGATGGAGATAATGCAAACTATTCAAATAGATATGCTGTTGTTTGTGAGCCAAAATTACCTTGTTTTTATATTTATTATACAAGATTTCCCATATTTGATTGTATAGAAAATTAAGAACAATGAACCATACATGTATAACATGTCTTGAATTTAAATTTAACTGCTAATAAGATAAGAGAGTGATTTGATTTAAATTTATTATAATCATAAGGGAGAATTGTAAATAACCCCTTAACTGTTGATCAAATGTCAAATCAAACTCTCTAGTTTAAACGGTCATCAAAAAACCCCATACTATTAGTTGATGGTTAGTTAGCCGTTAGTCGACTTTAATTAAATCTAATGTAATATAATTATTTAAGTGGTTTTTTCTATAATTGAACTAAATAAAAAATAAAAAATATATACTAAAAATATGGTTAGAAAATTTTTTTTTTAATGAAAATTAAATATATAAAAATTTATTATAACAAAGCAATAAAATCATTATAAAATTTAAACAAAAAATTTATTTTAAAATATAAAAAATTATTTTTGTAAGAAATTGATTTTATTATTATTAGTATATAATTTTATTATATTTTCCTTTTTTATATATTCTGTTTATAATAAAGGATTTAAATTGTAATATTTGATATATATAAAGTCAATTAACTGTTAACCAATAGTAGAGGGATTTTTTTTACTGATTATTCAAACCAGTGGATATGATTTGACATTTAATCAAAAGTCATGAGCTATTTACAATTCTCCCTGATCATAAAAATAAAGAAGATTGTTTTCATATTCTCCCTCGCCTTTTCAGCTTTTCAAAAGTTAACATTTTTACCGAGCACAACGGTATTGGATCAAAAGAAATGGAAGTGCACATTAACGCGAGTATTCAATACACAAGTTCTTTACGTGTGAATTCGCTAATTAACAACATAAAATTCAATTGAAAATGTTCCAAAATTAGTACATGGGTGGCTGTTTTGCCACCCTGTTATGTCCCTATTTTATGGGAAATTATAGATTAAGTGAATTATTGGATTACAAATATGTTTTTATTATATTTTCTGTAATTTTGTTACTGGGTACGTCTAGATTAAAAGTAGTAGTCAGTTGTAATGTAGTAGTGGTTAGTCACTTAGTTGTAGATGTTTATTTATTTATTTATTTATTTATTATTTTTTTTTAAACAATTGTTGGGACCGACTAGATGAGGCTCCACAAGTGCAGTCCGGAAAACAACTCCCACTAGAGGGGAGAGATCATCCACACCTAAGTGAGACAAGACTCACACAATGGAGCACAAGGCCAATGATCGAACCTTGGTGAGAGAGAGTCTCAAACAGACTCTGGCCACCAAGGCTAAGGGCCCATGTGTAGATGTATTTTGTTGATCATCACTGGATGTCAAAGAGTTTGGTCATCAACGATGAGGTAAATAAGGACCGCTTCCAGGGGAAGTACGTGTAAGTACTACCAGAAACAACCGCAAGCAAAATCTAAAATGTCCACATGAAACATCAAACAATGAATTAAAAAATTATCAAACTTAATTCTATGCTAATAAATACATTTTCTAGAAAGAATTATTTTACCACCGTCAAATATGATTTAGTGATAAATGACACTCATCCAACCACGGGCGAAGCTAGCTCTAGATTTTTTTTTTTGGATGATTTGAAAAACTATTACACTTTTAATATAAAAATGTAAATAATACAAGTTTAGGGTAAAATTAATATTAAGTCAAACATGATATTTCTCTATTTTCCTTTTTTGTTTTTTTCTCTATTTAGTCAAATATTAAAAATAGGAATTAAGAAAAATTAAAGATTTAGTAGGCATTTAATTCCATAAACATTACTGTATGCTTTTAATGTTTAATTCTTTTTCAAGCTATAGTTCTACAGATATATTTTTTTTAAAATAAAATATTATTGATACAGTTTTCAATAATGATATCAACATTTTTGACTTTGTTTATAAACTTGACAACCTTACCCATATCTTTGATTTATTTTATAAACATGAGGTTGATATT
Source organism: Acer negundo (assembly GCA_035582765.1). Classification (NCBI taxonomy): domain Eukaryota; kingdom Viridiplantae; phylum Streptophyta; class Magnoliopsida; order Sapindales; family Sapindaceae; genus Acer; species Acer negundo. Next base: position 19,852,150 of record CM069237.1, on the reverse strand, counting down.
CTACATGGACTTTCTTTTTAATTTATTATTTCGGCCGAAATTTCTGTCTTCACTCCTGCAACAAGAGCCGGTTAATTAAATATCATTTCAGATCTTAAGCGAAAATGTAAAATTAGTCTTCTATTTTTTTTATATATATTTTTATTTTATCTAAATATAAATTACCTGTCTTTAGAATAATTATACCTTTGGCAATTGCCTCATCATTTACCTAGCGATTGAGCTGGCTTGATTGCAACTAATCACAATGACAACAAGTTGATACAAATTACTTAATTTTGGATATAGTGTCTCACGCATGTAATAATCAACACAGAATTCCACCGAATGTTACAAAATGGCTCTCCTATAGTCCTACTTTGATCTGTAATGGGGGAGCTGCATTTAGTGCCATTATCATAGAGTAACCATTCATTAATTCGTCTATTAAGAATTCTCAGCTTCAGATCTTTCGATTTTAGAAATGGTTTATTTTTATTATTTTTATTATTTTATTTTTATTGGATTACAACAACTAGAATGAATTATAACAATTGGGACCCTGCTAGGATGAGACTCGATTACAAACACAGCCTAAACAACAATTGGGACCCTGCTAGGATGAGACTCGATTACAAACACAGCCTAAACAAGACAGAAGCTCCCACAAATGGGGAGAAAGATACCCACACAAAGGTGGGACACAAGCCACACAAATAGTGGGACAACATCCACCCACTAGTGTACTAAGAAAAATTGAATATATAAATGCACGTCATGGCACTCAAACCGTGGTGGTAGAGGGCTCCAACGGAAGGTCCAACCATCTTGGCAATAGGCTTTGGCCTATAAAGGGTTATTTCACCTTTGTCCTATATAATTTGTTAGTAAATGAAAATAAATTTTGGGGGAGATTGAAAAATATAATAATAAAAAATATTAATTCCTTCTAAAAGCTTGTGTTTGTCTAAAAAGAGGACCGAAACATATATAATTAAAGAATTTATTTAAAATTTTCTATTACTTCAAAAAGGATATTATTGCCTCAGCTACATCAATTCAGACTTGTTTTCACCTTTACCTTTTATTTTTCAAAAGATATTGAAATATATTACTGATATATTTTCGGATCTTAAAAAATATTATTTTTAATTTCTTATTTTCATGAAATTAATCTGAATCTTTTCAAATAATAATAATAATAATAATAATCTCAATTATTGATTCATTTACATGTCAACAAATTTGTTGAGATCAGAACAATTATGATTATAACTAAAATATTAAAAATAAAATTTATACAATAGTTTTTTAGAGTGATTTTACAAAATATAAATATTATGTATGCTTAGACAATTTAAACACGATCGTATATTTCAATATATAATGGGATGGGTCTGAGATATAATTGCCTATATAACATATGATGACAATTTTATTCATGAAAAATTTGTTCAATATATATATATATATTTTTTTTTTTTTGTGTGTGTGGGGTGGGGGTGGGTGGGGGTGTTGCATGGCCCCTGTCAGCCCCCCGCCTATCTCCTCCTCTGGTTAGTGGTTACACTTCGGACACCAGGCTCCACGGGCATGACTTAGAGTACTGCCAAAAACACCTGCAAGCTCCCTTAAACGTCCACCTGAAACAAAAAAACAATGAATTATTTATAAATTATCAAACTTAATTTTATGCTAACTAATATATATTTTAGAAAGGGTTATTTTACCTTTGTCCAATATGATTCGTCAGTAAATGACAATAATTTTTGGGGGAGATTGAAAAATATAATTAATAAAAAATATTAATTCCTTCTAAAAGCTTGTGTTTGTCTAAAATGAGGACTGAAACATCAAACATATATAATTAAAGAATTTATTTAAATTTTTCTACTACTTCTAAAAGGATATAATTGTCTCAGCCATATCAATTCAGACTTGTTTTCACCTTTACCTTTTATTTTTCAAAAGATATTGAAATATATTACTGATATATTTTCGGATCTTAAAAAATATTATTTTTAATTTCTTATTTTCATGATAAAACATCTAGAGTTGTTTTCATAGTTTTGGAAAATAAAAATAATAAATAAATCCTAATAATTGATGAATTGAGATTCACTGCATTTAAAAAAATGAAAGTGAAAAAAAAAAACACAACAGAAATTAATCTCAATCTTTTCAAAAAATAATAATAATAATAATAATAATCTCAATTATTGATTCATTTACATGTCAACAAATTTGTTGAGATCAGAACAAATATGATTGGAACTAAAATCTTAAAAATAAAATTTATACAAAAGTTTTTGAAAATGATTTTACAAAATCTAATAGTGACCCAAAATCACAGAATTAAATAGAAGTAACTAAGTAGGTAGGGTGACTTACGATAGAAACTGGGTTTGACAGTCCCAGTCTGTCTCTCTGAAAGCTCCTGTGCAGCCACCACTTCCCAGGTTAGCAGAACCATAACAACCATCACAAATGTCCTCCAACCGATTGAACTTTTTTTAAAACCCATTCTGTTAATTATAAATTTCATGCATAGATCGAGCATATATATAGATAACAGCATATGCATATGTGTGTACGTATATATATATATATATATATATATAAAGTCAAATAAATGTATTTAATTTCCTTACATGTTCCTTATATATTCGAAAATCCTACCTAGTGCAATTTTCGGTCAAAGTCTTCCTGCAGTTGATAATTGATCCATTGAGAGCATCTCCAATGTAAGAGTAGCTTATGAAATAAAAAAAATAAAAAAAACTCTACATAGGATTAATAGACGTTCTGTTAATAAATTTTTCTCTGATGCAGCCGTGCATACTCAACTTCAAGTTGACGTGGCAAAAAAATATTAGACATTGTCAACATGACTGTCTACTTTCAGAAGGTCTGTTGTACAATTATTTTTTCTATTCTCATCAAATATTTAAAACTGACATTAGTTTTTCATATATTTTTGGTAAGGAAATAAAATAAAAAATAAAACAGGAAAAAAAATAGACACGTCATTAAAAAAAATTGAGTTTTAAAAGAAGCATTGGAGACCAAATTTTGAGTTGATTGTCTATCAAGTCTATTTTTATGCCAGATAAGAAGTAAATCTCTTAACATTGTTGTTATATCAACAATTATTGATATATAAGCCGTTTTTACATCGAAGATGCTTTGAGAATGCATAGTTGGAAATTTTTATACGAAGTAGGTAATATTGATATTTTTTACTAACACGTAGTTGGAAATTTCTATGCGAAGTACTGATATTTTTGATTTACTAATAATGTGAAACAGCATATGCATATGTGTGTACGTGTATATATATAAAAGTCAAATAAATGTATTTAATTTCCTTGCATGTTCCTTATATATATGCGAAAATCCTACCTAGTGCAATTTTTGGTCAAAGTCTTCCTGCAGTTGATAATTGAACTATTGAGAGTATTTCCAATATAAAAGTGGCTTATGAAATAAAAAAAATAAAAAAAAACTCTACATATGATTAATAGACGTTCTGTTAATAAATCTTTCTCCAATGCACCCGTGCATACTCAACCTCAAGTTGACGTGGCAAAAAAAATTAGACATTGTCAACATGATCGTCTATTTTCAGAAGGTCTGTTGTACAATTATTTTTTCTATTCTCATCAAATATTTAAAACTGACATTAGTTTTTCATATATTTTTGGTAAGGAAATAAAATAAAAAATAAAACAGGAAAAAAAATAGACACGTCATTAAAAAAATTGAGTTTTAAACAGAAACATTGCAGACCAAATTTTGAGTTGATTGTCTATCAAGTATATTTTTATGCCACATAAGAAGTAAATCTCTTAACATTGTTGTCATGTCAACAATTATTGATATGTAAGCTATTTTTACATCGAAGACGCTTTGAGAATGCATAGTTGGAAATTTTTATGCGAAGTAGGTAATATTGATATTTTTTACTAACGCGTAGTTGGAAATTTCTATGCGAAGTACTGGTATTTTTGACTCACTAATAATGTGAAACAGCATATGCATATATGTACGTGTGTATATATATATATATAAAAGTCAAATAAATGTATTTAATTTCCTTGCATGTTCCTTATATATTCGAAAATCCTACCTAGTGCAATTTTCGGTCAAAGTCTTCCTGCAGTTGATAATTGATCCATTGAGAGCATCTCCAATGTAAGAGTGGCTTATGAAATAAAAATAAATAAAAAAAACTCTACATACGATTAATAGACGTTCTGTTAATAAATCTTTCTCCAATGCAGCCGTGCATACTCAACCTCAAGTTGACGTGGCAAAAAAATATTAGAGTTGACGTCATTAAAAAAATTGAGTTTTAAACGGAAGCATTGTCAACATATTAGACATTGTCAACATGACCGTCTACTTTCAGAAGGTCTGTTGTACAATTATTTTTTCTATTCTCATCAAATATTTAAAACTAACATTAGTTTTTCATATATTTTTGGTAAGGAAATAAAATAAAAAATAAAACAGGAAAAAAAATAGATACGTCATTAAAAAAATTGAGTTTTAAATAGAAGCATTGTCAACATATTAGACATTGACGTGGCAGAAAAATATTAGACATTGTCAACATGACCGTCTACTTTCAGAAGGTCTGTTGTACAATTATTTTTTCTATTCTCATCAAATATTTAAAACTAACATTAGTTTTTCATATATTTTTGGTAAGGAAATAAAATAAAAAATAAAACAGGAAAAAAAATAGACACGTCATTAAAAAAATTGAGTTTTAAACAGAAGCATTGGAGACCAAATTTTGAGTTGATTGTCTATCAAGTATATTTTTATGCCACATAAGAAGTAAATCTCTTAACATTGTTGTCATGTTAACAATTATTGATATGTAAGCCATTCTTACATCGAAGATGCTTTGAGAATGCATAGTTGGAAATTTTTATGCGAAGTAGGTAATATTGATATTTTTTACTAACGCGTAGTTGGAAATTTCTATGCGAAGTACTGGTATTTTTGACTCACTAATAATTTGAAATTGAATCTTTAAAAAAAAATGTGAACTTTTTTCAAAAGCCATTCTTTTATAAATTCCATGCATAGAATATAGAACACAGCTTGTTTGTGTGTTTATATATATATAAGTTATTAATCCCTTATTTTGCAGGATTCCTGAAGACATATCAAAACGACATATTTTCTATGAATTCATTTTGGTAGATATAGACTCGGTCTACCTCTCTAATGTTTTTGATAAAATTGATAAAGAAAAATTGATTTTCCGAAAAATCAAGCTTTGCAAAATCATAACTCTTGACCAGTGGGGAGGAGATCCCAACAAGAAAAGAACATTTTCAAGACCATTATATGTTTCTGAGTACTCCTATTGGGATTATGTAGATGCATGGATAAAAATTTTATATGGCCAAAACCCAGGCAACTCCTTGTCCTGGTTTATATATTTTGACAAAGATTTTCCCCTTCATATTCCTTTTTGGTTCTTAGAATGGTGGGACAAATATGGTCCAACTATTGATCTTCTTCCTGGAGGTCTGGGATAGTGATTCTTTTTTGAGTATTTTGAAATTTTAATAGAACATTCTGGTCAAAATCTGGGGCAATGGAAGAGGTTATGGGTTTTTCTTCTTCGTTTATTGGTTTTGAGGTTTGGGCAGGTGGCTTGGTAATTCTTTGCTGGACTTGCCTGATGTAATTGACTTTTAAAATATGATCTTCAATGCTATCAATCATTCCAATTATTAAAGAATAATCAGATTGATCTAGAACATTGATTTCCTGACAAGTGCATGATTGTTTGTCACAGATTTGTGAACTATATTCACTATCTGTTGAGGATTCGGAATCTAAGTCTCCATGGGCTAATATTCCATTATCAGGAATGGGTTATGTTTCTCCACTAGTCAGTGTCTGTATCATAAAGAGTTTGGATAAGTCTTTCTTTGGCTTCTTCACTAATTTCTAGAGTTCTAATTTTATTTCTAAGTTTTCTCATTTCAGAGAAATTTTTGGCAAAATGACATTCTTTTCCACAATTAAAACATCCTTTCTTATTTTTAGTGGATTTCCTGAATGTGTTGTTGTTAAAATGTTTAAAGGGTTTGCGGGTTTCTGATTGAAGAGTTTTCTTTTTATAAGGTTTTGTTTTCCTATCCTGGTATTTCCTTCTACTTTGGTTAGGAAGTTTATCAAAACCAAATTGTTCACACCAAGAACCTAGTTCATTTCTAGTGGTGAGTTTTTGTTTCTTAAGTTGACTTTTAGGTCTAATATCAGTACATAATTGCATGGCAACAATGTTGATTGTTGTTACGATTTCACCATAAGTCCAGGTGTTGAGATCAATTTGGGACCAATCTGGACTAGCCATTTGTTCCCTCATTTTATCTCTCACCTTATCAGCAAATAATGAAGGTAATCCAGATATAAACTTTTCTTTCCGTAAGAGTTTGCATTGTCAGTTCTTTGTAGAACTCTAGTAAGGAAAATATCCTTATACCACTTAAAATCACTGAGTTTTTTACACTTAAGATTTTGCAACTTGGAGTATTCTTTGTCCTGGAATCTGTTAGGATTTCCAATAAAATGGAGGATTATGGTATGACATAAAACATCTATACCGTCAGGTTGCGATGTTATGGTGGTATAGGATGTGGTAGCAGGTGTAGGTGTAGTCGATGTTTCGGGGGCATCCGTAGGATTTCTGGTGGGAGTTCTGAATAATGGTGTATCAATAACTACTTCTTTGGTGTGGGCAATAATGTTAGCTCTGGCCGTAGGTGACAAGGTGTAACTCCACCATCCTAAGAGTTGTCCTTCAAAACCGGCTGCAAAGGAATTAACAGCATCGCTATGGGTCATGTTTTGTTTCTTGATATAAATATATCCTATGGTATACATTTGTCTAATAACAATCATAATTTGATATTCTGACAAACTGTCAATGTTAAATTGGTAGCAAGCATTGCCAGTGTAAGCTCTATATGGCACAGATTCTTCGTATTGAAGATCTAGAGGCGTGGGCCTAGGATAATAGGGTTTTGTGTCATCGTTGTATTTGTGGTATACATGGCTATCTACTTTAGAGGTAGTTAGTTTTTGAATCATATTTTCTAGATTCGATACTTCGATGTCAGATTGTGAAGTAGAAATGTAGCCATCTAAGGTTCGTACCTCTGGTTTGGGAATTTTGTCTAGTCTTTCTTGTAGCATTTTCACAAGTTCTGAATCAGTGGTAAAACTATCAAAACATTTTTCTATTCCTGTGGTATCTGGGAACAAGATTGTTCCTGGTTCATACTCAGCAATTTTGGCCTTCATTTTATAATCTCTCGAGGAATGATTATCAGGGATTGATGGTATTGTCTGGATAATAGGTATTTGAGATTGGTTGTTTTCTATTCTGTCTAACTATTCTCCTATGGTTGTTAAATATTCGTTGGTGAAATTGTTTTGTTTCATAATCATACCAACTTCGTGTGAAGAGGATGTCTCACTATGAGACAATTCTTCATCCAGCATTATGAAAGGAGCACATTCTAAGATATCACTAGTGCGTCCTGGAATTTTATTGTCTTTCTTAATAGTACATTTTCTGGGAGGAGGATTCATTCCTACCTCCTCTCCTTTACTGGATTTATAAGCCTTGAAGTCTTTTTAGTTTAGGACAAGACATTGTTCTTCTAAATTATGCATATTAGTGTACCACTGGAAGAATGGTATTTCTGTTTCTAACGTCTCAACACATTTCATCCACCTAGAGTGGAATTGGTTTCTCTTGTGACTAGAGTAATTTTTTTTTTCCATATTTTTCTCTCATGATAGTGTTCTCAGGGTAATAATATTCTTGGGATAGATAATTCTTATCGATATCTCTAGGGTTATTGAGAACATCAATCGTCCTGATCATTGGTTCATGATCAGGGATCTCAGTAAGGACTTGGGAAGGAGTAGGAGATGATGGTCCGTCATTATCATAGATATGAATAGGCTGGGCCACTTGTTCTGGTGTCTTATAGACACCGGTTATATGAATGGGTGGTTCTCTGGATGGTATTATAGGTTGCCTTCTCCTATGAATTAGGTCGGGAATTTCAGAGGTTTCACTTTGGTTTGGTCTATAACTAAGGGGTCTATAGTCAGGTATTTGATCGGCTATTCTAAGTCTGGATCTACTGGATAAGGACCGCCTCGCTGCCTCTAAATCACTAGAAATAGTAGGTCTTCTGCTAGATAGGGATCTTTCTATAGGTTTGAAAGATATTTTCAAATTTCCATCTAGGTCAGATATGCATTCATCTAGGTTTCTCATAGGTGGTCTGAATATGAGTTTATCTATTATTTCTTTCATCCAATGATCTGGGAACTTAATTTTTTCCCATGGGATAGGAACTGGAACCATCATGTTAACAGTTTCTGATGCATTATAACAAATGGTTTGACCAGTTGGGATCTTAGGAGGAATGTAACTGGGAATAAGTCTAGAAGATAAGACACGATAGTGGACCCTGTAAATAAGTTTATAGAGACAGGATCCTCGTACAAACTCATAATTGTGGGTTTGGATATCAACAACTAAGCATTTTTCTTTGTGTTCATCAGCCTTAAGGCCGATAGAAAAATTTGGATAACATTGAAAATAAATGGGTCCATATGTTAGGCTTGACTCTGCTAAACCAATTATAGATTCCTTATAATTAGTGATTCTTTTGTCACGCAGACAAACAAGCATGGAATTATTTAGTCCTATTTTTGATAGAAGCTTGATCCCAATTTGGACACTACCTATGTGCATATTGTTATAACCAAGTCTGTGATAGTGTTTCAGGCTACTTTTATTAAAAAGATTGGCTGAGAAAATATTGTCATCACGAAAATTAACATCTATCTCTTTGGTTATTTGTCCCAATAAAGTCTTAAAATTTAAGACTCCATTTTTCTTATATATACTATGTTTTTCTACGTTGGGAAGTTGCCAAGAACTTAAGTCCTTGTCAGTCCAATTAGTCTCATAATTTGCTATAGATTGTCCTGATATACTATCATCTTTGTCAAGTTCTAATTCGGATCTAGAACTACTGGCAGACATGATGAAGAAAAAGAATAATTTTAAATTAAAACTAGGTTTTAACTCATAGCGTGTCTGTAGGTCTACCTAATGCCTTCCTGGCTGATAGCTCTCTTGGTGACTTCTGACTTTTGCACCTAGAAAATTGATCTAAATCAATCCTTCTTCTTCAAGTAGTCTCAATGCTCTGATACCAAAATGCAGAACAAGCAAATAGGATAGTATAGACAAGATAATATATAACAAAAATAGAAACATAAATTGGATTAGGATATGAGTAGGATAATCAGAATAATAATACTTACAAATATAAGTCTGAAAGTTATTTATGGATAACGAAAATACAGGAAATAAGTCACAAACTTTATTGTAGATTCAGAATTTTTACAAAAGAGGAGAAAGATTACAGAGGAAAGCTTGAGAGAGGAAGTTACAGAAAGAGAGAGAATGATCTGAAAACTGAACCTGCCTTAGACTATCCCAAGCTATCCTTATATAGGATAGTTAACTCGGGGTTAAAAGATTGACCATGGTAAAACTGACCATGGACATCATTATTACTATATTTGAATCACGATAGATTCCCTAGTATTCTCTGGTGCTTGTTTGTCTTCATGCTGACAGATTCCCTGGTATTTTTTGATGTTGGTTTGTCTTCATGCTGCCGACACTGATTTGTCTTCATGCTGATAGATTCCCTGGTATTCTCTGGTGCTGATTTGTGTTCATGCTGCCGACACAATTTACTTTTTTTTTTTTGTTGACATTTTGTCAATAACCGATACAGGAGGTGATAATGAAATGAGTCACGAGAACTGGTAGTGGATTCCATGTTCTCTGAGAATAAGTCTGGTGATTCTGACGAGGCTAAAGCCTCTGCTGAGGTGATAAGTCATGTCCAAAATAGCTGTTTGCTTCTATAGGGTCGTCTTCATTTCCAAGGAGACCATTATCCTCATCTTGATTTTCTGATCCCGAATCTTTTTGAGATATGTCTGCCATTGTCTTCTCCATTTCACGAGCTATTCTTCTTAATTCTTCAGGGGTGCTTGCAGCAGCAATTCTGGCTTGATATTGAGCTTTGGCCATTAAGGATTGGGGTTGGTCGGGTGATTTATTGCATAAAGTGGGATTTTCTTCAAACTAGGTGGCAATTCGGTTTTTGCCATGTTGAGCAATATTCATGCCACTCCACCATTTGACCTTTGTTTGTCTACCGAAGTAAGGAATATTGACATTTCCAATTAATTTATCCTTGATAGCATATTCAAGCATCAAAATCCAAGTCAGGCTAAAATGGGTGAAGAAAAGTAATAAGTCTGGTATGAAATCTCAGTCTTTGGGTTTTAAAAGATAAGTCGTCCAATAGGCATATCCCTCTTTAACAATAGGTGGAAGAAGATCAATAGTTGGACCATATTTGTCCCACCATTCTAAGAACCAAAAAGGAATATGAAGGGGAAAATCTTTGTCAAAATATATAAACCAGGATAAGGAGTTGCTGGGTTTTGGCCATATAAAATTTTTGTCCATACATCTACATAATCCCAATAGGAGTACTCAGAAACATAGAATGGTCTTGAAAATGTTCTTTTCTTGTTGGGATCTCCTCCCCACTAGTCAAGAGTTATGATTTTGCAAAGCTTAATTTTTCGGAAAATCAATTTTTCTTTGTCAATTTTATCAAAAACATCAGAGAGGTAGACCAAGTCTGTATCTACCAAAATGAATTCATAGAAAATATGTCGTTTTGATATGTCTTCAGGAATCCTGCAAAATAGGGGATTAATAACTGCATCCACCAATTTTTTAGGTTCCTTGAGGTAAATGGCCAATAGTAGTGATGGTTCCATTGCAAAATATCTGTCAAAATAGGGCTTATGTAGATAAGGGTAACTTGGGAAGTTAATCTTTGGCAGTGAAGGTGAGGTAATTTGTGATTGGTTTGTTTTGGCAAGTTTGTCTTGCTTGGAAGAGTGGGGACTGATATGGGAAGAAGTAATAGTTTTAAATGATGGGAAATCTGATAGGGATTCTAATTTTAGTGGGGAAAAACTATTTGTCATTTGTAATGGGCTCGCAATAGGAGGCCTGGAGGAGGATGTTTGGCCTGGTGATTGGGGTGTACTTGGTTGAGATAACATGGTCAGGGCATACTTGTTTTTGTGACTTGATTTTGGGCTACGATGAGTCGGTACTATTGATAAGTCTGATGATGAGTCAAATGATAAGTCTGGTCTAGGGGTAGTGGGTCTGGGGCCTCTGGGCTTGCTTCTGCTATTACTTATTTTTTCCTGCAAAAATTCCCTGGTCCAGAAATTTGGTAAGCTATTTTCGGATCCTTTAATATGTTCAATAGTAAAATCGAATGCAGATAATAAGGCTTGCCATTTGGCAAATATCTGTTTTGAAGCAAGATTTTTGACATCTTTTTTCAAAATGAATTTTGTAGAATGGCAATATACTTTCAAAACAAATTTTTGATTTATCAAATCATCTTGTAATTTTTGTATAGTTAACACGATTGCTAAAATTTCTTTCTTCACAGTAGAATATTTTTGTTGAGTGTCATTCCAAGATCCAGAAACATATCTAACAAGATATTCTTTTTCATTAATGGTCTGTTTGAGGATTCCCCTAAATCCTAATTCAGAAGCATCTGTTTCAATTATCTTAGGAGCACTAGGGTGGCAAATGGATAGGCAAGGAAGTCGCTGGACATGTTCTTTGACTGTTTTAACAGCTTGCGTATGATGGTCTATCCAAAGTAATGGGTTTTTTCTAAGTCGTTGAAATAATGGTTTGCAAACGATCCTTAACTCTTTATAGAAATTAGCCACATAATTCAAGCAACCTAAGAATCTTTGAAGCTGTGTTTTGTCTCTGATTTCATCAGGAAATTTGCTAGCAAATTCTAGGCTTCTTTGTATGGGTATGATGGTACATCTTCTGATATTGTGACCTAAAAATCTGATCTCAGTCTGGAATAAGACAATTTTTGGGGCTGAGACTACTAATCCTTGGGTTTTAACAGTTTTTAAAAATATATCTAAATGTTTCCAATGTTGGTCAATATTATCAGAATAGATTAGCACATCATCAATATAAACAATGGAAAATTCAGTATAAGGATTGAAGATTTCATTCATAATGCATTGAAATTCACTAGGAGCATTTTTCAATCCAAATGGCATAACATTCCATTCATATTGTCCAAAAGGGACAGTGAAAGCAGTTTTGTAACGATCTTTTTCAGCAATCTGGATCTGCCAAAATCCTGATTTCATATCAAACTTGGAAAATATTTTTGCATCATAAAGTCTCTTTAATAAGTCTGCTTTATTAGGTATCGGGTACCTAATCCATTGGAGAGCTTCGTTTAAAGACTTGTAATTGATGACAAGTCTAGGAACTCCTTTTTCTATTTCGGCGTTTTTTCTAACGTAAAAAGCAGGACAACTCCAAGGTTATTTGGAAGGTCTAATAAGTCCTTTTTGCAATAAGTCCTGAATCTCCTTCTTGCAATATTCAAGAAGTTCATGGGTCATTTGGATAGGTCTAGCTTTAGTTGGTATACCTTTTTCTGAAAAATCTTTGTTATAAGGTAAGCTAACTATATGTTTCTTTCTGTCCCAAAAGGCATTAGGAAAAGAGGAACAAACTTCCTTTTCTAGGTTAATTTTAAATTCACTAATTCTTTTCTGTGTCTCAGGTTTCTTGATATAGTTCTTTTGTCTCTCAAACCTACGGTCATCCTTTAGGAAAGATAAAGGATTCTCTTTTAGGGTGAGATTATTTATCTGTTGTTCTAGAAAGATGGAGTTGTCTTTTCCTATATTGGTTTTCTTTAGGAAGTTTAATTCCCTTTCAAGAACAGGAAAAGTGAAAGGGAACAAAATCTTTCTTCCTAAATACCTAGTTTCTAGTCCTTCGTCTGTGGTGGTGAAAGGGGTAATAAGATAAAGGAAGGGTAGACCTAGAATGACATTCTGAGATAACGTCTTGACCATAAGGAAACTAGAGTTATAACAAACTCTTGAATTACAGACTCTGGCATTGGTCAATTTGTAACTAATGTCTAGTTTCTGTTTATTGGCTCCGTATAAAGGTTCCGTGGTTGTTTCTAAATATTTTGTGGGAACTAATCCTTCTTTGATACAGTTTTGGTCAGCTCCAGAGCATTGACTCTAAGATTGTAGTTAGAAGATATTCTAATGTCGATGTAGCAATACCATTTTTGTATTCTGAAAGTTTTGGTGATATTGACTAGGGTTGCTATATATATATAGGCGGAACTAGGGGCCAATTTATAAAATAGTACTTAATTGTAAATTTACAATTTTTTTTTAAATTTATATTCTTTTTAACTATTAAATTTTTTTTTGTGGGCCACCCTCCCAGCCTCTATAGCGTTCCCCATATATATATATATATATAAAAGTTAATTTCCTATTTTCCTTGCATGTTCCTTGCATGTTCCTTATTATTGTTAAAGAAGTCAAAGAGTAGTTAATTTCATATTTTCCTTGCATGTTCCTTATTATTGTTAGAGAACTCCATAGTCACGTGTGAAGCTCAAGTCTCACGTTAAAAAAACTTATAATAAAGAGCAAATTGCACTAAACTTTCCCGAGGTTTACCCTCTTACACCAAGAAACAAGTTTATCATTAATGGGTGCTCTTTATACGGTTCTCCTAGGGTTTCGCTCTCTCTAAAACCCTAGTGTAGAAGGAGAAGGTTTCTTGGGACGGTGGTACAGGTTTTTGACGGCAACATTTTTTATTAGTTTCAATGGCCTTGTTCGCTTATCAGGGTCAATAATGGATTAAGAAGAGATTGCAAGATTATGTGCGGCTCTCTCTATCAAGAGTAAGGAGGAAAAACTTTGGAGTGTTCAAGATAACCTAAAGGTGTCGGCAGGTAAAAAGCTTGAGTTATGTTTAGTTGGTAAGATTATGTCCAAAAAACATGTCAACGGAGATGTCTTTAGAGCCGTGATCCCTAAGATTCGGCAAACACCTATGGAGATTGAGGTTGTGCAGGACAACACCTTTCTCTTTTATTTTAGGAATCAGAGTGATCGTTTTAGGGTTCTAGCAGGTGGCCCATGGAGTTTTGACAATAGTTTGTTGGTTTTGGAGAAAGTTTCTGGTGTGGGGGATATTGCTAACGTTGTTTTTAACCGGGTAGAGTTATGAATTCAAATCATGAATGCACTTTTGATGTGTATGACGAAGGAGATGAGTGTCTATATGGGAAAACTTATTAGTGATCTGGTGGACATTGATGTGGGCGTGACAAGAGAGTGTTTTGGCAAATACATGCGCCTTAAGGTTGCTATTGACGTGACCAAGCCTCTTAAGAGATCCTGAGGTTGGATTTGCAGGAGAATGGAAAGGAATCACTTTTGTTGTTACGATATGAAAAACTCCCAGAGTATTGTTTCAACTGTGGAATTCTAGGTCATTCTTATCAGGTGTGTCATAATGGTTTTATCAGGAATAATTGGAAAGCTGATACATATTTTGAGTTTGGACCCTGGATGAGGAATTTGAGTCTTCCAGGTCAAAATAGGAGCTCTGGACAACATCGTTCACAGGGTGGGGTTTTTAACACAAAAGATAAGGGTCAAAAGAATCCAAATTCGAGGAATATGGAACAGGGTAGTAATAGTAGTTCTTGGCAACTGATGAATGGAGGAAATGTTGAGCGAAGTAACAGTTCCTCTGACCGTCGAAGAATGGAGATGGATGAGAACAGGCAGAACGTGGAAGTCGATGGTAATGAAAAAGGATATTCAAGGGAAGACTCAGAAGGCAGGGACTATGGGTGATGGGGTGGAAGGTTTGATAGGAACAGTTTTGCCGTCAGAAGTTGATAAACAGGGTGCTGAAGTTTCAAAGTGTGCTATGAATGTGACCAATTCGGTGCTTGAGTTTTCTACGGGTGGAAGTGCTGGGCTGACTTTGGGTAGTTACGGACATGTAGGAAAACTGGTGGACTTGGAGAAGACATGGGTGGAATCAAATAAGGGTGACAAGACTGATCGGGTGGAAAATGGTTTAGAGGGGGGTATTCGATCATCTTGGTGCACGGGGAAGTTAGTCAAAAAAAAGGAAAATGGAAACGGTGGGTGCGTGAGGGCGACTTGTTGGTAAAGGGACATGTAGGTGACATCCAGGTGGAGAAAAAAAGAAATATCAGCGATATTGATACAGGTAGTTCTTCAGTGTTGAAAAAAATGAAAAACAATCTTGCTTTTGGCCATGAGTCAATTGAAATATCAGCGAGTCAAGAAAAGTCCCTGGCTTGCCAGACTCAATGAAAACCTTGTGTTAGAACACTCATGGTCTGGGAGGCAGTCAAGCATTCAGAGTTCTGCATTCACTTATGTGTGACCATCGTCCGGAGGTAATGTTCTTGATCGAAACTATTAGTAATCACAATGATATGGAAGGTCTTCGTATTAAGTTGGGTTTTGATTCGAAATTGGTTATGGATAGAGAGGGGAATAGTCGAGGTTGATGCTTGTTTTGGAAGGTGGACATTGACGTATCTCTTCTTTCGTATTCTCGTTATCACATTGATACGATGATTACGACTCATAACAATAAGAGATGGAGATGGACATGTTTTTATGGTAACACGAGCACATTTTAGAGGATTCATAGGCAGATGTTGTTGAGAAGATTAGCGGACCTTTCGCCCCTCCCTTGGCTGATAGGTGGTTATTTCAATGAGATCTTAAGTTTGAATGAAAAATAAGGGGGGATAGTAAAGATAAGAGGTGTTTATGGATAATTTCAGAAATGCTTTGGGGTATCGTGGGCTTAAGGATTTGGGCTATTCGAGACCCGAACCAAGGTAGTTAGTTCAAGAGCGTTTGGACCGTTACGTGGGTAATGAAGAGTGGCAGAATATGTTCCCTTATTTTTCGATTCAACACCTTGATTTTATCAAGTTCGATCATTGTCCAATCCTTCTTTGTTTTGATGATCAAGAGGTCAAGCAACCTAGGGGCCGTCGGTTTCACTACGAGTGCTGTTGGGCTAAGAAATCTGAGTGTCTTGAGAAAATCCAGAGCAGCTGGAAGGGTGTGGTTGAGTAATAAGATGAATGGGATGGTCAAACGGCTTTCGATTTATGCTAAACAGCTTCGAAGGTGGAATAAGCTAAATGTGAGTGATTTAAAGGAGAGGATTGGTGTTAAAAAAATAAAAATAAATAAATAAATGGTGGGCTGTAGTAATCTAGAAGTCTTGACCGATTGGAAGGAATGGAGAGTGGCTGATTGGGAGCTTGATGATCTTTTGAAGGAGGAGGAAGTGTATTGGTGATAATGTTATAAGATTTCTAGGCTTAAAGAGGGGGACCGTAACACAAAGTTTTTCCATGCTAAAGCCTCATCGAGAAGGAAGAGAAATAGGCTTCATGGATTATTTGATGACAATGGTGATCGGAAAACGAAGGACGAAGAGATGGAAGGTAAAATAACTCATTGTTTTTCCTTTTTTTTTGCTAGCTCTCGGCCGTCTACTGAGCAGCTTGACAGGGTTATTGGTTCGATTGATACTAGGCTCCTTCCTAATTTGAGGGATTTTCTTGATGGTCTTTTTTCTACAGAGGAGGTGAGGGAAGCTTTATTCCAAATGAGTCCGTCAAAATCTCCTAGGGAAGATAGCTTTCCCGCAGCCTTTTTTATAGAATTTTTTGGGCGTAGTTGGTGATGATGTTACAAGGCTATGTTTAGATTATCTCAATGAAGGCCATTCAGTGAAGATGATCAATCATACTTTACTTTGCCTCATCCCAAAGGTGAAGAATGTGGAAAGAATGTCTGAATTAAGGCCGATTAGCCTCTGCAATGTCATCTACAAATGTATCTCTAAGGCTCTTGCTAATCGATTACGAAAGGTGCTTGATTGTATCATCTCAGATACTCAATGTGCGTTTGTGCCTGGTTGTCTTATTACAGATAATGCGATGGTGGGATTTGAATGCATTCATGCTCTTCGGTGAAAGGTTAATGGGAAGAAAAAGGGTTTCATGTCTCTCAAATTAGATATGTCAAAAGCCTACGATAGGGTTGACTAGATTTTTTTTGAAGGAATGATGAAATGTATGGGTTTTTCTGATACTTGGATTTCGAAGATCATGGAGTGTGTTTCTTCGATCAAGTACTCTTTTATTCTTAATGGTAAGATCCGAGGGAATATCACGCCTTCCAGAGGTCTGAGACAGGGAGATCCCCTATCCCCTTACCTTTTCCTCATTTGTGCTAAGGGTCGCTCTAGTTTGCTTGCTAGATCGAAGAGTAAGGGTGATTTTAATGGGTTCCGTTGTAGCAAAAAGAGTCTGAAGGTAACGCACATCATCTTTGCAGATGATAGTCTCCTCTTCATGCGTGCAACTATGAAGGAGTGTATTAATATTAAGGGGTTGTTAGGGGATTATTCGTAGGCCTCAGGTCAGATAATTAATTTTAGTAAGTTTGCGGTCTGTTTTAGTAAGAAGTTTTCCTTGTTTGAAAAAAGAAAGTTGGCGGAGGATCTAGAGATGTCAATTGTTGAGGTCCATGAAAGATATTTAGGGCTTCCTTGTGTGACGAACAGAAGTAAGCGTGTCCTTTTTGATGATATCAAGGAGCGGGTTTGGAAAATGCTCTAAAATTAGAGTAATCGGTTTTTTCTGGTAGTGGAGGTGAGGTCCTCCTCAAAGCTGTTATCTAGGCGATCCCGGTGTACTCTATATATTTATTTAGATTGCTCAGTTCTTTGATTTATGATCTTCATCGTTTTTGTGCTAGGTTTTGGTAGGGTGGTAATGGTGTGAATCGCAAAATGCATTGGTGCCCTTGGGATACTTTATGTAAAGCTCATTGTGAGGGTGGGCTTGGTTTTCAACAAAGTGATTCTGTCCAAACAATGTTAGCGTTTGCTTAACAATCAGAACTCTTTAATTGCTCGGATTCTAAAGGATTGTTGCTTCCTTGATACCCGTTTTCTTGAGGCTAATAAGCGTAAGTTAGGATCCTTTTTGTGGCATAGCCTTGTTTGGGGAAAGGAACTGGTGGGGAAAAGGTCTAGATGGAGGGTGGGGAGTGGGCGGTCGATCCTGGTCTATAAGGATAGATGGATTCCGAGAGGTTCTACCTTTAAAATTGTTTCTCCTCATGTGCTTGGTATGGAAACGACAGTTATTAATCTTAAAAATATGGATGGGTCCTGGAATGAGGCTTTAGTGCATCGGTTTTTTTCGGAGGAAGAGGTGAAAGCTATCCTTGGTCTCCCTACAAGCAATTCTGATTTGAATGATGGGTTGTTATGGCATTATGAGAAGTCCAACGGCTTCTCTGTCAAGAGTGGCTATTGGTTAGTCCATGCCTCTGATACTAGTCCTAGCTGCTCGGGTCTCAGTAGTAATGTCTCCTAGTGGAAATATTTTTGGCGTCTTAAAATCCCAAATAAGATTAAATTTTTCTTATGGAAAGCATGTAACAATTGGTTTCCAGCGAAAGTGAATTTGGCGAACCATGGTATCAAGCTTGATACGTTGTGCCCTCTCTGCGGCCAAAAGAATAAAAACCTCACTTCATGCTCTGTGGCAGTATTCTTCCCTGAAATCTGTGAGATCAAGGTCCAGTCTATATGGTTGGGGTAAGACTCTTGATTCCATGTCTTTTTTTGACTTTATGATCTCCTACAGAAATTGTGTTAGCACTGTGGAGTTCGAACTCCTTTGTGTTGTTTGGTGGCACATCTGGTTCAGAAGAAACACATTGGTGCACTCTAATGTGCTCTTACCTGATGCTGAGATTGTTGAGTGGGCAACCACCTTTGTCCAGGATTTCAATGCGGCGAATACTAGTGTTCTGAAGGTTTCGTTGGTTCAGCTTGCTCCTCCTTGATGGTTGGCTCCCCCTGATGGCTTCTTCAAAATTAATACGGACGCTGCGTTGGACGAAAGAGGCCAAGTTTTTGGCATTAGGGGTAATCATTTGTGATTATGGTGAGAGGGTGATGGCGTCTCTTTGTGGTCAGCTGGGTGTGTGCTATAGTCCTAAAATTGCTGAAGTCTTAGCAATTCGTCGAGGTTTAAGGCTAGCGTTAGAAACAGGTTTGGTCTCGGCGGTTTTGGATTCAGATGCACTGGTTATTGTTATCGCTATAGGTTCTCAGGTTTTGTCCAATTCTGATGTTGGGGTGATTATTCATGATATCTTGCTTCTTCTAGAGAGCCCCTGTTTAAAGCCTGTTAGTTTTGTTCCTAGATTGGCAAATTAGGTTGCCCATAATCTGGCTAAGCTCACTTTGCATTATGCGGGTGAGTCTGTTTGGTTGGAAGATTATCCATTGTCTGTGGAAAGTCTAGTCTTGGATGATGGCCTGAGTTTTATGTAATCGTTTTGTTTTTCTTTAATGAATTTATCGTCCAAAAAAAAAAAAAAGTTTATCATTAACTGATAAATAACTCTCCTCACGTTAGTCAATAATGTTAGAATTAATGTTTAACCGTGTCAAAACATATAAAAGTCTAAAATACTCTTAACATTACAATGTTTATTTAATTTTATAACATCAGTAAAAGGCAAAAATATATATTTTATTTATCAAAGCCAGTAACATTAATTGCAATTTTGGTGGTATTTTTTTTTCTTTTGTACAAAACTGCCCTTAAGCAATTGAAGAATTACCATTTTATAAAAAAGTAAAAAATAAATTTTTTTTTAAGTGGAAAAATAATTAATAACATTAAACAATTAAAAGAATTTAAGCAAAAGAAATTATGCTTCAAAAAACAGGGTAGAAGAAATGAAAAAAAGAAATCAAAGAGATCTGATAGATTGATCATCTTCGAAAATTTCATATAAAAAAAATCTAGATCTCATATCATAATAAATTCCCCGTAATCTCATCTCAACCCCAAAAAATACCACAATCAATCTCTCCAATCTAAAGTCAACCAATAAAAACAAGACTAATCACTGTCCCACCATTCACCAAAATCATGATTCATGAACACAAACCCATATATCTTTGTAAGTTTGAGCAAAGTAAGTGAGTAAAAAAAAAACGATAATAGACGGGAAAGTTAACCCAAAGCCAGAGGGGTGGGATTAGCGGGGATGGAGGAGGAGGAAAGAGGGAGACGACTGGAAGGGGAAGGAAGAAGACGTCCGGAGGAAAGGCAACGGTCAAACGTTAGTGTCTTTTTATTTATTTTTTTATTAATTTTTTTTTTCAATGAGAAACTTTTGTTTTTCTAAGGATTGATGACGACAACTGTGACGAATATCTTCAATGAGAAACTTCTGGTTTTCTAGGGAGCGGTCTCATTCCATTCAGAGCATCCTTAGAGTATCTCCAATTCAAATATGCATTTTTAAGTTTTAAATAGTGCCACATCAGCATTTTTATTTATTATGGGTCCACTTTAAAAAAAAATTAGAGAAATGCATATTCACAACTCCAATGCAATTATCTAAAGTCAAATATACATCCATTTTATCTCCAATCATAATAAAACAATTATTACACACTCTCTCCTCTTTTATTTGACAATTAAATGAGGTTTAATCTTATTGGTAGAAAGAGTTGAAAGCTTTACTCTTATTGGTGAAAAAAGTTAGAAATCCTAGTTAGCATTTCTAGGAGAGTTTCTAGAATTAGAAACTCAACTCCATATTCTCTAACTTTTGTTTTTGTCCATATCATCTCCATATTCAACTTAAATAATAGCATTGGAGAGAGTTTTTCTAACTTTTTTAATATCTATCCTATGTGGCACTCCATTTTCTCCAAATGCATAATAGCATTGGAGATGCTCTTATATAACTTTATCAGGATATTAAATGTGAACCACTCATTTATAAAAGTGATTTGACAAGTGCATACATACCAAGTCAAAGTATGTAAAACGAGTGGCTCATATTCAATGTCCTTATATAATTCTATCAGGGCATCCTCATAGGAAAGTTTCCATTCTAGGAAGAGAGAGAGATTCTTTTTTTTTTTTTTTTTTCCAAAGCTCAACTATTTTTTACTTTTTTAAAATTCATTTTTCAATTTTAAATTCAAATTAATCTCACATGCATTTAATGTTTTTGATTGACATACTTGTACAATACGACATAGTTGAAAGACAAAACTACCCTTCCTTACACTGTCAAATGTTCATTCTAACATCCATCGACTAACATGAGAAGAGTTGAACGGTCCCATTCCTGTCAGGACATCCTTATATAACTTTATCAGGAAATTGAATGTGAGCCACTCATTTATAAAAGTGATTTGACAAAAGCATACATACCAAGTCAAAGTATGTAAAACGAGTGGCTTACATTCAATGTCCTTATATAATTCTATCAGGGCATCCTCATAAGAAAATTTCCGAAGAGTTGAGTGTCAATTGATGAGAAAGTTGTTTCTTGATGTAAGAGTAGGTTTAGTGCAATTTGCTCTATAATAAAAGAATGATATTTGACAAGTGTCGTTTTGCATGTCAAAAAATTAATATTTAAAGTTCACCTTGTTAGTGCAAGTGACTAGAGACTAGTATAGCAACAAGTAAGGATATCGTCCACAAGGAGGTGTCATCCGTCAATTGTATCGAGTTCTAGTGGTTGTTTAAAGCAATGTAAATAGGAATGCGGGTGTGGTGAGAATGTTGTGTGTGGAAATGTAAAGAAAACAATGCAAATAAAAACAAAGAGAATATGAAATGGTGAGAATGATATTTAAAGTGACAATTGAAAAGGTGGTTTGGAGAGATACATGATAACGATCACACAAGGGTCAATAGGTTTACCATACATAAGTGCATAAATAGTGATTGTTAGGCTTTAAGGACATCCAATTCAAGTTGCGGGCTTATTCTCTCAATTAAGAGATTCACAAACAAAAATCACTCCCCAAAGGTCATGGCTAGAGCAATTGTGCTTGTAATCTCAACTAAGGGATTTGAGACAAGAATCACTCCCCAAAGGTCATGGCTAGAACAATTGTGCCTCAAGTCCCTACCATTAAGCATATGAACATAAACCAAAACCTATTCTAGCCCGGTCATGTATAAAACAAGTTGCATCCATTCTTTAGAGCTAAGTGGTCAAGACTATACCTGGAAGGTCATCCATGGAGGTACAATCATAACCCACATACACTCAAACCCATCAAAACAAGGCATTTGGACCTTCCATCAACATACACACACAAATAGGATATTTGATTACAACTACTCCTACATTTAAGTTAATCTACTCCTAATCCCATCCATGAACACATATCAATTTCCAATCTCCACACACATGCATATCAAGATAAGAGATTGTGCAATAATTACAAGAATAAATCAAAACCCAAATGAATATAAAAACAGCCAACATATATTGAGCACAAATAAGGTTTACAATATTTTCCAAGTGGGGATTACACAATTAAGAAAACATGAAATACAAAGAGAATGAGGTTTAAGGAGACAACCCTTGAAGAAATCCCTCCAAGAGCTCCATGAATCCCTGGCTCGAAATTGGTCATAGACCACTCCTATCTTATTGCAATCAACTCCTAAAAGTGGTGGAGGATGGGTAGAAATGGGTGGTGGAGAGCTTCCTATGGAGGAGAACCTCCATGGGAGCTTTGGAAGCCCCCCTCTCTCTCTCTCTCTCTCTTGATTTGGTGAGGAAGATGAAGTGCAGCAGCTGTGTGTTTCTTGTGTTAGTGGCTGGTTTCTTCTTTTTAGAAAGGGCTCAAAATGGTGTATAAATAGGTTAGGAAAGTTAAGGCATGATCTGGGCATGAAAGGACCAAAAGGCCCTTCTGAAATGGCTTGAAAACAGACCCTTCGCTGAGCTGGCAACGGAAGGTCGCCCCCAAGTTGGCTGCGGGTGGGAACGACCACATTGGGTACGAAGATCTCTGCCCTTGCGACAAGAAAAGGTCGCTGCCACATTGGCTGTTTACGGGGGCAAACTTCAAGGCGACCATCACTTGGAAATTTTTCAGCCTTGCGCACCGTTACGGAAACGTGCATATCTCCCTCTAGAAAACTCAGAATTGCATTCCGGAAAAACCTCTGGAAAGTAGACGTCCGGGGATTTCCGAATATATATAGAGCTCAATGTGGTTCAATCTGAAGAGGGAGATATACCCCCCTAAAACCGGGTGTTCTGCACAAAGTCTTCTGCCACGGTCATTTTCCGGCCTCGCGAGCCGTTACGGAAATGACCATAACTCCCTCTAGAAAACTCGGAATCACAATCCGTAAAATCACTGGAAATTAGACTTTCGGGGCTTTCCGAAAATATATGGTAGGAAATCTAGTTCTCAATGACGAGGGAGATATGGACCCCGAAATCTGTGTGTTCTGCATGGGCATTTGCAATATCAGCCCATTAACCTTTGGAAAACATAGTTGACCAGTGCCGCGGTCTCAATGTCGCGTTCTAGCTCAACGGCGGATCCACCACGGAAACATGGTTTTGCTTGCCGTGGTTGACCATGAATCACGCCGCCGTTTGGGTCAACGGCGAGGCCGCGGCAACTCTGTATGGCTTCTATTCTTGACTTCTTTTTGCTCATTTTGGCTTCCCAACTTAACTTTAAGCTCAAAACACCAATTGTAGGGAATATGTACCTACACATGGCTCACAACACCCATAATATACAAAAACATGCTCGAAAACGAGAACAACAATAGGAAATGGGGATCTCAAATAGGTACAATTATCATCCGATCAATATATATACTCATTATTCATGAATTTCATAACCTAATAGATTGGTTTTTTTTATTAAAGAAATAGATTAGTCTTTTCAATTATAAAACTATCCACAATTATATATGCCACATATCATAAACATATTAAATTTCACAAGTACGAATTTTTTTTAAAGGTTTCGTATTGGTCCGTAGAGAACTTGTTGTTGGAAATTTTTATGCAAAGTAGTACTGATATAGAGATTATAGATATGATATATTTTCAAGGGATGATCTTTTTGACTTGGCTATTATGTTAAATTGAATATTTTTATTATTATTTTTATTTCATATATACTGTAATATAGTTGTTTTTTCTTTGCAAAGTGTTTGTGCAGCTCCTCTTCACTTACATATATAGTTGTATGATTGATTTTCGAGTCCTGCATTCATGCATCAAATTGTCAAGTATGGGAAGAATCATCTCCTAAAGTGGGACTACATTTTCGGCTGTTGATCTCACCAGCGATAATTGTTTGGAAATACTGTTTGGTAGAGATAATTTGATCAAACAACTAAAAGAAATTGAAAATAACTTCTTGATCACCCTAGGGTGAATTTGTAACCCTTATTATCAATGTGACTGATGAAGGTACAATTATTACAAAAATGTAAAATTAGAAGGCAAATAAAATTAAAGATTGTTTAGGTATTTAAAATCTTTCAACATTATGTTTTTAATGTTTAATTCCTTTTTCAACTTCTTAAAAAAAAATTTCTTTTTTCAAGCTATAGTTCTCGACTTCTCTGGATTTTTTTTTATAGAATAATGATACACTTTTCAACAACGATATCAATATTTTTGACTTTGTTAATAAAGATGTTGAACCTAACCCATATCTTTGACTTATTTTATATATTTTATAAACATGAGGTTGATCTTCCATATTGGACTTTTATTTATTTATTATTTCGGCCTTATTATTCTTCAAATAGAAATTTCAGACTCCGCTTCTCTCGTTGAATTTCTATATAAAACTTGAATTTCTTTTTGCCAATAAATTAGTCATTGCAATTCGTCCAATTGAATAGGATACGTGTCGAATGGGTTTGAAAACTCATTCGATGTTTATAGTGTTAGTCCCAAACCGATCTGTCTATATATAGATCAGTCAGTAATTGTTGGGTTTGACAACATGGACGTAGCTCAACTAGTAAACGGACGAGCTTGGAGTTTGAGTAAATGATTCTCAGATCAGCGGTTTGTATCCTACTAATAACGAAAACTTTAAAATAAAATAAAATAAAATAAAAAAACTGATTTCGGATTAATAGATATTATCAAAAAAAACAAAAAAAAAAAAAAAAAAAAAAAAGACAAAAAAATAATTGTTGGGCTTGTATTTGTGGTCCGGCCACAAAAAGTATTGATGAAAGATGAAACGAGATAGGTCTTCTCGCCACGGAGGGGAAAAAACGACGACGACGTGTGGGAACTGGAGTGGAGAGAAGCATTAACTAGAGTTGAGAGAAAAGAGAGATAGATGTTGATGAAAGATGAAATGAGATGGGATTATTTTTGAATCCTATCAATTTGCTCGGTACTATTTTATCCCATCCCACGTTGATAGGATAAATTTTTTTGATGGGATTAATTTATCCCATCACACAACAAAGCTAAACACAAGAAATGGACTAAAAATAACCCTTTTCCCATCCTATTCTTTTACCTATATGCCAAACGTGACCTTAGGCTTTAACCAAATGGTTAACCGTCAGAGAACCGGTCAATTTTATTTAAATGTCTTAAATGCCCCTAAGCAAACTATTTGTCATTAGTATAATAATTAAAAATAAATAAAATTATAAAATATTTAAAGAAACGGAAAATAATTTTAAATCGTATAAATTTTTTTTAAAAAAATCAGATAATAATGAAATAAAAAAAAAATCAGATAATAAAGAAAATAAATTAAAAAAATCAGATAATACAATGATAATTCTCTTTTTCATCAGACAATCTTTTTTTTTTTTTTAATTATTTTTTATTTTTTTATTCAAAAGTGCAAGTATGATCAAATTAGTGAACGTTATACATCAAACAATCACATTCATCTCATTTTTTTTTCTTGGTATACTGCACATCTTATTTTTACCCTCTCTTTCACTTCTATCACTCAAATTATTAAACACCTTATGGGTACCCATACACAAAATCTTTCAAAACATAAAAGCTCTATGTAGACCCACACAAACCCACATGCTTCGCACAAATTTAGACACACCGGTGATACCAACAATTCAACATCACCAAAACACAAACTACTGATGCAAAATAAAAACAAAAAGGTCAAAAAAAAGGAGATGGAATGGAAACAGAGCCCTTAAATCGTGTTTACTCTGTCAATGCTGTTTCTTTTCTTCCACCAAAAACAGAGCTTTTGACAACACCCACAACCGTTGGATCTCAACCCCTCTATCGTAGTCTTCAAAAGAGGGAGAATGAAATTTGTGATTGTCACTAAAAAGAATATTAGAAATTGATGGAAGATCTGATCCATATTTTTTGTTTTTATTTTCCTCTTTGGTTTTTTTTTTTTTTTTCCTTAATGAGTTTTTTAAATTTCTTTAAATATTTTTTTCAATTTATTTTAAAGGAAAAATGACCTTATTACCCTTCTGATATCAAAAAAGGAGTTAATTTTAATGGTCAACTATTTCGTCAAGGGTAATAACCTATTATTTTGCCAAAAGTACAATCTAGGTGTAATTTAAGAAAATGCTAGGGTACTCCGGTGCAATTTACCCTATTAAAAATCGCTATATGATGTCTTAAAGTGACAAGGAATGTGATGTATATAATCATTTTTTTTATATACTTATATACCTCACTTGCAATGGCAACTCAATGTAGAACGTTGTTATACTAGAGAAACGCTCTTACCTCTTAACTATATTGGATATCAGTGTGACTTGCAAGTTTTATATCAGTGAGAAAAGAAATATAGTGTGGGCCGGTTTGATAGAAATGAGAAAGAGAGAGAGAGAGAAAATTTTCCTAAGAGAAATTATAGAAAAATTAGAACAATTATTGATTCAACATAAGTCTAGGTGTCATTTTTTTTTCTTCAAGTTATTAGTCTATTCAATAATTCATACAAATAGTATTAAAATGATCCCTAACAATATTTTTTGCAATTCATAACTAAATATTTAATAAATCAATATATTTATATCATTCATTACATAAGCTTATTGATGAATCGAAAGTGATAGGTTTCTCAAATTCATGAGAGAATTTTGCTTAAATAGACAAACAAAACATAACAAGAAAATATAAATTTGAGTTAAATCAAAAACCTAATGGACCAATCATAAATAAATTCAAAGAAACAAAACTTGATGAAAAAAGAAATTGTTAAAAGTGGAAATGGTGGAAAGTATCACCTTTTCCAACTGATTTGGTGACTCTATGATCGGTTTAATAACTTAAGTTTAAAAGGCACCTATTATGGTGAACTACCAAAATTGCCCTTAGATAATCATTTATGTTATTCGGTTTGTCTAGTTCTCTCTCCACACTTCCAACAAAAACGATAACTGGGTTAGTCTCTCTCTCTCTCTCTCTCTCTCTCTCTCTATTTCTATCTCTCTCTCAATACAAATAGAAGTTCAAGATCCAAACAACTGGACGTGCTTCATTACAACAAGGTAATATTTCTTGCAAATACTTCTTTTCATTTGTTCATATTTTCATTGTGACAATTGTGGATCTCCGAGACTTTGTCACCTTTTTCCGAGCTTTTTAAAGTAGTATCCTAGCTTTTTAAAAATCACTATGAGCATTTTCATGTCTTCTCCGAGCCTTTTTAAAAATCACTAATCGAGCCTTTTCAAGTCTTCTCCGAGCCTTTTCAAGTCTTCTCAAAAATCACTAATCGAGCATTTTCATGTCTTCTCCGAGACTTTTCAAAAATCACTAATCGAGCCTTTTCAAGTCTTCTCCGAGACTTTTAAAAAATCACTAATCGAGCATTTTAAAGTCTTCTCCGAGCCTTTTCATGTCTTCTAAAAAATTACTAATTGAGCCTTTTTATGTCTTCTCCGAGCCTTTTGATATCATCTCCGAGACTTTTCAAAAATCACTAATCGAGCCTTTTCAAGTCTTCTCCGAGACGTTTCAAGTCATCTTCGAGACTTTTCAAATAATGACTAATCGAGCCTTTTTAGGTCTTCTCCAAGACTTTTCATTGAATTACTAATCGAGCCTTTTAAAGTCTTTTTCGAGACCAAAAATGTCTTATTCGAGACTTTCATGTATTCTCCGAGACTTTTCTAGTGTTCTCCGAGCCTTTTAAATATCCTCACCCGAGCCTTTGTAAATGTAATTTATGAAAATATTTTGTACTCCTGAGTTTTTATTAATAGTTTTGATTAATTTGATAGCATCATGAATCGAGTTAGAATAGTAATATCTTACAACGGTCGACGGGAGCAACTACCCGACGGAAGTCAGAGGTTTTTTGGATCCGATAACCAGGGAATGTATGTGTCAAAGAATATGACTTACGAAGAATTGGTGGCGATCGTGCATACCATTGTGAAGTATGATGTAAACAAATTCAATGTTGATCTGACATCAATACCAATCTTTCCTGGCAGTACATGTCGTACATTAATAAGAAATAACGATGATGTTCAGTTTATGCTAGGGGAAGATCGGGTGATCCCTCAAGTATGTGTAAATCTAACTCAGAGGAAACCTGGAGATGTGATAGGGAATGATATTCCTCCTCCTGAAAATACCCAACAATTTGGATCCTTTAGCGGTAGCAACCAAGTGTATCCCCAAAGGAGTTTCACCGAAAGTGGGGAAAACATGTGTGGTGTCCCACCGGTAACGGTTGACCAAGTAGTTGAACCTCAATTTGGAGATGTGTTTGGTTGTCGAATTGAGCATTACAATGAGATGATCAATTACCCGAACCATGAGGTGGATAATGTGGCAAATAATGAACAGGTAGATGATCTAGAAAATGTGGATGAAGAGCATACACAAATTCAAACACAACGAAGACATGTACAAGGAGTTAGTTGCACTGTACCAAATATGCATGGGACTTCCGAGGTCCGACATAATATCACTGTATCTGATTCTGATAATACGATAACGTGGGTTATTCCCGGAGCAAATTCATACTCGTTTGGTATTGGTAGAAGCAGCACCTTGGCAACGCAAGAACCTACATGCATGATTTATAAAGGTCAATTTTTTCCGAGTAAAAAGGATTTGAAGAGGCTAGTTGGCCTTTTTTCAATGCGGGAGAACTTTGAATGGAAGGTGAAAAGGTCTAATAAGACAACGTTACATCTAGTTTGCATCAGTGACAACTGTACGTGGAAATTAAGAGTGGTGAGGAGAGATGAAGGGATTTACTTCCAAGTCAGAAGTTTTGTCAACCAACACAGTTGTCCTTTGGAGGGTGTTCACCGTCGCCACCGACAAGCTAGTGCAGTCATAATCGGTGAAGTCATTGCACCTAGACTTCAACAACATGATGGTCGTCTTATGCGTCCGAAGGACATAATCGGCGATATGAAAACAATGTATGACATCCAAGTCATGTACAGTAAGGCACATGATGCCTTGCAATATGCATTGTCCTTGACCTATGGAACGCATGAAGAAAGTTTCAAACTGTTACCATCATTTGCGTACGTTCTGGAACAGCAAAGTCCTGGCACAATCACCGACTTACAATGCGCAGACGATGATACATTTCTGTACTTTTTCATGTCGTTAAGGTCCTTAATTAGAGGTTTTCGGAGGTGTATGCGTCCTGTGATTGCAGTTGATGGTACCCATTTGAAGGGAAGATTTGGGGGTACAATGTTTGTTGCAACTGCACAAGATGGAAACAAACAGGTGTATCCAAATCCTTTTGGGTACGGTGACTCAGAAAACAACCTTTCATGGGAGTGGTTTTTGGAATGCTTGAGGGGTGCCCTTGGTCATATAGATGATCTGGTTTTCATTTCCGATCGCCATGCAAGCATTGAAGCGAGGATTTCTAAAGTGTTCCCTTATGCAACCCATACTATATGTTGCTGGCATTTTGGTGAAAATATGAAGAAGCTATTCCACAGAAAGGATGTTGCCGACATAATGGATTCAGCAACTAGGACGTACAGTGAATTCAATTATAACAGATATATGGAGGAGTTACATAGGCTGCACAAGGGTGCATTCGAATATGCCATTGCTGCTGGTCCACACAAGTGGTCTCGCGTACACTGTCCCCAAAGAAGGTACAGGCTGATGACCACAAATGTTGCAGAGTGCATAAACTCATGCCTAAAATTCGCACGGCAACTGCCAATGATGACACTGGTGGAGTTCATTAGGAATATGTTACAAAAGTGGTTTCACGATCGTCTTGCAGCTGCACGGTCCATGCGTCATCAACTGACTGACGCAGCACATCTTGTGATCCTAAAACGTGTCGAGAAGTGCAATTATATGACCGTAAATCCGGTTGATTGGAACATATTCTCCGTCAAATTGAAGGGAAACCAATGGACGACTAATTTACACTTGAAGACTTGCACATGCAACAAATTCCAAATGGACCATTTCCCATGTTCTCGTGCACTCGCAGCGGCAAGGTACATGAGATGTTACAGTTAACGATTTATATTATTTGGGTACGTGAATCTCATTGTTTTCATTGTTGTAGGGAGCGAAACTTGGATTTCACATCTCTGTGTGCGGACTACTACAAAAGAGAGACACTTATTGATGCATACTCGGTTCCTATTATGCCTGTTGGCCATCCTTCTTCATGGGTAGTGTCATCCGACATCGCATCTCGATTGGTTTTAAATCCAAAGTCGAAGAGACAATCAGGTCGCCTGATGGAGGGTCGACATGCCTTGTCTTAGGAGAGGACAACCACACAGTCTTGTATAAGATGTGGACAATCAGGACATAATAGCAGGCGGTGCTCCAACCCACCGATGGTTAATAAAGGTCCCAGCATAAGTGTTCCCGATGAATACTGTCGCAAGTGCGGCATCTGTCATTCAATTGGACACAATAAATAAACGTGCCCTAAGAAAGACTCTACCGTGGAATGAATGGAGCTGTGAAGGAAGGCGATCAAACATAACAAGGCAGTACAAGAGGCCCCTGGATTGCCACCAGAAAAGCTTGTGATTTCTAATGTGGGACGGCAAGATGCTAGGAAGCACCTTGAGGAACATGTCTCCAACTTGATGTCTTCCAACATCGTCCAGACGTTGGGAACCATGCTCGATACAGTTGTGTTATGAGACCGTTGGTTATTATGCTTTTTATGGTATATTTATTGGTTGTTCATTTATTGCCATACGGTATCGTTTGTTATAGTGTCTACAATTCATTGTATTGTTTATGGATTTCAATATATCAAATGTGTGTTCAAGTGTTAATTGCAAACAACTAAAATTTTTTTAAAAATAATTTCATTTCATTACTCAAATGTTATGTACATCAACTAAATCACTAATTGGAAGACCAATCCTTTGAGTTACAAAAAACCTCCACAGCCATCTTCTCTCGAATGGTGACCATTTCGTTTTTTGACCAGTCGAACGTATCCCTGTTCGCTGCCAGGTACTCTATCAATCTCAAAGTATGGGCACCACAGTTACCACTGCAATTCACCACATAAACAACCGTTAGAATTGAATGTTATTAAAACCGATTAGGATAGAATAAGATCTTTAAACAGTCATACCCTCTATCCTGTTGGGGCACACGGTCTCTAGACACAATGTTGAGTGGAAAGGGCTTATTCTGCAAAGTGTATGTCATATCGCCCCTCCGTCTGCGACCGTGAAAGTCCACCGCATGCAGCATCGATGGTAAAAAATATCGTAAGCAAGCGAGCTGCGTTTTCCTATGGCGAAATGGTACCTCCTGTCTAAACGGGCCCATCAAGTAAATACTCCCTGTTTTGAGGTCGACGCTGGCTAGTGCCCAATGCGTACGTCCAAGGTTGCAAGGAATCAAAACCTGTATGTGTTTCAACAAAGTGTTATCAGTGGGAAATTTATTTAAAATTCAAATTCAAACAATGTAAATAAAACACTGACCACGTCAACTTCGTTCCATGGTTTGGTTCCTACCGGGACCAATCCACGTACCACGTTCAGGTCATCAGCGGACCACTGATGCTTGAACATAGACCAACTGCGGCGGGGTTTGTCGGCCCCACTTCCCATCAATCTGTCCCAGTCATTCAATAACCATGACTGTACAAAGAAAATTTATAAAACGTTAGATAAAAGATGTACGAAACACATAAATAGATGTTCAAAAGCCGTACAAATTAAACACTTACATAGAACTGTGAATCCTGTATGTTGATCCTCGGACCGTAGACAGTGGAGTAATATCTCTGACGCTTCCGCAGAATATGCAAGTACGCGTCCATATGCTGACAATTTCAACATTTTGTATTGTTAGCATTCTACTATTTCAGAAACATCTTATACACAATGTTCAGGTAAGGACCATACCGTATCCTCCAACTCCATGCTGTTCGTTTGAAATCGTTGGAACCAAGGGACACCAACTGGCTCGAGTAGATCCACATCACGCCTGCATAATTTTTGAAAAAGTTATATAAGAAAGTCGTTTTACTTAGCAGTTTCAAAATACAAATTAATTTTTGTAATATTTGCGATTATACTTACAATTCCCCAGTCGAGTTCCTCTTATAGGCTTGGTACGCCGCAAGGTGGTCAGGATCTATCAATGCGTGGGGCGCCCATACATGTGCTGGTTGTGGCCTAATCCTTGGCCTCTTCGGCCGACAGGGGTCAGTGTATGGGGTCCGCTGCTGCCAACCTGCCCTGCGAACCCGATCCTGACGTTGAAGGGGTGGGGTAATCCGGTCCACAGAAAGGATGTGATCCACTGGATGGCTGAGCTGTAAGGAGGAACTCTGTTCCCGTGTATTGCCTCCAGAGGTGCGATGTGTTGACGGACTATGTCCCCCTGTATCGCCTGTAGGGGTGCGCTGTACATTGGAACTATGTCGCCGTCGATCGCGCCGTCGATCGCCTGCAGGTGTAAGCTCTTTGGGTGCACTGAGACTGGGGATCTCTGTCTCTGTGGAATAAATGAAGGGGTGCTCTGCACGAGGATCGACCGGAGGGGTGTGCTGTAAGGAGGTGCTCTGTACCAGTTCTTGAGAATGAACAGGTTGTTCTGGTAAAACCTGCTGAGGTTCTTCCTCTATCTCCATAGGTGTTGTATCAGTACCACTAGTACCACCAGTAACCTCCTCTCGTGGTGTCACACCAGGCCCTTGCTGATCACCCTGATGACTACCTGTCCTCCCTCTGGGACTGAAGTCTCGGTGTCCGTCTGGGTCATCGAAGGGTGGGTCATCGAAGGGTGGGTCATCGAAGGGTGGGTCATCGAACCGTGTACCTCGAGTACGGGCGTGCGACGTCGAACCCTGAAGCCCTCGAATCAAATCTAGCAACTCCTGATGCTGTTGATCTCGTTTCTCATTACTCTTTCGCACCTCCTCCTGTAACTCGCGTAACGCATCCATTAGTTCAGTATACCGACGGTCCTGAAAGGATTTCGAAATTGTCAGTACTAAAACCATTCACTCGATTGAAATTAAATAATACGGTAAAAAGAATTATACGTACCTCTGTTTGCCCTCCAACGCCTCCTCGTGAGTCATCTCCAGTTCGAGAGTCATCTCTAGTTCGAGGCTCTCTAGGCAACGTGAATCGAACCCGCCTAGTCCTCGCGAGACGAATATGACGACCGTCCGAGTCAGAACCCTCCGTATCACTGGGTTCGAAAGACGGACCCTCAGTGTCACTGGTTCCAGCAGTTGTATATCGTTCGGGGTCAGAGACGGGAACAGGTATATCACCGAGATCAGCATCATACAAACTGCCTCCCTGGGAAATGCCCTCGAAGTACCGTTCAGCCCTCTCAGTTGCCGTCGGCACCAATTTCACCCTCGCAAACATCTGAAATTGCAGTTAGACCATTGTAATTGTATACATACTAATAGTTATGAACATAAAAAAAAAAAAATATATATATATATATATATATATTTACACTTTCAAGGAAAATGCTATTCAACTTCTCCCCCCTCGGTCGCGTACTCAACTCCCATTTTAGAATTCGGGGGGAGAGCTCGATTTCCCTCCGCTTCCCACATCCGCTGTTGCCAAGCTCGGGGATAACCTCGAAAGCAAATATCTACAAAACAGCTAAGAACGATAAGAATCCAATACAATACATAAGTCATATGAAAAAAATAACAAATTCAAAATTCTCACCAACAGGGCGTGCGTTAGCCCATATATGTTATATGTCTCCGTGGTGTGTACATCAACGCCCTTTCGTCGCTGGCGTTGTTCAAACCGCCTACGTCGACCATCCAACGCATGCTTGAAACCGTATATAGACCGCCTATACACGTGTGCACCCCACGGGAACACATCAAAAGCCTCCAAGTCCTCGACTAGGCGAAACTGCCATACTGGAACTTTCTCTCTCTCGTCCAACCCCATCAGTATCCAGTTAAGCATATACAATAAACACAGCTTAACCGCATCGTAATGCTCAGAAAAAACACCAATCCGTAGAACGGCTTTCATCTTTGCATACTCGACCTCATCTCGACCCTCAAAGTACCGCTGGTGTATGCCATTCTCTACCATATCATAGGCCGACGTGTCAGGAAGTTCTCCGAACTTCAATCCGGTGATCAGAAAAAACTCAACCTTCGAGAACCGGACCGAATGCCTTCCTAACAGAAATCTCATCTCATCTTCAAGCCCATCGTGATGCAACTCGCGAATAAGCAACCGATGTATAATGCCAGCTGAAAACTTCATCCCACGATCCATCCAAAGGAGGTGTCCAAAACACGACACAGTATACCGACGTCGTTCTTCGATCGCAAGATGTTCAGGTACCTTGTTAAGTGCGTTGTCGATATCTGTAAGGTCATCAAAATGGTCATGTCGAGTTATTTTCCCCAAATACCTTTCTTCCTTTGGAGTTTTAAGCGAATCTTTTAGTTGATTCCTCATCTGCTTATTGACATAAAAAAAAATATATCTAGTTAAATAAAACAAATAATATAAAAATGAAAGGTTTCGGACACTAAATGAAAAGTCTCGGACACTATATGAAAAGGCTCGGACACTATATGAAAATGCTCGATAACTATATGAAAAGGCTCGGACACTGTATGAAAAGGCTCGGACACTATATAAAAAGGCTCGGAAACTATATGAAAAGGCTCGGACACTATATGAAAAGGCTCGGAAACTATATGAAAGGCTCGGAGATTCTAATTCTAGAAACCTATTCATATTCCTTAAAAGGCTCGGATTACTATTTAAAATTCTCAGACAGTGTTTTAAAAGGCTCGGATCCTATTTTAAAAGTCTCGGAGCCAGTATGTAAGGCTTGGAGATTCAAATTGCAGAAGCTTATTTAAATTGCTTGTAAAAGGCTCGGATTACATATGACAAAGCTCGGAAAAGGCTCGGAAAAGGTTTTAAAAGGCTCGGATATTCAAATTGCAGAAACCTATTCAAATTGCTAGGAAAAGGCTCGGATTACATGTGAAAAGCTCGGAAAAGGCTCGAAAACCCAGAACTTCATCGTGTTCAACATAATTTTTTTATAAATTTAAACTCTAACCTAATCAAACAAACCTAATCAACAACAAATCAAATCAAATCTAATATACATGTCTAACAAACATCCAACATCAATTCAAATCAAATCTAATATACATGTCTAACAAACATCCAACATCAAACGCACATAAAAGTTTCAACAACAAAAACGCGTGAGAAAATCATATCATCTTCAACAAATTAAATCAAATCTAATATACATGTCTAACAAACATCCAACATCAAATCAAATCAAATCTAATATACATGTCTAACAAACATCCAACATCAAACGCACATAAAAGTTTCAACAACAAATCAAATCAAATCTAATATACATGTCTAACAAACATTCAACAACAAATCAAATCAAATCTAATATACATGTCTAACAAACATCCAACATCAAACGCACATAAAAGTTTCAACAACAAAAACGCGTGAGAAAATCATATCATCTTCTCGTCGACTTCAAGACTGTATCGCCACCGCCGGTAGGTTTCCCGTGAGATTTAGTACCGGATTTCTTGCACCCAAAGTCTCTCTTTCCACTGTTCTCTCTCTCTCTCAACTTTTTTTTCTTCAGATGCAAAATGACAAAAATGAGGGTATTTTTGTCTGGTCACCTAAATAGGTGCCTTTTAAACTTACATTAGTAAACCGGTGACATTCTCACAAAAGCCCCTCCAAATAGTGATAAATTTTTTTTGAACCCATTGTTAAAAGGGGTCCAAAACGGACGTTGTTTGCCTCAAATTAAGGATCGAGGTCATCTACTGTGTTGATCTTTTTCCTAATCTAAATGACTTGAAAATAAGACTTTGTGTTTAAAAATAATTAAAGTGTAATAAATAATATAAATAAATTACAGTCATTGATTATACATGTCAATAGATCTATATAGACCATGACAAAAATCATCTCAATGGGGGATCCAAATTCTCAAATTAAGCCTCAAAACGATTATCAAGAAGCAAGCTACCTAGAGGATCCCTCTCTCTTAAATTCCTACATAAATTAATTATAAAGTATTAATTAAAATTTTCAATCAAATAACATGATTGTTGATGGTGCTTATATATGGATCTTCACACCATGTCAAGAGTACAAACATTCCACTATATAGTTTGGTGCATGGTAACCACACTCTCAACAAATATTGACGTTTCCAAAATATGAATCCCGCAACCTCCAAAAAAAAAAAAAAAGGTGAGGAGGACGAGATAGCTAGCTGGTTAGCTACCGGGA
Source organism: Acer negundo (assembly GCA_035582765.1). Lineage (NCBI taxonomy): Eukaryota > Viridiplantae > Streptophyta > Magnoliopsida > Sapindales > Sapindaceae > Acer > Acer negundo. Next base: position 19,815,428 of record CM069237.1, on the reverse strand, counting down.
GGAGGACAAGGAAAATGGGCTCTGCCAGCTAAACGTGTGCTGCCACAAGCAAACGCAAGCTCCCTAAAATGTCCACATGAAGCATCACATTGAATAAATTATCAAACTTAATTTTATGCTTATGATGTATTTTCAAATCTTAAAAATATAGTGTTTAATTTATTATTTTGACGGTTAAATATCAAGAGCTGTTTTCAATTTTCTTAGTTTCGGAAAAATAATAGTAATAAATAGATCCTAGTTAATATATGATTGATATATGTTTAGAAATATTTTCAAATAGGTAATTGGGGAAAAATAAGGGAAATTTAAAATTTTATGGAGAAACGGGGATGGAATGAGGGAAAATGGGGAGGATTTTCCCCGAACGGGGATGGGATTTGTGCCTGTGAGGAAAAATGTCATCTCTAGTATATATAGTAGTTAAATGTTCCTTTTCGTTTACTTCAATTTTTAGTCAAAGTCTTGCCGCAGCTGATTGGTTGACAGAGAATTCGCAGTAGGAAATTTGGAGATTACTACGCCCCTTCAAGGGGTGAGCATTAACCCCTCCCTTATCTAAACTAAATGTTTTTTTACCTCCTCCCTAACACATGACATGTATCAGACAGTATCTATCCATTTATTTTAACCAAGTATCCCATTTGAGCCACTGACATTTCATTTACCTATCCATTTATTCGTGACTATCTACTTTTAAGATGTCCCTGTAGCCGCTGACTTGAGAATCATTTACCTAAACTCCAAGCTCGTCTATCTACTAGCTAAGATGTGCCCTTGGAGCGCATGAGATGATTTTTTTAACCGACTATTAATGAAAATTGAATATTAATTAGGTTACGGTAGTAGGTAGTAGATAGCTAGACGCCGATACGTGTATAATTAAATAAGATTATTATTATTATTATTATTATTATTATTATTATTATTTTGAAAAAATTAAATAAGATTATTATTGGTGACAAAGAACCCTTATTCACTGGCAATGTTTCGGTCAAGTGAGAGATCCCTTACTTTAATTTTGGTATCGGTAAGGACCTTGATGAAATCACATTGATTTTTACGAATTTTGATATGAATTTTTTTGTAGATGATAAAAAAATTGAGAATTTTTCTAGTACTAGAACTTTTTTTTTTTAATTTTTTTTATTTTAAATTTTCCTACATTTCTCCCATTTTTTCTATATCTTCATATTTACCAAAATCAGGATAAATAGTTAAAGTGCTTGAAAAATTCTCAATTTTTATTCATATGTAGATTTTAATGAATTTATCGTCCACAAAAAAAAAAAATTCATATCAAAATTCTTAAAAATCGATGTGATTTCATCAATGTTCTTACCGAAATTAAAGTAAGAGATCTCTAACTTGAAAATTACTATATATATAAGATTATTATTTGAAATTACATTATATCATGATTAGATTATAGTATGGGATAACGAGATGAGGTTGGTTCGGTGGTAAACCCTTCACAACTATACCACGAGGTTACGTGCTTGAGTCCTCTCCCTCCCAAAAAAAAAATCTCAAATTAATGTAATATTTCAAAAAAAAAAAATTATAATATGGGATATTATTAAAAAAAATTTCCCTCTAGTTTGATGAATTGGCCAAAAATCATCTCTAGTTCCATTTTTGACCAAAAATCACCATAATGTTAACTTTTGTTAAGATTTGCTCTTAAAAAGACAGCTTTACCATTCTATAATCTAGAATTGACTATTGTACCCTCAAGATATTTATAAAAATTAAAAAAAAATTAAAAAATTAAAAAAATATATTTTAAAATATAATTTCAAGTACATAAAATATATTATGGTGCAATTTAATAGCATCTCAAATGCTATTATTTTTGAGTTTCTATTAGTGACACATCAAAAATTATGTTGAATATGAATCCACTTCGGTAAAAAAAAATAATAATAATAAATACGATTGTTATATGCAATTGTGAAATGTTTGTCTGACCCTCTCCCCTCTTTTAATTTACAATTAATAGCATTTGGTGGGAAATGGTAAGAAACCTTAGTAAGCTTTTCTAGAAGAGTTTCTCAATTGAGAGACGCACCTCTATAATCTCTAAAAAATAATTGTGCTACATAAGCTCCATATTTAGGTTAAATAATTGCATTTGAGATATTATTTTTTACCTCATTATCTATCCATCCAATATGACAAGAAATTTTATCCAATGTATTTGGAGATGCTCTGCTATGTTAGATCATCTCCAATGGGTATCCATTTTATAAAAGAGTGGTGCTATTAGCATACCCCCTACTGATCTATTTATGTCCCACTTATTTAAATTTTGATTTAATTAAATAAAGTTAAATTTTTTTTATTATTTTATTTTATTTTTTTTTCAAAACTACATTTTTACTTATTTTTCAAAGTTAATAAATCTCATCTCTAATATCTCTATCTATCTTAGATCTCTTTATCTCTGGTTTCGCCTTTCTCTTACCTCCTATGAACGAATTTTTTTCCTTTCTTTTTGTTTCTTTTTAAGGTTTTTTATTTTTTTTATTTTTTATTTTTTTTTATTTTTTTATTTTTAACATCAAGCTTTATAGAAAAGGTTAGGAAGTCACAAGACAAAAAACAAACAAACAGCCCAAAAAAAGAGTAAAGAACAAAGCAATCCAAGACAAAACATATAAAGAAAAAAACGAAACAGCTCAAATACAAAACGGAACAAGAAGAAAAGAGCAAGTATTTGTGTTGGTTATTATCATTTCACTTTCAGATTCTAAAAAGGTGATGAGATTAAATAATAATCAATATCTCATCTGTCTAATACACCCCAATTGTTTGATTTATTGTTTAAACGGGATCCAGTACAAGTATTTTTAGGGTTTGAAAGTTATAAAGAAAAAAAAAAATTCAAGAAGAGGATTAAAAGGACATTGGTTTTTTATTTTTTATTTTTTATTTTTTATTTTTTTTGATTGAAAATGAATTTAGGGTTTTATTATATTTACTTTATAGAATATTTTTTTTCTTAAATTGTATGTCTTTTTTTAGTAATTTTGATAAAGGAAAAAAAATAATACTAAATAATTAAAAAAGTGGGGCATAAATAAATAGGGTGTACCAATAGCACCACTCTTTATCAAATGGAGATCCATTTCACTCCGATAGTTCTCTAATCAAGCCAAACGAGGAGAATCAAAATAGAGATTAGGTTTTGATCTCTATATTAGGAGATCCAAATCATCTATCTCTATTTCACTATTTACTTTTTATAATCTCATTTTACCCTCATAACCATTCTTAAATTCCTCTTATATATCATTTTTACATTTGTAACTAAACTCAATTAATATATTATAAAATTTAATTAGTATAAAAATTAAACAATTAGAAATATTTTGTTGAGATCTTTCAACGGAGTATAATATTGACTATATTTTAATAATTTTTAAATTTTTTATTTATTACACCTTCTATTTTAGTTAATGAACTAAAAGTAATTTAATTCAAAATAAGTGTTTTCAAATCATCAATTTTTATATGTAATTAACATATATCATAATAATTAATTCTAAAAAATTCAATAAACAAAATAACATTAACATCTTCATATTAAAATATTACAATGGAAAAATAACAAAAAAAGTAAATTGAAAATTAAAATGAAACCAATAAAAATAAAATTGAAATTTACAAGTTAACACTAGTATTATGATAAGTCATTTCCACTCCAATCATATCAATTTGGGAACGACCAAAATTACTAAAACTAGTGTGTAACCCGTGCGATATACGGGTTTTATTGAATATATATATATATATATATATATATTTAAAATGTCGTGTAATATAATTTATGAAATATAAAGCACTTATGATTGCCACGTGTTGCAACCATATCAAAAGTTGAAATTTATTATTATTATTATTATTATATATATATATATGATTGCCTTATTAATTAATATATATTTGATATATGATATTAAAAAAATATAAAATAATTAAATAACATTTATGATTGTCACGTGTCATTGTGAAAGTTTATTTTTTCAATTCAATGGTTTGAATAAATTATCTTATAACTAATTAATAGTACTTAGTTATTGATAAAATCATCTTGCATTATTATTATTATTATTATTATTATTATTATTATTATTATTAAATAGTAATATAGAAATAGAAATAAAAATGAATATATAGAATTTAATACCAAAACTCTCTCATGGCCACATGTGGCGTTGTGAAAGTCTATTATTATTATTATTATTATTATTATTATATGTGATTACCCGACGACCCACTAGACGATCTAAAATTTAGCTGTGGAAAATTAGGTAAAAAAAATATAAAAATGTTAATTTTTTTTTTTTTTTTTTATCAACATCATTGCATGTAAAAATAGTTAGGTCTAATTAATTATAAAAAAACATTATAAAATTTTAGGTGTAATAAGAGTAAATTATTATCTAAAATAATTTTAATAAAGAAAGTTTGAGATATTATTTATAATGTAAAATAATAATATTTTATTATTTAGATATTGTAAAATAGAGAATGGTTGGAGTAATAAATTTTTTAGAGATGAAATATTCCTTCAATATTCCATTTTCTGTCTCTAAAATGGAGAAAATTTTGGAGACCCATTAAAGATAGCCTTAGAGTCATCAAAGCCACTTTGTTGATTTCAACAAGTAAACTTTTTTTATCTAAAAAAAAAAAAATAGGCATCGATCGGATCAAAGTTCGAGTATTCATGAAACATTTTTTTTTTTTTTTTTTTTAATGTTTAATTCTTTTTTAAAATATAGTTCTCCAGATAAATTTCTTAGAATAATAAAACACTTGTCAGCAATGGTATCAACATTTTATCCCAATTGATACGAAAGTTGGTTTAATCCACTTGCAACGTCATTTTTCTTATAGCTTAATTGATTTGGCAATTGTGATGTAATCGTGTGAACTTAACTACCGTATCATACTATCATTTACTATCACCCACTTGTGATTAGTTGTATTAAACTACTTGTAAAGATAAAAATGTTAGGCATAATAGTAATTGGAAAGTTTAATATTATTTAATTTTTTTCACTACACGGTACACTTATCTTTGCTCCGAATTAAACCATCACAATGATGATAAACAAATTATAATTGAAGTAAAACTTCATAAACTTCAATTCCTTTATTTGAATTCACTAATTGCTATATATATATATATATATATATATTCTAATGCTCATATAATTCCGAGCAAGAAACTAAAAGAACTAAATAGTTTTATAAATGATGGAGAAAGGATTATGTCTCAATCTGATTTTCATTTATACAATAATTCAACATATAAATATATATATATATATATATATATTGAAATTTTCAATAAACAAACATGATTGTTGATCTTCATTATCCAGCATAATCAGCACAATCAGCACAGTATAATCATCGTGCGCCTGTGCCGGGATGTTATGTATTTTTCCAATTCTGGAAAATACATAAAGAGAATTTAAGGTAAGATAGTATTTCAGACTTGAAATACATAAAAAATTCAGAGGAAGAGAAATAGAAGAGATAAAGGGGGATAATTTGCTTTTGCAGTATTCTTTTGATAACTTCAATTAATTTGAAAAGAGCCTTTTATAGGCTTTACAACCTAATAACAACTAACTTATTTGTCCTATCAATTTAAAACAACCAACTCTGACTTAGTCCTAAGTCCCACGTGTGCAAGGTTGCATGAGAATTATGATCGTATCTCGGGAGCAGGAGGTGCATAACTGCTCTTAGCCTGATGTGCATCGCTACCCCCAACGCCAGCTAAATGTCCTGAAAAACTGAAACTCAATCACTGAATGATTAAGGATCTTAGAACTTACAACGAAAATAATATTGCTCATTATCATGTCACAGTTCAATTATATATACAATACGCACATCATTAACCCCCTTAATTAATCATGGAAATAAAACTAACAAAACACAAAAAATAGCAACAATATAAATAAGGCAAAACAACTTACTATTCTGACCAAGGTCTCTTGCAGCCACTTGAGAGGTTAGAAGAAGCACATAAACCAGGAGGAGAATCACCCAAGCTATTAAGCAATTCTTGGACACCATTTTTCTTTTTCTTTTTATTTTATTTAATTTATACATGGATGGAGCACAGATGCTTAGAACACAGGTTATATATATATAAGCCAAGTGAATTTAATTATTCTACACTGTCACTGTCTTTTAATCAATTCGTTGTCTATTTTTGTCCAAGTCTTCTCTGGCTCAAAGTGGACTCCAGATGCCCCTAGAGACATAACTCAACTAGTAGATTGGCGAGCATGGGGTTTGAGCAAATGACTCCCAAGTCAGCAGCTCGAATCCTACCAATGACAAAAGCTTCAAAAAAATACCTGGTCTAGATAGGTGGAATCCAAAAAGCCTGTTATTGGAAATTTTTATAACCCTGACTTGCAGTACTGTTTAATAGAATTATGTGTAATTAAAAAAAAAGGTATAACAAAATTAAAAGAAACCAAAATTGATTCAACTACAAAAACATTTACATTTAAAATTAATTTTTCACGGAGCATCATGGCCCAGGCATGATAAAAAAAGTCATCAAAAGTAGTTCCCATTCATTTTCTGGCCTTTAATTTTAAAGTCTGCATCACTGTTATTTTTCTTTTGTTTTTCTTGTTAATTCAAAGTCTTCTTGGAGCGGATTAGACTTGTATTTATTAGGCTTGAATTCGTGGTCCAGTCCACATAAAAGAGGGTATTTTGGTCGATTGTTAGTAACAATTGAACAAATAATAGTGTTACAAAAGTCGCCAACTAGGGCTGATTAGTCTGCGCCTAGTCATTAGTCGGAGGGCTGATGCCTCAATTTAGAGGAAGTCGGTGTGACTAGATGGGAAACAGGCAAGTCGGAGAAAGTCGGAGGAAGTCGGCCAAGTCGGTCAAACCGATATTGACCGACTTGTGCCATTAATAAAAAAAAAAAAAAAAAAAAAAAAAAATCTAGAGACAAAAATGAAATTTGGTTCAACATAGAACCATTCGCAGTCACAATACTGCTTTCGACAAAAAGTAAAAACCCAAAACGTAACTCTTCTTGAGCTCTCTTCTCTCGCCGACGACGCCTCCAGTTCCGCTGCTTGTCGCCGTCGGCCAGTCGTGACAGTCCTTTCTTGAGATCATCTTCTTCTTCACTTCTGGTCTTCTTCAATTTGTTTGGTGAGTTGTGTCAGGCGAGAGAAATTTAGGGATTTTAGGGACAAAAGTGGATGGAAGTCTTTTGTTGTATTTTTGTTGAATTTTAATGGTGTACTATTGAAGAGTTAAGAAGAAGAAGAAGATTAAGAAGACGAGAACATAATTGAGTGTAGGGACGGCCAATGGGGGAATGGAGGCGGATGTAGGTCCCCCCATCCCCACCCTCATCCCCATTTGCCAAACCCTCCCCCATCCCCCCCATTCCCCAATTTTCCTCAATTTTTTTTCTATTTTTCCCCGTTTCCCCATTTCTATATTTTCATACCATTTTTAAGAGAAATGTATATTAATATATATTATTAAAATAAATATATAAATATTTATATACGGTCCTGTTCCTATCATGGCATCCGTATATAACTTTATCAGGATATTGAATGTGAGCCACTTATTTATAAAAGTGATTTGACAAGTGCATACATACCAAGTTAAAGTATGTCAAACGAGTGACTCACATTCAATGTCCTTATATAATTCTATCAGGGTATCATTATAGGAAAATTTTTGTATTTATATATATATATATATATTAATATATATAAAATAAATAAATTATTAATATATATTTAGTAAAATAAATATATATTAATATATTATAATATTATAATATTTGGGGGGAAATAGTGAAATGGGGATGGGGGCACTTACCAGGGCACTTACCCCCATCCCTATCCCCATTTCCATAAATTTAAAGGGGAAATGGGGAAATGGGGATGGGGCCAGGTCCCCCCATCCCCAACCCCATTTTAATTTGGGGTTAAAAAGCTCCCCCATTTCCCCATTTTCTTCCAAAAAATTTCCCCTAAATGGGGATGGGTGAGCGGGAATTTGGGACCCTAGGAGAAAATGGCTATCCCTAATTGAGTGGAAGAGAGAGAATTTGTGGAATACAGCTAGTGTCAAAGGAAATAATCCCATACATTACTGACTTGACTTCATTTTCAATAGTCAATATTGAGTTTTTTGAAATTTGATTTACTATTTTAGGTTCAATATATGAAAATATATGAAATATTATGATATTTATTCAATTACAGGAAAAAAAATTTTTTTTAAAAAAATTCCGATCGACCGTCGGTCTGTCATCGGACGGCCAATAACCGACTTCCGGCCATTTGCCTAGTCCCTCTAGGTTCTAGGCAGTGGGTCGCCACCCGACTAGCGCCTAGCGACTTTTACAACACTTTGTTACAAATTTTTATGAAGCAGTAAATTGATACCTAAATGTGGTTTTTAAAAATTGTTTTTTTTTGTTGATAAAATTGGACTGACCTAAAGGGGAAAAGCATCACAAGAGATCATATGCTGAAAAACCCCTAGGCAGTATCCATAAATATATAAATAAAGGAAAAAAGAAATAAAAGAATCCGAAAAACAAAACAAAACAGAGGACACGGCCCCAAAAAACCTAAAAGCATGCAAGCCAAACAAGAAGAAAAAAAAAAAACTAGGAAAACCTGAAGGATTCTCTACCCATACAAGGTTTAAAAAAAAAAAAAAAAATTGGTTCAACTACTATAAATGTATTGTGTAAATTTTTTTTTTTTTTAATAAAAACTAATTTATTTAGCTTATAATTTTTGGATTTCAATTCAAGGTTATATAAAAATTACGGAGGCTTAGAACACAGGGTATATATATATATATATATATATATAGAAGCCAAGTGAATTTAATTATTCTACACTATGCCCTCAGGGCTAGGGATGTAGCTTAGTTGGTAGATTGATGAGCTTAGGGTTTGGGTAAATGACTCTCAAATCAGTGACTTGAGGTAAAAAGTTTAAGAAAAATACATAGTCTAGATGGATGGATAGATACTTAAAAAAAAAAAATTAAAAAAAAAAAGAAAAAAAGAAAAAAAAAAGAGGTTATTCTACACTGACAGTCTTTTAATCAATTCATTGTCTATTTTTGTCCAAGTCTTCTCTGGCTCGAAGCAGACTCCAGATAGCCCGGTTATTAGAAATTTCTATAACCCCGGTTAACTTGCAGTTAAACCGCTGACTAATCAGAAGCTGACACGTGGCATTTTTTTTGAGAAAAACCGAAACCGAACCCAAAACCGTCGGTTTTTTAACAGAAACCGAAACCGAAACCGTAAAACCGCCGGTTAGAAACCGTGTACCAAACCGGTTTTCCGGTTACGGTTTCGGTTTTGGGTGGCTACGGAACCGAAACCGCCGGTTTCAAACCGAAACCGAACTGAAACCGAACCGTGGCCACCTCTACTCCAGATAGCCCGTTATTAGAAATTTCTATAACCCTAACTTGCAGTGCTGTTTAATAGAGTAGAGTCTTATCTCGTCAGGCTCCAGCTGTTGTTGTACTTTCAAAAAAAAAATTACTAGTTTACTACATTAAATGAAATCAAAATTGATTCAAGAGTCAATACACGTTAATGAAGGTACCCTGTTATGTTTATATTTTAGCAGATAATCATAAACTTGTTTTGTGATTATTAAAATAAAAAGCATTTATAATTAATTTTTCATTGAGCATCATGGCCGAGGAATGATACAGAAAGTCAAAAGTAGTTCCATTCATTTTCAGGCATTTAATTTCCAAGTCTGCATCAACGTTCCATTTGTTTTGTTTTGGGTTGAACTGGGGTTGGTTGAATTTTTTTCAAACACCCACCCCTAATTGTGCACACATAAAATTTTGAGAAGAGATTTTTTTAAAGCATATTTAGCTTTAAAGGGTTATTTGCCTCTCTTAGGTCATCTCCGCCCTCCGATAGAGAGTGAAAATTATAGTTATATTTGAGTTTCAAATAGTTCTGAGAGTGATACTTATATGTACTTCTGCTAACATATATATAATCAAGTAAAAGAGATCATTGAAATACAAAAAATTGGTGAGGCAGACTTAAAAGTCACATGAGGCTTGGAAGTCTGTTCCAAGGAATAAAATATCGGTATCAATATCGATATCAGACATCTAAATTTATGAATATATCAGGGATATTATCGATATCGGTGAATATTCGGTAAAAAAAATTTAAAATGATGGATATTTACATCTAAAGTTCAAATTTATTTGTGAAACTTTAGAACAAGTTTAAACAAGTTTATACATCAAATGAATCATATTTCAATGAGAAATTAACATATTTATGAGTTTATTATACTTTGTAATATAGATAGAGTCTATATATAATTTTTAAAATTGAGTATTTAATAGAATTATATTTTGTTTCACTTTTACAATATTATATACAATATAAAGAGATTAAATATTTAATAAACAAAATTATGATTAAAAAATATATATAGTTCATATTTCCAAGATTCTATCATAAATCATAAATCATAATGCATACATAATAATACATTGCATGTATGAAATTTAAAACCAAAATGAATTCCTTTCTGGTTCAAATACATAAGATACATTTCTATCTTGATTCAAACAATAATTTTCTCAGGAAAACACTAGCATAGTTTTTAAGGTAGTTATTAATATGCTACACGCAAGAAACTTAATATCGGTATCGGTATAAATTTCAAGCTTCTAAATTTACAGATATTTCGGGGATATTGTCGATCAAAAATTAAAAAAATAATAGATATTTACATTTGAAGTTAGATTTTTTTTGTGAAATTTTAGGACAAGCTTAAACAAGTAATTATACATCAAATGAATCATATTTCAATGATAAATTAGCATAGTTATAAGTTTATTATAAATTATAACATAGATAGAGTTTATATATAATTTTTAAAATGGGTTCAAAATTTTTTTGTCATTATTTGGGCCTGACTTTGTAAGAAAGTCACCGGTTTAATAACTTAAGTTTAAAAGGCACCTATTATGGTGAACGGACAAAAATACCCCCCACAGTAACCTTCTTCACCATTTTGTTTTTTTTTTTCTTTCAAAATCCTCCATCAATGGACGACGGTGGACCACGACCAAACACAATAGCGACTTTTTTTATGTCCCAGCCTTTGTTAGTTACATCTGAGATACAAACCGTCTTGTTAGTTGCTTTTTTCTTTTTCTTTTTTTCAATTTAAAACACTCTTTTGTAAACCTTAAACAGATTGTACAAAGAAAAAATAAATTATTAAAAAGGCTCGAAAAAGTCTCGGAAAAAGCTTAGAAAGGCTCGGACAGTTCATTAAAAGTTTCGGAGAAGAAATGAAAAGGCTTGGAGAAGTAATGAAAAGACTCGGATAATTCATTAAAAGGCTCGGATAAGAAATGAAAAGGCTCGAAGATTCAAAATTAACAAAAAAAAATTGTTGAAAAGTCTCGGAAAAGAAATGAAAAGGCTCGGAGAAGTAATGAAAAGACTCGGATAGTTCATTAAAAGGCTCGAAGAAGTAATGAAATTAACAACAAAAAAAAAATTGTTGAAAAGGCTCGGAGAAGAAATGAAAAAGCTCGGAGAAGTAATGAAAAGGCTCGGACAGTTCATTAAAAGGCTCGGAGAAGTAATGAAATTAACAAAAAAAAAATTGTTGAAAAGTCTCGGAGAAGAAATGAAAAGGCTCGGAGAAGAAATGAAAAGGCTCGGAGAAGTAATGAAAAGGCTCGGACAGTTCATTAAAAGGCTCGGAGAAGTAATGAAATTAACAAAAAAAAAATTGTTGAAAAGTCTTGGAGAAGAAATGAAAAGGCTCGGACAATTCATTAAAAGACTCGGAGAAGTAATGAAAAGGCTCGGACAGTTCATGAAAAGGCTCAGAGAAGTAATGAAAAGGCTCGGACAGTTCATTAAAAGGCTCGGAGAAGTAATGAAATTAACAAAAAAAAATTGTTGAAAAGTCTTGGAGAAGAAATGAAAAGGCTCGGACAATTCATGAAAAGGCTCAGAGAAGTAATGAAAAGGCTCGGACAGTTCATTAAAAGGCTCGGACAATTCATTAAAAGGCTCGAAAAAGTAATGAAAAGGCTCGGAGAAGAAATGAAAAGGCTCGAACAGTTCATTATTACTTCTCCGAGCCTTTTAATGAACTGTTCGAGCCTTTTCATTTCTTCTCCGAGCCTTTTCATTACTTCTTCGAGCCTTTTAATAAATTGTCCGAGCCTTTTAATGAATTGTCCGAGCCTTTTCATTTCTTCTCCGAGCCTTTTCATTTCTTCTCCGAGACTTTTCAATTAGATTCAAAATTCATATAACTAGAGAAAGACTTACAAAGGAATATGAAAAGAAATATGTGAATTGATAAATTGATAATGTTATGGTGTTCAACCTTCATCCTCCATTGAAGGTTTGTTACAGAGGAATATGAAAAGAAAAAATCTCAGAAAACTTTAAAGTAAGAAAGAGAATGTGTAAAATAAGGGCATTTTGGGAAATCACTTACTTTAGTGCCTTTTAAACTTATGTTATTAAACCGGTCACTTTGTCACCAAGTGAGTTGGAAAAGGTGATATTTTTCACCATTTCCTCTTTTTAAAATTGAGTATTTAATAGAATAATATTTTGTTTCACTTTTACAATATTATATACAATATAAAGAGATTAAATATTTAATAAACAAAATTATCATTAAAATATATATATAGTTCCACACTTCCAAGATTCAATCATAAATCATAATTCATACATAATAATACATTAAGTGTCTGAAATTTAAAACCGAAATGAATTCCTTACTGGTTCAAATACATAAGATACATTTCTATCTTGATTCGAATAATAATTTTCCCAAGAAAACGTGCTTGTATAGTTTTCAATGTAGTTATTAATATGCCACACGTATGTTGCTTAATTGATCTCTTCCAACTAATCCATGAACTGGGTAGTTTGAATTTACCCAACTTGGTAGATATTGCTGATTTGCATGCATAGGTATTGCATATGACATTTGTGGAGAAGGATAATCAAATATCTTGCAGCCACCATAACTACCATAATATGGTACATGAGAACATGACATTGTCTGCGAATCACTCAAAGAACTATTTTATGTGTCTATACTCATTGAGGAGAGAGTCATATTCAAATAATGTCCATCAATTTGACTTGTTCCTCTATGTTGTCTACCACGATTTTGATCAAAATTACCTGCATGAACATCCTAACCCGCTGCACTAACATTCCAACCTGTTACACTAGCATCCCAACCTCTTGCCTCATCCCCACCATCCTTATCATCTCCATAATCTTTTCCTCCACTATTTACATCAGAGGTATATTGGTCATCGGAAGAGCTTGTAACAATAACTCCACGATCTACACTAACTTCTTCTCCAATCACTTGTTCAACATTTATTCCCATGTCTTGAGCATGAGAAGAAATATGTGAATCAGGATTTCCCTCGTCATCATCCAAGGAGGCAGGTCTAACCTAGTTAAAAATAGGATTCTTATTATCGTCTCCTATTTCAGGAGTTACTTGAAATAAATCCATAAAATCAGTTTCATTTACTTTATCTTTTTCAGCTGTCATATCCCTAAATTTCAACTTCATATTATAATAACAATAAATAAGTTGTTCAAGCTGAAAATAGGCAAGACGGTTTGATGCAATATAATCTTTTCAATTTACTAATAAAGTTCGTTCACTGAACGCGCTTTTTCTGTCGTTAGGAAATTGCGAATTCAAAAAAAATTATAAAGTTGTCCTACTCAATGTGCTTTAAAGTTTTGAAAACTAGTAAAGTGGTAAGCAAGGGTATCATCCACAGAGAGGTGTCATCCGTCGATCGTTTCACATTTTAGTGTTTATTGAAAGCAATATAAATGGGAACATGGCAAGGGTGAGAGTGGTGTGTGTGAAGTGTAAGTATGTTCATGTGTGTGTGTGTGTAAGAAAATGAGATACGAAAAACAAAAAGATAACTAGAGACAGAAATGTAACCGGGTGCTTGTCTTTCTAAGTTAATCTACTCCTAAAGGCAAACACCCTAAGTTACGAAAATAAAGATGGCTTGGAGAGGGAAATAGATGGACACACAAGGTACTCATGACCACCATAGCATTCACGCCACTCATAAAAACCAACCGCATAAAACACTACAGGATTGGGTTCAACCTAGCCTTTGATACGACCTCTAAATATGGAAATGGGAAGAGTCGTTTAGTCCTCAATTGCTACTCATCGAGAGTGTATCACGTGAGCAACGACCATAAAAGGACTGCATTAAGCATAAAGGCCGACCATCGATCACTACTCACCGAGGGTGTATCGTGCAAGCAACGACTAAAGGTCGTAATAAGCAAGAAGGTCTAAAGAACCGAAATCCACAATGGCATGATATGTACTCATCATGGATTTCACCTAAACAATTAAGAGCATAATCAAGGCCAAGAGTTGATATACCTACTTAGCCTTAATTCTCAAACACTCAAATCAATCCATAACATGCATTTTGAATTATCCATCAACATACATACAATCAAGGGATTGTTTGATTAATCTACTCCTAAATTACATTATACTACTTCTAATCCCAATTATGAACACATCAATTTCTATTATACATGCCATGAATGAAAAGACAAGAGATATCCCTAAACATGCATCTAGGAGGGTTGTCAATCATATTCAACACAAGTCAAGAATCCACACAAGCAATTGAATGAGACAATACTTGAAAATATAAAATACAAGTTAATCACATAAATGGAACAAGTGTTAGGTTTACATATTTCCCTAATGGGGATACACATCAAATAAGGAAAATACAAGAGAATAGTCAAAAGAAAACCCAAGGTGTCAATCTAGGTCTCTAATCTCCATTGAAGCTCCTCCTCCTCATAGACAAGAAAGGGTGACTCTTTCCTTATGAATCTTCTCCAAAGATGGGTGGTTGAATATGGAAGGTGGTGATAGTGACCTCCATGGATGCCTCTGAAGGTCTCTCTCTCTATTTTGACGTGAAGAAGATGAAATGAAGAGAGGGTTTGTGTCTAGGTTATTAGGGTTCAAGAGTTATGTTCTTGTGAAGAAAATGGTATATTTATAGGCTTGGGAGGTTTTGGGACGAATTGGGCATGAAATGACAATTTTACCCCCAAAAAATGGCCTAAAAACCAATCATTCATGGTTCTGTCTATGTAGAGTGCGAGTTCAGTGTGGGTGGCTGACCAGCACTGTACCCGCACTTTATCGATTCTTCAGCTGAGCAACTCCCGGGTTTTTGTCACAGTGCTGGTAGAGTGTGGGTCCAGTGCGAGTAAGCTGAATAGCACTTTATCTAACAGTGCGGGAGGAGTGCGGGTCTAGTGCGGGTGAGCTAAACAGCACTTTATCTAACAGTGTGGGTATAGTGCGGGTGAGCTGAACAACACTTTATCTTTTCTTGCCCTCTTTTTGCACCATTTGACCCCCTTTTTGTACGAAAGTCCCGAATACTGTTTCCTACACCATAAATGTACAAATGCCTGCAATTATAAACAAAGAGCCCAAAAGAGACACAAAAACGCACGAAAACGGAACAAAGGATACGGAACTGAGGGCCTAAATATACGACATATTTGGCACGATCATTTACTGGGATTGGTGATTCTATTAGTCAAAGCCAATAAATCTAGCAAAGATTACTCTAAGTGCGAAAAACTAAATTGCATAATGCTTTGCTTTGGAAATCTGTTGAATTATAATATTAACTTAAATACGAATGCTTGAACTAAAGACTAAAATCAATCAAATCAAATCACACAAGGGATGAATATATATAGAGAAATACTAAGGAATCGATGCAACTTTCTTAGATACTCAATGCTCATAATCAGTCTCAATAAGCACTTCAAAAAAGTTTAGGGCTTGTTTTGATAATAAACAATTAAGAATGAATATCCTTTTCACCACTAGCACAAAGGCCATGTGTCAAGTGACGGTAATAAATCCTTTAGAACAAAACTCTAAGCCAAATCAATATAACAAGGCCATGCAAATATTAACTTTCAAATCTACTAAGCTAATGATTATGATTTAAATGGAAAAGGTCATTCACATCTAAACCCTAATCTCATAGATAAACTAAGTCACAAATCCATACCAATTGAAGGCCATCAAAATAATACGAGCATGTAAAGTAGAACAATTAATTCAGTAGACAAGACTAAAACCCAATTGATTAATAAAAGATAGACTAATTGATTACATTGAGTTATCCAATATCGTTTACATCAATCCCCTAGAATGAGGTTTAGTTACACATCAACGGAGAGAATGAAAAAATAGAAGAGATATAGAGAAAACTCATGTGTGTGTTGGGTTTGTGAAGCTTGAAACCAGCATGAAGATCTTTTCTCGGTATTTTGCGCTGGATGTACCGCCGGGTAGGTAAGGTGCCTAGGGAGCGGCACGAGAAGTGGCCAATATCAAAGGATGCACGTTGTGCAGACCGCATGCCAGGCAAGGTGCCCAGGCAGCAGCACGAGCAACATCCAACATCAATGTTGTCACGCTGCACAAACCGCCGGGCATGCACTTGCACAGGCAGTGGTAGAGGCATGAATTGTGCGAATCAGAAAAACTTGCACAGTAAAGGAATAACCTTATTTGGGTTTCTTGGTTTACCCTAGTGTTTTCATATAAATACTATCATTATGTAAAACCCTAAGTGTGTTGAAAAAGAGTGGTAGAGAGATTGAGAGCAAATTGTAAAGAGACTTGAAAGAGAGATAGAGAGATTGTAATCAACTTTGAAAGTAGTGGATTGAGTGTGGTGTGCTCCGTGGATGTATGCAAATTGCTGAACCACATAAAATCTTTGGTGTCGTTCTTTTTTCTTTATTGATTTCTTATTATTCATTGTTATGTGTTCTGCTTTAGATTTGTGTGATACCCATTCTTACTTTTTTGACAACAATTGGTATCAGAGCTCTAAGTTGGGGCAGGTTATTTGTCACACAAATCTAGGTTTTCTCGAGGTCAATGATTTCATCATAGAGATAGGATCGGAAAAGGATTCTCACAAGATTGAGAAATTCGATGGGAGCAATTTCAGTTTATGGAAGATGCAAATGGAAGACTATTTGTACCAGAAAGATCTACATTGGCCAATAAAAGAGAAACCGGTAAGTATGACCGATGCAGATTGGTCAAAGAAACGGATGCCGAAAAACATGGATGAAGAGGATCTCGAACTTTTGGACAGAAAAGCATTGTGAGCAATTCGTCTTAGTTTGATGAAGCAGGTCGCTTTCAACGTAAAGGATTAGCTAACTGCCAAAGATCTAATGAAGACTTTATCAAACCTGTATGAATAGCCTTCTACGGTAAGGAAGGTCCATCTTGTTAAGAAGCTATCAAATTTAAAGATGACTGAAAGTCAGGGTTTTAAAGAGTATCTAAACCAATTTAATGAAGTGAATGATGGTTAACTTCTGTGTCTATAGGTTTCGATGAAGAATTCTTGGCGGTGTTTATGCTCACCCAATTGCTAGAAAGTTGGAAGATGACATATCAGTCAATTGTCAACTCGTTTGGGAAAGAAAAATTGGATTTCTCATAGGTTGTGAATATGATCATGATAGAATAGATTAGGAAACATGAAGAGGGATTTGGAGCATCTACATCTTCAGCACTGAATATGGAAGGTAGAGAAAGCAGAAACAGAAATCAAAACACAAATCAACGAGGAAGATCAAAGTCACGAGGTAAGTCTAAATCCAGGTATCAGGTCAATTATTCAGGAAATTAGTAACTAAACAAGAAAGATGTAGAGTGCTGGGACTGTGGAAAGAAAGGCCACTTCTCGTATGAGTGTAGATTTGAGAAGAAAGATAAGGGCAAGGGCAGTGAGAGCTATGTTTCGGAGGAGTCAGATGACTGCCTCATCTGATCGTTGGAAAGTAAAACGGAGTTTTGGGTTCTGGATTCAAGAGCGTCATTCCATGCCACACCTCGGGTAAGGTGTATCTTGGTGATGATCAAGCATGCAACATTACCGGGAAGGGAGATGTGAAGATTCAATTGAAAGGGTCAGTTTGGAAACTTAACAACGTGAGGCACATACCGGATTTGAGGAAGAATTTGATCTCCATTGGGCAATTAGCGTCAGAGGGTTATGTGACGACTTTCACAAATGATAAGTGGAAGATTTCGAAGGGTATTATGACAATTGCCAGAGGAAATAAGAATGGGTCGCTTTACACAACCACAGATGGTTGTGGTTCAATTGTTATGGCAGAAGGTAAATATGATCCGAACTTGTGGCACCAGAAGCTTGGGCACATGAGTAGTCATGGGCTGAAGTGTCTGCATTCGAAAGGTAAGTTGTTAGATTTAAAGAATGTTGAGGTTGATTTCTGTGGGAGTTACGTGCTGGGAAAACAGAAGCGAGTGAGCTTCAAAAAGACCGGAAAGGCACCGACAAAGGAGAAGCTAGAACTAGTGCACACCGATGTTTGGGGTCCAACTTCAGTCTCGTCAACCGGAGGTAAACAGTATTTCATCACATTTATTGAATACCACTCTAAGAAGGTATGAGTTTATTTTCTTAAACACAAGTCTGAGATGTTTGATGCTTTCAAGAGATAGAAAGCCAGGGTTGAGAACGAGATAGAGTTAAAGATCAAAAAACTGCATTCAAACAATGGTGGAGAATATGAAGACAGTGAGTTTAAAAGGTTTTGAAATCTGAGCAGGATAAAGCTCAGTAGAACGGTTCCTAGAACCCCACAACAGAATGGAATAGCAGAACGGATGAACAGATCATTGACTGAGAGAGCCAGAAGCATGAGGTTACATTCAGGGTTGCTAAAACAGTTATGGACAGAAGCAGTCAATACAACAGCTTATTTGATCAACAAAGGACCATCAAAGCCTTTGGACCTCGCCATACCAGAAGAGATCTAGACCAGGAAAGAGGTAAAACTTTCTCATCTTAAAGTGTTTGAGTGTGTTTCTTATGTAGACATAGGTGATCATGCGAGGAATAAGCTAGACGCCAAGTCAGTGAAATGTACTTTGGTGGGCTATGGAGAAGATGAATTTTGTTACAAGCTGTGGGATGACCAAAACCGCAAGATGATCAGAAGTAGGGATGTTGTCTTCAATGAAAGGGTTATGTACAAAGACAGAAACACACAGGTGTCTAAGCCGAAAGAGCCAGAAGAGCCAGAGTATTTTAGGCCGAATGATGTGTCAGAGAACAGGGTCGTGGAACTAGTTAATCAGAATGATAAAGAACAAGGTTTGCCGCTCCAGATTATGGATACTATCCCACATAGAGACGTTCCAGCGACACAGGCTCAGAGTACAGTGAGAAAATCAACTCGTACTCTTATACCAAATAGGAAGTACTTGCAATACATGTTGTTGATAGATGCAGGAGAACTTGAGTGCTATGATGAGGCATATCAAGGAAAAGATACGAGCAAGTGGAAGCTTGCAATGAAGGATGAGATGAAGTCGTTGATTTCAAATCAAACTTGGGAGTTAGCCAAGTTGCATGAAGGAAAGAAAGCCCTATAGAATAAATGGGTGTTTCGGATCAAAGAGGAACATGATGGTTCCAAAAGATATAAGGCACGACTATTGATCAAAGGCTTCTAACAAATAGAAGGTATTGACTACTCTGAAATATTTTCTCTTATTGTTAAACTAGCTACGATCCGGTTAGTTTTAAACACTGTCGCAGCGAAAGGGTTAATCTATGGTTCAGATTTTATGATGCCTTTTTTAGAAAGAATTAAAGGTATGTACTGTCTTTTATGTTTCTCTGATTATAGTTTGTTATATTTAAAATTGTTGTTTATGGTCCTATATTCATGAATGTTGAAATATAACATTAAAATTATTTGATTAGTGAGAACAAATATAAGAAATTAACTATAATAAAATATAACATTATTTAGCTTCAACAGATATTTAACACTTAAACTATAATCAGACAAAACATAAATATAATCAACATAATTATTTAATATTAATTTGTTAAAGCTATTATTTAACACTTCAACTATTATAACATTATAACACTTCAAATATTTAACAATTTTGTATGTAAACGTGGTGAATAATGAAGAGAGAAATGAAGTGAGAATCGAAGTTTATCATAGTTAGATAAAATCGTGGTAAAGAAGGAAGAATACAATGAAAAGCAACAAAAATTTAAGTAGAGCATGATTTTGGACTTGGTTATCTTTCTTTTATATATCGGGGTTGGGGTTGGGTTGGACCTAAAATTGTTTTTGAATAAAATGTCGAGTAGAAAAATTCTAATAGATTAAAACAAAAAAAAAAAATACATAATTTAGAAAGAAGAAAAAAGTAGATTGAAGATCCATAAGCAAAAATGGATTGAAGTTTTCCTTCCATTTGGTATCTTTATAAAATGATGTTTTAAAAAATGGAACACATGTTTTAAAAATGATTTTTCTTTTTTTAAATGTGTTTGTTTGATAGTGTTCTTTAAAATCAATTTTCTAAAACATAAAACGAAAAAAACGATGTAAATATATTTGGTTGTTATTTTTAAAATGTTTGAAGAGAAAAGTTGTAATTTGCTTTGAAAATGGTGAGAGACATCATTTATCAAAATCGCATTGATTGGGCAGTTATTGGAGACCCGATTGCTTTAGCTATCTAGATTAAGAGAGGTGATATTATTGATGTGTCTGCCGGTCCCCGTAGGGTGTGCAAATTTGTTAGTGCGGTCAGTTACTATAGTGCCCTTGAGCATTTCCCATATACATTTCAAAATGAAGCATTGACCACCAAACTAGTCGAAAAAAGATTCGTTAAGATGTTGTTGACTACATCTAAATTGGAAAATGAGGGTCAACGTGACATTTTACAAAGTTTTATATTAAAGAGGTTTCATTCTGAAATTGACTTTTGTTTTCAAAGAAACTTAAACTTTTGATTGTCTACACTTAAGATCGATCCAGTTCTTGAACAATCGTGGATTAACAATGAATCTGCTTCTGTCATTGTTGAGGTTTTTTCTATTTGAATTTCATAAATTTCATAATATTCTATTTATATAAATTTTTTTTTTTGTAATTTTTTTTTTTTGCAGCAATTCAAAACTGGTCAGGAAGACAGAGTTTATAACCAATTCAAGCATTGACCTTTTCAGATAGCATAGTTTGTTGTTTTTTTTTTTCCCAAGGACATATATGAGACATATTTTCTTGTATGCCTTTCCTGCATTATCAGTGAAAGCGGGTTGCAGATTATTGGCTTTTCAAAAGAAAAAGGGGGGGGTATACAATAAAAAGTTGTTTTAATTAGAACTTTTTTTGGATCGCTTTCTTACACTGGACCAGGATGATAATAAATGGACCAGGATGATAATGAATGGTCATCTTTCCCCCGTGATTCTTTTTTAGGGGAGTTAGGGAAGAAAAGTTTGTTGATGATGCATGTTCCCCTTTCCACTCATTTTCCTAAGATACATAATCTGTGGTTCAGATTTTATGATGCCTTTTTAAGAAAGAATTAAAAGTATGTACTGTCTTTTATGTTTTTCTGATTATAGTTTATTATATTTAATTTTTTTTTTATGGTCCTATATTCATAAATGTTCAAATACAACATTAAAGTTATTTGATTAGTGAGAACAAATATAAAAAATTAACTATAATTAAATATAACATTATTTAGCTTCAACAATTATTTAACACTTAAACTATAATCATACAAAACATAAATATAATCAAATGTTATTCTATTAATGCTATTATTTAATATTAATTAGTTAAAGCTATTATTTAACGCTTCAACTATTATAATATTATAACACTTCAAATATTTAATAATTTTATTTGTAAACATGGTGAATAATGAAGAGAGGAATAAAGCGAGAATCGTAGTTTACCATAGTTAAATGAAATCGTGATAAAGAAGGAAGAATACAATGAAAAGCAGCAAAAATCGAAGTAGGGCATGATTTTGGGCTTGGTTATCTTTCTTTTATATATCGGGGTTAGGGCTGGGATAGACCTAAATTTTTTGTAGAAAAATTCTAATAGATTGAAAGGAAAAAAAAATACATAATTTTGAAAGAAAAAAAAGTATATTGAAGACCCAAAAGTAAAAATAGATTGAAGTTTTCATTCCATTTGGTATCTTTATAAAATGATGTTTTAAAAAATGGAACACATGTTTTGAAAATGATATTTTTTAAAATGTGATTATTTGATAGTGTTCTTTAAAATCAATTTTCTAAAACGTGAAACGAAAACAACGATGTAAATATAATTGGTTGTTATTTTTAAAATGTTTGGAGAGAAAAGTTGTAATTTGTTTTGAAAATGGTGGTTTACAAAAAAAAAGTTTTTTTAGTTAGAACTTTTTTCTGATCGGTTTCTTAAACTGGACCAGGATGATAATGAATAGTCATCTTTACCTTATGATTCTTTTTCAAGGGAGTTAGGACAGAAGAGTCTGTTGATGATGCATGTGCCCCCATCCATTTAAGTTTTTCACATGTTTGAGTGTTGTATTGTGATTAACTTGATATCTAGGGTTATTTGTGATTTGATTGACTCATTTTATAATTAATAACCTTAGCATGTGCTTGGATCCTTTAATCGATCAAATCTAGGATTATCATATTTGATTTTGTATTTAGAGATAATTAGGATTTAATTGATTATTGTGTATATATATTTGCTCTAAATACTTGATAGAATATTCATTGATCATATCTTGTGATTCTAACATTTTTGTCTTTTTGTTCTAAAGTCTTGAATATATTCTTAGTGAACATGCTTTGTTTTCAAGGTTTAGTAACATGAAAAGAATCTAGGATTTGACATGTTTTAGGTGTTTTGCATGCTCTAGATTTTGCTTCATGTTTAAGATCTATACAACTTTGTTTGTGAACTTTGTTGCCTATGTCTAGATCTTCATAGAGTGTACCTAATCCACACATTTCATATGCTTATGCATCATTTTGTGTGGTGTCATGTTTTGGATCATAAACTAGTAAAACATACATTGTGTACTCATTGATTATTTCTAGTTTCCATAGGATGTATTGATCATATATTCTATGTTGCATGTGTTTGCATTATTTGCACCACTTAGATCATTTGCCTTACAAAAGGTGGAAGTCTCATATTAGAGTGAGTGAAGCTTCAACTTAAGCATTACGTCTTGGCTAGGAGTGTGAGGCTTCGGATAGTCAAGCAAGAAAGTCGTGGTTTGGACAAGTGGTCCGGATAACCAAGCAAGAAGTCTTATCTAGGGTCGGGGAGGATCCGGATAGACAAGCAAAAAATCTTCCTAGTGACGTGAGCATCTTGGATAGGAAGTTGCTTCCTAGAGGTGTGTGAGTCACATCTTGGATAGGAAGTAGACAAAGTGATTCAGTAGGCTCGAGGGTAGAGTAGGAGTTCATAACTTGGAGAATGTATCATGGGATTGGTCACTTCTTTGAGTGTGCATCTTTTATTCATCATAGTGGATTACAGTTTGCCAGTTGTTGTGGATTCAACCGATAGATGTTTCCTCTTCGGAGATTTTACCACGTAAAATCAATGTGTCAAATGTCTCTATCTTTATCTCTCTATATTTGTTTGTATGATCAATATATCTTGTTTAAGATCTTCATTTTCTCACATTCTTGTAAACAAGACTTTTGTAGAGAAAGAGATGCATACATTATTTGTTGAATCAACATTTGTTTCTTGTATCTTGTAAGTGTTTGAACATTTTATCTTGTGATATTCTATATCAAGTTATAAAGTTCTACTTAGTGAACTTGCATTGTAATATTCAAGTACAACTTGTGGAATTTGCTCTTTATTAAATATACTTATATATGAGATACATTGTTTCTTGGTATTTGTTTTGTAGACTAATAGTGGTGAATTGAGCATACATGTGTTAATTGTTTTCTCATAATAATCATGTTAAAGATTAATTTGTATGCTTATCAAAGTTTTGACATAAGTCACGAAAGAGTTTTTAAAATTAGAGTGTCAACCTATTCACCCCTAGGTTGTTTAGTATAACCTTGTAGGTATTTTCAATGTCAAATTTTCAAAAATCGTTAAATAGTTACCAAAGCTGTAAAAGTAGTTACCAGAATCATAAAAATTGTTACTAACACCATAAAAATGGTTACAAGTCAAAATTTCAAAATTCTATGAAAATATATAATTATATAATTTTGTACAATAATTTTAATTACTTGAATTTTTTTAAAGATTTATAGTTGTTTTATAATTTGTTTTTCCATTATTAATTTTTTTAATGTTGAAAAGTAGTTGCAAACCGACTGTTCCATTAAATTTTTATTGTTTTGCTACCACTTGGCAACCAAACAACCTTAAACATGTAGGGAATTTTTATCCCCCTGTGAATTTGTCAATCCCATAAATAAGACGTCTACAGTCCAACTATAGCCCATTGAAGTAAAATATTCTATTGGTATTCTTGGCGGCTACCCATTACCAGTAGCAGCCCATTGGAAACATCTGTCACCAACTGTTGAACAATCTTAGTAAATGAATCAAATACGACAGAAGGCTTGAAACACACAATCGCTTTCCTTAAAACGTTATTTGCTTCCTCTCAAATTTTGAGATTACTTAAGGGAATCACAAGCAAATCGTCTCTTGGATATGACAAGCCTTTTGATTTTTGCACTAAGCACAAGTGAAAAAATCAAGTTAAGAATTAATGAACATTTTTCTAACATTTAACATCTCCAAAAGTTGTGTTTGTTCAAGAACAGTTGTAACTGTTCTTAACAATTATGACAGTTTAAATTCTGTCCATAATTTGTGTTTTTCCATAAAATTTTGACTTATGAAATGACACCTATTCGTAAAATTGTGCCTTCTTGAAAAATTGCCTCAAACCTCTACAACAATCCCCCACTTGGTTAAATATAAATAAATAATGCCAAAAACAATTTAGTTTATATGCATAAAATAAATTTTCTTTCAATTTGAACTATACCTTTGTGTAAGTGTGACAAAGCCTTGTTGAAATCCCAAGTAGCATAACAGCTTTGAACTAGTTATTCCTTATAACAAAACCAGTGATACCACACACATACTCACTATGTGTTCATATATTCCTCACAAAACATGCTTAGCACTTAAAATGACCATGTGCTCATCCTAATTTATGAACTTTTATGAGACAAACTCCAAATCTCATTTGGGGCAGCACCACCCCTAAGTTCACATAGATGAAATTCTTCCAGCATCTTTGTTACATTTGAGATACTTGTCTTTCATAGACTGAATTTCATTAAGAGATCTAATAATATCTTAACCCTCACACTGTAACAACCAGAAGTATACATCATAGATGAGGCTTATAAGACTAGTGCTGAAAACTATCCACTTATCAAACGACTTGTTTGTACCTATTGAACCATTTACTAGTTATTTCCTAATGTTAGGTTGGGTTGTCATCATTGGTGGATCTCTTAGTTAAAGAGTTTCAGCCCCATCCCTCTAGATGTAGATAATACCATCTCTCTTGAAAGAGGTTTTATAAAAGGATCCGCCAAATTCTCATTTGACCTCACATATGTGATAGCAATTATTCCATCTTGAATCAGATGCCTCACATAATCATGTCTTAGACTAATGTGTCTAGATTTCCCATTATACACTCCACTGTATGCTCGAGCTAAAGTAGCCTCACTATCACAATGAATTGATATAGCTGGTAAAGGCTTTGAAGTGCCTGAGATTTCTATTAGAAGATCCCTAAGCCACTCAGCTTTCTTCCCAGTTGCTGCCAAAGCAATGAATTCAAATTTCATTGTTGAGTGAGTTATGCATTTTTGTTTCTTAGAACCCCATGACACTGCACCTCCTCCAAGAGTAAACACCCATCTTGTAGTAGATTTATTATCTCTTACACTCGAAATTCAGCTTGCATCCAAATATCCTTCAAGGACGACAGGGAACTTTGTATATTGTAGACCAGGATCTTTGGTTTTCTTTAGATAACCAAGAACTCTCTCAATGGCCTTCTGAAGCTAAAAATGCACGATGTGTATAAAACTATCTAGAGGGGGGTGAATATATTTTAAACAATTATTACCAATTTTCATAATTTTCGCGATTAGTCAATATTATGAAAATACCCCAAACTAGTTAAAACAATAAATCAAATGTAAAATGCAGAATTTAAATAACATTTGATTTTTACGTGGAAACTTTCAACAAGGAAAAACCACGGGATGTTATGTGCGCCACACACGAACCTCAAATCCACTAATTGTAATGACGTTTACAACCTAGGTTGACCTTAACCTCTCACGGTTTATAACCCACCACTACTACCCGCAAGCCTATAAAAATGGACCTAGTCCAATTTGCTTGCACCACTCACCGGTTGTCACAAGGCTTACTTCTCAATGAAGAGAATAAACAACCTAAAGTGAATAATATGATATTCAAGGAGCAAGTAATGCTTATCTGGGATGAAAGATGACAATAATCGCAATCCTAGATATCAATCTTTGCTATATGACATTGCATAAAATATAGTTATCAAAGATTAAACAATCCTAATAATAGCTATCAAAATACAACTCTCAAACAATTAACACAATTATCCCAATCTTGTCAATAGAATATGTTCTATAAGCATACAAGTGATAAATGAGATTGCTTGTTAAAAAAAAAACACAAAATATGTAAGATATTAGTAACCAACTTACCAACAAAGTGTGTTGAATAAAAACCATGGCACTTACATGATAATGGCTGATGCTAGATGATATTTGATACACATGGATATGTGTTTGAGTAATCAAATGAGAGTTCTTTAGTGATTTTTTCTCTTTGGAAAAATGCTAAGTAAAAAATATGATTTGGACTCTCTTGGGGACAACATAAAATGAAAATGGTATATTTATAGGTGTCCAAGCAAACTGTAGCGTTTTGGGCACGCTATGCGCATGACGAACTGCTGCGGTTAGCAACTGCTACGGTTGGTAAAGATGGCACTTCAACCGCGGCAACAAAAGAAGTTACTGTTGCTTGAATGCCGCTGTTGGTCAAGATGACACTACAACCGCGGCACAACAAAAGAATTGTTGTCACTTAGCTTGCTGCGGTTGGTCAAAACGACACTTCAACTGCGATAGTGAGAGGCAAGGCCTTCTCACGTAGTTTCTCACATATAGACTATGCAATAAGTGCAAGTGTGTGAGTGAAGTGAATGCATACTAATGCCTAACATTTTATGGCATTTAACAAGTAAGATGAAATCAATTAAACATGCATGAAGAGATATTCAAGAACATGAATGCACACAAATAAAACACACAACATACAAGAATTAGAGATATGCATGAGTTGTGAGTGTGTGCAACTAGATCTCTTCAAAGCAAGTAAGCACTTAGAAATTTACCTTTGATGCTTCTTATCTTGAGGTCTTGAGAGGGCATTGGTTGTGCAGATCACCAACTATCAAAAGCCTATGCTACCTTTATATCAAACCCCATATGTGTTTTTTCACCGAAATAAGCCAATCAAACTTGAGGAACTTACACCTTCCAATGTTCCACACTTGGATTGCTAATCAACCTACTAAATTTGCTGACTGCATAGGCTATGTCAGGTTTAGTACACTGAGTAGCATACATGAGACTACCAATAGCACTAGCATACTTTAGTCAAGCAATTGCACTTCCATTGTTCTCAACTAGTTTGATACTTGGATCAAATGAAGTATTTGCTTCTTTTATTTTCAAGTGATTAAACTTGTTCAACACCTTGTCAATATAATGAGATTGACATAAAGCAAAACCCCCACTATTTTGTTTCACTTTTATACCCAAGATAGTGTCCATTTGACCAAGATCCTTCATCTTGAATTTTGATGATAGAAACCTCTTCGTTTCTAAAACACCTTTCATGTCATTACTCTAAATCAACATGTTATCAACATATAGACATATAATGATGATAACATTATTGCCTCTTTTGCATATAAACATTTATCAGCAATGTTATGCACAAAACCATCAGAAAGAATGACAGAATCAAACTTCTCATGCCACTACTTAGGTGTTTGCTTTAAACCATACAATGATTTAACAAGCTTACACACTTTATATTCATTCCCAGGTAAAACAAACCCCTTAGGTTGTTCCATGTAGACCTCCTCATTGAGATCCCTATTTAAGAATGCGATTTTTACATCCATTTGATGAATAAAAAGGTCATATATTGATGCCAAAGCAAACAGTATCCTTATAGAAGTAATTCTTGCCACTGTTGCATATGTTTGTTGGGGTTTTTGCCCTAAAGCTTGTAATTTGTAAATGTGAATTAAACATAAATAAAAGAAGTAGTTTATTCATTCAAATTTTCTCATACATTTATATATAACATGTGTACTTAATATCCAAGATTGTCAGATGTAATTTCAAACTGAGTATATGAATGTCATTACAGATGGATTCAGCTTGAAACGAGCAATCTAAAGAGTCTGTAGATAGCAACTATAGATGGGTACTTTATTTGTGGTTTATCTATAGCTGCGGTCCATTTCGTAATGTACGGTGATCTTATCCTGGATCATTCATATGGTGATATGAGAATGGAGGCACCTTGTATGATGTGATCATTTAGGACTTGGCCATGATCTATATAAATCTCTCAATAAGATCCGTTACATGATAAGATTCATATATATCGACAGAAGATGGCTATATATGAGTGATCTTAATCATGGGGGTCTTATCGACCCTTTCAGATTAGATCGTGGTTTTTGATATACCATGGGTGAGATTGGAGTTATATTCTCAGTCAATATGCTTCGTATGTTGGAATCGCAGTTTGGCTTGTGGCTGGGAAGGTTTGTACACAATAGAGGAATCCACTCCTTCTTACGAGAAGTAGATAGTAGTTCCCTTAAAGGTTGATTTGAGGCTTGAACAATATGAGTGCTCTCCTAATTCCGTAAGGAATGTAGGATTTATTGTTCATTAGAGAATTAATGGTACTTAATGGAAAGATATAACTAGAGGGGTATAACGAACATTATGACCCAGCTCTAATTATGAACTACTTGTGGAGGATCATACTATATGTAATAGCTATATCGATGGATATCGAATGTTATTGGTTTGTGTAAAAACGTCTACAGTTGAGAGATTATAGCTTCGGATTTTTAGTGGAATAACACCGAAGTTAATAATCATGAAATATTAATTAAAGAGTTTAATTAATTATTTCTAAGGATTATTAGAGCTCAAAATACTGTGGGTCCATTGGATTCCCTTGCTAGCCCGATTGATTAAGGTAACAAAGGTCACGGTAAATTAATTGGATTGTCCAATTAATTGTGTTATGAAAGTGACACGTGTTTATTCCGGAATTAATTGAATAATGAGATTATTTAATTAATGAATATTAATGATTATGTTAATTAAATAATTTGATTATTTAATTGTGTAATTAATCATTAGATGGAGGGTGTTGATTGATATTTAAATTTGAATGAAGATAAAGTAATTTGATTATTTTATTTTCATTAAATTAAATATTTAAATTTTAATTTAAAAGAGTTTGAATTCAAATCAAATCAAATCAATTAATATTAATTAATATCTTTAAAGGTATCAGATATCTTAAAAGATTTGATTATGAGACAAGTTGTGTAGTTGAACCTAATACACGCAATACACACAAAGAAAAACAACAGGGGTGTGGCTGCCAAGAAAGAAAAAAGAAGAAAAGTTGTTCTTATTATTTTATTTTAGGCTGGCTACATTATATACACAAGATAAAGAATTATTTCAGGTGTCTCTTAATCCTCCTTGTT
Organism: Acer negundo; assembly: GCA_035582765.1. Lineage (NCBI taxonomy): Eukaryota > Viridiplantae > Streptophyta > Magnoliopsida > Sapindales > Sapindaceae > Acer > Acer negundo. Next base: position 19,785,501 of record CM069237.1, on the reverse strand, counting down.
CCTGAGTACCGTGACGTGTCCACTCGCCGTTACCAATCTCAGGTGATAACCAGTAAAATCAGGAAGCAGATCAAAAAGAAGAAGGAGCCTACAAATGTTGGTATGAAATAACTTCATCTCTTTCTTATTGTGTTTCGATTATTACTGTACAAATGAGTTAGTTTATGATTGCTTTAAAAAAAATTTAAAACCTTTTCGCTGTGCAATCTGTAACCCTAGGTTCCAATAGTCAAAATAATCAATTCCTTCCTTTTGACGAAACCTACTAACCTAGCCTTGAATGTTTGTAATGTGTCATCAATATGGTATTTCCTCCTAAATACCCTCTTACATCCAATTAGTTTTGAACCAAGTGGTAAGTAAACAATTTCCCAAGTGTGGTTTGACGTAATTGAATCCATCTCATCATTGATGGCCTCTTTCCAAAAAGCAGAATCTCTAGAAGCCATAGCTTCTTTGTAGGTTTTAGGATCATCTTCAATTTAAAGAACAATAGGAATTTCCTAATCACACTCTCCCTATCTCCTTCTACAAGGCAAAAGGAAATAAGTTAAGAGTCAATTTCATCTGATCCTAAGCCTTTTTCTTTTATAATTCTTTGGCTTTTCCGAGGTTCATTTGGTTGTCCAATAAACTTTTTAGATATCTCCTCTTAGGATTCTTCAATGTTAGGAATATGAGAAATATTATCAGTATATAACATACTCTAAAAAAACTCCACATCTCTTGATTCAATTATCACATTAGACTCCAAGTCTAATAATCTATAAGCTTTGCTATTTGAAGCATAACCAACAAAAGCTCTAGGACCCAACTTGGTCCTTTTAGGATCTGTCTTCTTGCAATAAGCAAGAGACCCCCACACTTTTAAATATCCAATGTTTTGTTTTCTTCCCTTCCATATTTCATATGGTGAGATTTTATTTTTCTTTAAGGGAACTCTATTGATTATATGATATGTTGCAAAAAGAGCTTCTCCCCACAAGTTAAATGGCAATTTAGCACTCAAAAGCATAACATTAACCATTTCAAGAAAAGTTCGATTTTTTCTCTCAGCCATACCATTTTGTTGAGGTGTGTGAGGTGCTAAACATTCATGTATAATATACCATGTTCTTCACAAAAAAATAGCAAATTTGAAAAGCATTCACCACCTCTATCACTTCTAACAATTTTAATATTTCTTTCTAATTGATTTTCAACCTCAGCTTTATAATATTTAAAAACGTTAAAAGCTTCATTTTATTTCTCAGCAAATAAACATATGTATATCTTGAACAATCATCTATAAAAGTTAAGAAATATCTTTTACCTCATCTAGTCAAGATACCATTTATTTCACAAATGTCAGTATGCACAAGTTCTAATAATTGTGAAGATCTTTTAACACTATGAAAAGGTTTCTTTACCATTTTAGATTTAATGCATACTTCACATTTCTCAAATTTATTAGAATCACATGATAATAAACCACATTTAATCATCCTTTTAATTGTGCTAATATACCATGCCATAAGGAAATGGAATCAATCATATTAGCAGAAGGAGTTATTTTATTGTTAACATTCTCAATAGTACATAATTTTACCATTCTATCACATGAGTATCCCTTCCCAATGAATACACCATTTTTGGACAAAATTAATTTGCCCGATTCATACACAAATTTAATCCCAGGTTTTCCCAAAAGATCCCCACTAACTACATTCCTATTCATTTCAGGAACATGAAGTACATTAGTTAGGGTGACTTTCTTTCTTGAAGTGAAAACAAGATCCACACTTCTTTTGCCAACAACTTTGGAGCGGCCTTCATTTCCCATTTGAATCTCTTGTTCATCCATGACTTCACCATAAGTCTTGAATAAGGACCTATCATAGGAAACATGGATTGTAGAACATGTATCATACCACCAATCTTGTACCTTGCCATGGACAACATTGATTTCGCTCACAGTAGCGACAATGTCTTCCTCAATGGCATTTACCTTGGCCTCTTCATCTTGTTTCTTTCGAAACTTGCAATCCCAAGCATAATGCCTAGGTTTGCCACAGACAGAGCATCCTCTATTCTTCTTGTAGTTTTGGGATTTCTTGAATTTTCTATGATCTTTTTTGGGACCAAGAAATTTCTCCTTGTGCTTGTTGGAATGGTTGGGCTTGTTTACTGCATTGGCCTTAGAATGTCCAGCATAAGAATCATCATTCTTATCTCTTGATCTTTCCTCTTCAATCCTTAGATGTTTTTGGATATTCTTAAAAGACATTTCTTTAGATTTATGAAGAATCCTCTTCCTATAACCCTTCCAACTTTGTGGTAATTTTACAATTATGGCACCAACTTGGACAGATTTGGGAAGTTCAATTTTCAAAACCCTCAGCTTGTTAACAATAATTTGCAATTCATGCGTTTGAGACAAAATTGGCTTTTCATCAATCATTTTAAAATCAAAGTATTTAGAAATAATAAATTTCTTCGTACCTTCTTCCTCTGCTTTTATATCTGTACTCAAATGCATTCCAAATTTCCTTTGCAGAATGATTGTCAGCGTAGAGATCATACAATCGATCAGAAAGTTCATTCAAGATATGTCCCCGACATATTAGTTCATCCACTTGCCTCTTCTTCCTCTGTTCCTTGAGTGTTGTATTTTCATCATTTTTGGGTTTTGGAATTGCAGGCAAATATGATTCAAGCATATAGAAAATCTTCAAGGCGGTGAGAAGAAACTTGAATTTGTCTTGCCTGCGGGTGAAGTTAGAACCATCAAACCAATCAAGCCTCACCAAGTCTTGATTCATCAACTTAATTATAAAAACTGTAGTCTCTGTCTTCATAATAACGTTTTAAGATTGTTGAACAATCTTAGTAAATGAATCAAATATGACAGAAGGCTTGAAACACGAAATCGCTTTCCTTAAAAAGTTATTTGCTCCCTCTCAGATTTTGAGATTGCTTGAGGGAATCACAAGCAAATCGTGTCTAGGATATGACAAGCCTTTTGATTTCTGCACTAAGCAAATGTGAAAAAAATCAAGTTAAGAATTAATGAACATTTTTCTAACATTTAACATCTCCAAAAGTTGTGTTTGTTCAAGAACTGTTGTGACTGTTCTTAACAATTTTGACAGTTAAAATTCTGTCCATACTTTATGTTTTTCCATAAAATTTTGACTTATGAAATGGCACCTATTCGTAAAATTATGCCTTCTTGCAAAATTGCCTCAAATCTCTATGCAACTTGTTCCTTTATATTTAACCATATACAACACCAACTTGGAAACTTCCATCTAATCCCCTCTTTCACACTTACACTTAGTGTTCTAGTAAGCGCTAGGCGCTGCGCTCTAGTCTGATGGAGACTTAGCACCTAGCGCCTAGGTAAATTAATCAAGGATTAATCGGAAAACACAATTATGAACAAATTCCAATTAGAACTCCAAAGAAAATTCTTTCCAACAAATTCTTTCCATATCCAAGCATAAACCAATCTAAATCCCCAATTATCAAATCAGAAGAAAATTCTTTCCAAATCCACAAATGCCAAATTACCAATCAAAATCCCCAAACATCCATCCAAATGCAATCACAAACCAATACAAATCCAAACAAAAAGACACAATCAAATAAAAATGACAAATTCCAAGCTCTATGTTCAAATAAATATCAACAAGTTAACAACATTCAAAATGTAAATTATAAAAGAAGAAATGAAGAAACTATAAGTTTCTTAGTCTTCATCTCCTCCTCTAACGATATCGGCACGCTCTTCATTGGACTCACATTGAACTTCAATTTCCTCATTCGTATCATCATCTGCTTCTGAATCGAGCTCAATTCTTCATCATCCTCATCAACAAACCATTCATATGCATTACTAGCATCACTTACTTCTGCACCTCAATTTTCTTCCCCTTCTCTCTTAACCTTTTGTGTTTATTCATCAATGTAACATTAAACTTGACGTAGACTAGATTGTTTAACCGACCCACATCTAGCCTATCGCTTTTCTTTGTATGTATCTACATAAATCAATAAATAATAAAACATAAAACATAAATATTGTATAAATTATAAATTATAAAATATAAATATGTCACTTGTGAGTTATGAGTTATGAGTTGTGACTTACCTTCTCAAAAGTGCTCCAATTTCTTTCGCATCCGGCTGAACTACTAGTTAAGGAGAGGATCCTAATTGCTATTTTTTGCAAGTTAGGTGTTTGAGATCCATACATTTTTCACCGTTGAACTACATAAAAAGAATAAAGGATAAATAAGTTCTAAAATAAATACTAATATAAATATGAATAATAAAAAGAATTGAATAATTTTGTAGTTTTCTAACATGGATCGTAATTGTCATCATTCTTTAGACATCCTTTTGCCGCCAATGGCTTTCCAAAAGAACCCTCTTTCCTGCTATACTTTGTGAACTCAATATTCACAATGATATCTTGCATATCAAGGTTATTAGGAAAGTACATCTCCGCAAATGTAGTAAACCCGGTAGAAACTACATCATCACCAAAAATGGATAAATCCTTATAGAAATAATAGGGATTTAATAGATAAGCCGTCAAATGTAGTGGAGTATCAAGCTTATCTTTGGATTTCTCATCAATAATTGCAAAAATGGGTAAATAATGTTGTTCAACATTGTTCAACGCCTCTTTTATCTCAAGATTTGCTTGTAAAATCTCTCCATATAAAAAGGCCATGGATGGCTTTTGATCCCCATCAACCCATCGAAACACTTTCACCAATGGCCTAAATACCCTTAAGCACAAGTTCACACCACTCCAAAAACTAAGGCTTACCATAGTTGAGTAGGCCTTTCTCCCCTTAACGGTGTTCGCCCATATGCACTTTTCCCATTTGCAGCTAGTAAACATTTGTCTCAATCCATCCTTTTTCTCCACCAAAATTTCCAAGCTTAGGAAAGAGGAGGCAAACCTAGTGACTCCCGACCTCAATATATCCTTGTTTTTGTAAAGCTCATCATTAACGACAACGTCTTATGATGTGCATAAACGAAGATTGTGAAAGTTTTGGCCAAATCGATGAACTTCTTGTACTTTGGTAGTTTACCAATACTTTCAGGCATCAAGTTAATGGTGTGAGTGGCATACGAGTTCTAAAAAAACATGTGGCATCTTCTCCTTCAATAACTTTGTCGCGGCCATATTATTGGAGGCATTGTCGGTGACTATCTGAACAACATTATAGGCCCCAACTTGTTGAATCGCCTTCAATACATATTGAAAAATAAATTCACCGGTGTGTGCCTCATCAGAGCGGTCCCTTCCCTACAATTCACACACAAGTTCATAATACTCCTCTTTTTTCTATCCGTCCAAGCATCCGTCATGATTGAACACCCAGTAAGTTTCCACTCTTCTTCTTGGTGTTTGATGGCAACATGGGTTTTGTCAACCATTTTCTTCAATAGTGTTTCCCTCAACTGCAATTGACTTGGAGGTTGGAAACCCGATCCAAATACACCAACTAGTTGAACCATTCTTTTGAAGCTATCATTGTCAATGGCATTAAAAGGAATGCCCGCTTCATACACCCATTATGCCACATATTCTTGCACCAATAATGTCCTCTATTTAAAGAATGATTCATTAATATTTTGTTGTTGCAAAGACCTACCACCGATAGAACAAGAGTCGATGGACTTTGCAAATTTATCCTTAGGTCCAAGAAAATTTGGCCCTTTCATTGTCCCTAACCCTTCTATTTCCGAACATTCATCTCGGCCACTAACATTTACTCATGCTCTTATCTCATCTTCTTCCTTTCTCTTATTTCTCTTCTTTTTTTTGCCATCTTCAATGGCTTTTCTACATGAATCAATATTCTCCCTTGTGGACCTCGAACACGAAGCCATGTTTCCCTTTATGTGACCAACATGTTCTTTCAATCTATATACCCCCTTTAAAAACGTCTTTCCACATAGGTTGCATTTCACTTTATCTAAATTTTTTGCATCAATCAATTGGCCAAACTTCTACCCAACATCATTTGATTTCCGTTTCAACATGGAATTGGCATCAGAGGAACCAGAAATATTGGGCACTGAACTCATATTAAAATCTGAAATCAAAATATAAAAAAATAAAATAAAATCCTAAAGAAGCAGCACAAACATTAGCTTTATTAAGGGCAAACCAAGAAACAAAAGAAGCAGCACAAACAGAGGCGCAACACGCCACCACAACCCAAAGAAACCCAACAAGAAACAAGAAGCAAGCAGAAATTAACAATCAATCAGCTCACTACAGCCTATTCAACATCTATGTCCCTATTTGATTTGGTATTGAACCTATTCAACCAACCCATGCAGAAGGCAAACACCAAGCAACAAAACAAAAAAAACAGACTAGGCAAAGACAACCTAGAACCAACAAAAACAAGGCATAAAGGCAAACAAAACTGCATATTTATATTGTTAATTCAGAACAAAAGATAGAAATTTGGACAACAAAATAATATCTAACTAATGTCAACTCAACTAAACAAAATCAAACTAATTTGAATTATCAAAAAAAGAGTAAAAGACACATGATAACTGATAAGTGATAACTCAACAAGAAGATAGCAAAAGACATAGGAGACAGTAAAAGACAAGAAGAAGACTGCAAAGAGAAACATGCAAAAGGAAGACAGCAAAAGACAGCAAAAACAAAAGCAAAAATCGAGGCACAGAGCAACCCAAAACCCAGCCGGTTGATTAAAATATATATAAAAAATCACGACTCATGTCTGGATGATTACAATGCCGGTTGAACACAAAGTTCCACGAGCATAGCCTAGTTATCAGCTAAAACATTGCTGATCCTAGGATTGAACAAAATAGATAACCCACCCATTAAGCTTAAAAAAAGTAAAAAACTGCGAATCCTAAGATCATTGAACCTAAAATGTCTTCATTCAACTAAGACAAAGACCATAACTAACTCCATTTAACAAAATATCTCTTCATTCTAGAACCCATTACCACTATAAAAATGAAATCAAAAGCAGAAGAGAGGAGAGGGTACACATTTAAAGAGGATTGATATAAGATAAATCATAACTCATAAGAGATGCAAAATTGAAAACAAAAGAGAGAAGAGGGTACCTGACAACAGAGTGACCGACCGGTGAACTGGAGGCGGCTGCGAACTGGCGACGACGGAGGCGACGAAAGATGGCAGCTTTCGGCGACTGAAGGCATGCATCAAGAAGTTTCGTTTGGTGATTTGGTATTCTTAATTTTTGATTTAGGTTAGTGACTTGTTTGATCGAAGAAGATTGAAAGAAGTGAACTGAATATGTTATAAATTCTAAAAACGCTGTCATTTCCCTTAATATTATTATTATTTTTTTAACTGGTTAGGCGGAGTCAATGGCTTTTACTCCGCCCAACCACCTAACTGATTAGTCGGCCACCGCCTAATTACTTCAATTTTCCCTAATTCTCTTCAGTTTTCAGCCGCCTAACCGTATTGGACCGATTAATCGGCTGCCTAGGCCACCTACTAGAACACTGCTCACACTTCGTCACTACTCACTATATAAACACAAAATTAACATTAAACAAACAATAATACACAAGTTAAAAGTCCGAAGAAATGAGCCAAGGAATCCTCTCATCCTCCTAAGTCCTACCTCTACTCCACCAAATTCAACCTCCAAACTCAAAACCCCATTTTTTAAACTTGTTCATCAAGTTACCTTACCTTTGATTCCCATCATCCAACTAAGTTTTTCCCTCAAAACTTAATCCGGGTCTTGCCGAAGCAGACCGATTATGGCGTGTATGAGCAGCAGCAGCTTGTATGTTACGGCAGAGAGGGGTTTGTATGAATTGCTAGGCATTTCAGATAGAGGAACACTGAGAGATATCAAGCAAGCTTACAAGCAACTCGTACTAAAATATCATCCCGACGTGTCACCTCCACAATGTGTACAAGAGTACACAAACAAGTTTATTTGGATACAAGAAGCTTACGAGACATTGTCTGACCCCAATTCCAGAGCTTTGTATGATTCCGATTTGGCCAGAGGTTTGCATATGGCCTTTTCTGCTAGCAAACAATTCCGTCAGTACAAGGTATATATATTTTTGTTCATTTTTTTTATTGAATAAAAACTGGGAACTGATCTATGATATAAATTGAAATTACAGGGATTGGATTTGGATGTAAGAGGAGAGTGGAAAAGGCAATGGGAAACTCAACTAAAAGAGCTGAAGAGGAGAAGAATGAACAAGGATTCCAGGAGCAACATGTCCTGTGGAGCCAGAATGCGTGGGGATTGATTGACAGATTGAGGGTCTTATTCTGTTTCAAATTAAATATTCTTACACTGGATTCAAATTAATCTCTAGATAACTTGGAGCTTAATTAATTAAGCTCTTTTTTTTTTAATTTTTTTTTTAATTTTTTTTATTTTTTTTAACATCTATTAGTCCGGGACTAGGTATTTATTTATTTTATTTTTTTAAGTTTCCCCATTGGTAGGATTCGAGCTGCTGATATAGGAGTCATTTACCTAAACCCAAGCCCGTCCGAATTACGCCTCTGTTGACATTAAGCTTGCTAATTGTAAATTGAGTTTATAAAATATTTTTATACTCATTTATTTCATTCATATATCAACTTTTCTCGTTCTTTTATTTTTTTTCCAATATATTTTTTAATTTATCAAATTTGTCCATTTGATAGCACGTTAAATTGCTTATAATTGTTGTATTTTTATTAGGGATAACAATTAAACCCGAACTCGTGGGACCCGCCCGAACCCAACTCTTTAAAGAGGGTTTGGGTTGGGATAAGTGTACCTGTGGGAAGGTTTGGGTTTGAAAATTGTACCCGTCATGAGTTCAGGTTCGGGTTCGGGTATGGATTTGGAAAAAAATCCATACCACCCGCGAACAATAAAGATTATATTATACTTTATTATTTAAAATGTTATAAATTTAAACTCCAATAAAAACTTTTTAATTATATAGAGAATAAAATGTAAACATTTCAATCTATTAAGCATTTTTATTCTTTAAAATTATAATATTTCATATATTTAAATAATATGGAAATAATTTTCAAAAAAATAAATTGATGGTTTCGCTGGTTTTACCCATGGACCCGCTTGTTTCACGGGTTCGTAGATGGGCTTGGGTGTCCCCTAAACCCACAAGTAAAACCCGAACCCGAATCCGTTTATTTTCATGGGTCGCGAACTGATTTGATAGACACAAAATTTGCGGGGTTTAGGTTTAGATTTTACCAAACCCGCCTAAACACGTCCATTGCCATTCCTAATTTTTATGTCTTGAGAAATAATTTGTTTCAACCGTAAGACTGCCTATCGAGTTGTGGCATCAATCATAATATGATCACTTATTGTTCTTTTATTATTATTATCATTATTATTATTATTATTATTATTATTTAATTTGATATGGATTACAGTGGTAGGCTAGAGTTTGTCACTCATTCTTTTATATTAAGAATAAAAATATATATACATTCTTTTCTCCTTTAGCTCACATTTGAGTGCTCTCCAAGAGGGATAGTTTAATAGTTGTTCTCGATGTAAAGAAATACAATTAACCATTCGTTTAAACAAATACATGACTTTAGGTTGGGTGATCAAGTGGCTAATCAATTCTTTGAATCTCCTCCAATTTGGCCTATACTAAAAGAAGACAGTCAATAGCCTATGTTGCTTGATATCCATTGTTTGGAGAAAATCTTCGGTGCACCAAGTGCATAAGCTTTTCTTGCACCGAAAATTTTCTCAGGTAGACATATAATTGTAAGTATACTTATAACACACTTATCCAACTCCCAAGTATGTTCTCATGTGGATAAGTATGCTATAAGTATGTTCACAGTTATATGTCTACCAGAGAAAAACTCCTAAGTGCATCAGCTGAGTTATTCTCCAATTGTTTGTGCACTTCTTTTCTTATTTTTATTTTATTTGTTTTTATAACGGTAGACTTCAATTTATTCTCTAATTTTTCTTGAAACATCATTTTCTTACACATCTTTCCATTTTTAGTTTGGGTATCTAAACTATCCAAAATAGCTCAATTTGGTCCTTATGTTAGTCGGTTGTTGATCAAACTCAAAAGGTCAAGGGTATTTTAGTTTTTTTAACAAATAATTGATTTTTTAAAAACTGATTATTTGTTATTAAAAAAAAAAAAAACTACACAGATAGACCATTAAACTAATGATACATGATTATCAGAATTAAAATAAAAAATAGGGGATTTTACAATTGGATCCCAATCTAATTGAGAAAAGACGCATTTTTACTTGTTAATTGATTTTTCAACAAATTGGTCATAATATAATTCAAAATACAACAAATTGGTCATAAGCTTAGTAAAAATATTAGGACCAATTTGTTGTATTTTAGGACTAATTTATTGTATTTTGAATTATATTAGGATCAATTTGTTGAAAAATCAATTAGCAAGTAAAAAAGTGTCTTTTCCCAATTAGATTGGGACCCAATTGTAAAATCCCCTAAAAAATATTGTAAAAAAAAAAAAAAAAAAAAGATAAAAAATAAAATAACATAAAATAGAAAAAAAAAAAAAAAGATGGATTAGATCTCCATCGTTGATGATGATGGAGATCCTTACCCATCAAAGATTGAGACCCGGCACAAGTCTCAATCGTTCCCTAATGGAGACTTGCTTGGGTCTCCATCTTATCATCATCAATGATGGATACTAGCTTTCCATCGATCGTTGTTGTTTAGGTTAATTTTGTTTGGTTTAACATGTCAGCATGGAGTCCAAAATTTTGAGAACCAATCTCCACGACTTCAGGCCACGTTAGCTCGATGAGCCACGCAAGACAATGAGGAATTGTAGAGCAAAGAGCAAGTTGCCCACTAAAGGAACTTCCTCGCTAGAGAAACCCTAAATAGGTGAATTGACTCAAACTCATCACCCACGTAGTAAGTATAAAACATCATTAACGAAACAAGATTTCAAGGTATCTTCTACAAAAATCGGTCTCCTATTAGGAAAGGCAATCACCCACAATCCAACAGTTAACAAATCCAGTAATAAATGCAAATATTCAGAGAAATACTACCACAATGAATGAAGATCCTCGCACCATAAATACACGAAGACTCGATTTACCAAGAATCTCGTCAAGATACGATCCTCCTAGGATCATGCCTAATAATAATCTTTGCTTGCATGCCAAGGGCTAGGGCAACACCCTAACCCCTCTATAAGTACAGAGAGGGAACAAAGGCAATTCATCACTCGTAAATTGTAATCACTCTTACATAGTGAAAGATCTTTTTCTCGTCGTTACGACGACCATAGTTTTTCCATGTCTTAAGAGTTTTCCACGTAAAATACTTGGTGTCTTTACTATTTCAATACTCGTCTTTCATTTATCATTCATTCATCAATTCACACACCTTTCAGTAAGGTGACCTGGTCATATCTCACAAGTTGCACTAGACATCGATCTACATATGTGCGATAAATGGCAGGGTGACGGGCACGGGACAGTTCTATAAACTATCGTAAATGATATGACGTGCGAGTGTTTTTACCCTTCACAAGTATATGAATTGTTTGACGCGTATGGCGGTTACAAGTAAGGTTATTGTTCCCACGAGGGAGGTGAGGTACCTTAAGTCAGTCCTAGGTCTTAGATATACCTAATCATTTGGTCAACGAGACTACGTAAGTCAACATATCTCTATGTATATGTTTTTTGTAGCTAGAACCCATAAATAGAATGAAATAATGGTGAGCCTAGGGCACCAAATATGGCTTAAGGGTGTCTATACAAAGCCCCTATCTTCTTCATTCAAATTCAAAGATAAGAGGCAATGCACTCTTTGGTTAGAAGTTATACAAACTTTTTAAAAGGAAATGCCACTCTCCGCGTGTCACCACGAGGTATGAGGTGTTCTAATCGAAGGGTCATACCTTTCGGCCTATTATGGTAAGGCTAATGCATCAGCCAGCCGGTTTGGTGGTGTTGTTCGCCTTGTAGACGGAGGAGATATAGAAAGTGTGCCATGCGTGATTCATAAGATTCTATAGTAGCACTAACAGTATATTATTTTATTTCACTTAGCCTGCCTCTTCTATGACTTTCCGGATCAACCAACCCGGATTTGCCCTCACAAGTCTCTCTGCATTTTGGGAGCAGAGCATGAAAAATTGAGCAATGGATCTTAGAGGAATTCCACTTTGAATGGCACGACTCTTTTGATTTTTGCGCAGGCATTTGAGTTGTCTCCCCTCCATCGGCACACTCGACGTAGATAGCTCCGGTGGCTCCGGCTTCTGCCTCTATCAGACGGTGATAGCCCCTAACCCCACTGCCACATCATGGAGGAGCAGCTCCTTAATCCGCACAAAAAGAAATCAAAATTATCTTCGAATCGATATATGATGATGTTAAATCGAGACCAAGATAGAGAAAGAGGGTTGCCCCTTTGTTGGCTCTTTAAGACAAAATCACTCATAGGAATGGTGTAAATTCCCATGTTCCTTCTAGTTCTAGTCTCGTTTGGTTTCGAGAGCCTCCCCCTCCCTGTCTCTTAGTCATCTTTTGAAAGCCAAAGCTGTCATCCTCGATTTTGTTTTCGTATGCCGGGGAAAGTGGCCCACATTTCTACATTAATTCATTCTTATTCTAAATAGAAATTCCTTAGGTCTCTATAAAATAGAATGAAAAGCTCGGGCAAACAAAAAACAAAAGGTAGTAAACTACCTTATATAATAAAATAATATAAGCAAGTAAACTACCTTCCCCATTCACTCCAAGCCCGTCTCATCCTGCCGTTCGATCTCCCAACAACACAGAAGAACCGGAATGAGAGTGTTGAACCAATTCTGCTTCTGAATCATCTGCTTGGGATATCTCCCCTGGAGGCAAATACCTGTACTCAAGCCCTTCCGTTGCCACCAATCCATATGTCTAATCCATTAGCTAACTGGCTCACGAGATAAGCAGAACACCTAAGTTAATGAGCATCTCTCAAAAGAAGAACCAGAACCCCACTTGATACCAACTGGTGAGCCTGAACTAACCATTTCGAGTACCCCATTCAGAATTCCATCTACCAAATGAAAGAACCCCAAGGCATAGAGGAACCTCCACCATCTTTTATTTCCCATGTTCCATCTGAAAACCGGCATTAGCGGCAATAAGCTAATACTTGTCTCTACATCATCAATAGAAAGTGATTCACCAGAACCAATGCTTTCATATCCAAGCCAATAGCTGCTCGCCAGACTCTCCCTCATCTTCTGGTGCTTGTTTTGCTGCTAAGCAACCTCTAACTGCATTTCTTATTTCTCTATCTATCGGATTTGAAGAACCGCGCCTCCTAAGTGGTGCTATTGATGCTAATGCCGAGCCCGAACCATCTTGATCATCCGATTTGCATCAGTTCCACCAACTAATCTTGTTGTGCTCTAGGAGCAAGCCAACTACGATATTAATCCCTCCTAGGAATCCACTCAATTGCTTTCATCCAAGGCCTTTGTATAAGGTACAAACAACCACGCAGAAGAGGTCTTGATTAGAGCTTAACACTTGTCCCCTTCTCCTTCAATCTCAACATCTGATCGCTTTAGATTAAACCTCTCAACTAACGAGTACCATTCTCTTACCAGGTCTTCCTTTATTCTCCTATCTTTCTTACTTTGAAGCCGTAGTCTTTTTCTTTCAAATCCTCTATTGCTTGACTTGACATTTCCTACTTTTCATTTCTTCCTACATCTTTCTTGGCTAAAGCTACTCACTTGAAACTACTTACAGGAAATTCAAGAGACAGGCGTCCACTTCTTTTATCTAGTTTAGCACCTCATGCAACTAACGGTACATTAAGCTCTTCTCCCGCGGATCCTGAACTTGTTGAGCTATCAGTGGGCTAGGCTCAGTTTGCTAGAGTGAATGAGAGGAATAACCACCTTCTTTATTAGGCGAGTAATTGTAAAGCCTACGTTAGCTACTACACTAGAAAAGAGTTTCAAAGCCTCAGACAAAGAAAGAATCGATTGCCCCTTTCTAATGACGGTTGGTGACTGATCTTTTCTTTTGATCTCCTGCTGCTATCGATGTCAGAGCTATCGAGTTACTTTTCTATTGATCGAATTCTTTAACCGGTTGTTTTCTCCGATGCCCAACATCTCACAATCCCTTTTATCGGGTAGAGCTGAATGAAAGTCTTTCCTTTGGCTAGTTAGAGTCGAGTGACGCCAAGTTCACTTCAAAAGTCAGTTTTTTACAGCCTTGTTCTTGCTCGTGATTGGTGGGGGTTCGTGGAAGAATTGGGTTCGACTCCGACTCCCATAGCCCCAATTGGTGTGGAGAAAATTCAGTGTTAAGTTCAGTTATGAACTGTACCTTATTTAATCAATTTTTCATTCAAATTCCATTTTCATTATTTTTGTTATAGTCTTGCTTAATTATTTATTGGTCTTTTTCGGTCTTCCGCCTCTTCTTTATCCAATAGTCGGCTTATGCGAAAGAAGTGACGATGAAGCACCTTCCACAGTGAAAGAGACAACTATGGGAACCTTTGTAAGTGAAGGGCCTGCGGACTGCCCTTCTTCATCCAACTTTTTCCTGTATAGCACTCATTTTCCTTCTTCCATAATGGAAAAAGAGCCCATACAGAGTAAGGGGAAGGTAGTTTACTTGCTTATATATTATATATAATGAACTAATACCAGTTTACTTTCCGGATAGTTTTTCTTACTCCGGAGGTGGTTTATCCTTTGGTAGAACTAAACTGAATTAACAACTGTTTACCTGGCCGGACCTTCCATTTAACCTAACCTTCAGAATAAGGAAACAGAATTAACAACTGGTTGACTTTCCAGAGTTTTTTCCTTAGCTCAAACCAGGGGTTGCGAACCACCTTCTCTTTTATGGTGATGCTATTGCTAACAAGTCATCACACTCCGCAAAACAAATGCACAAAGTGATATCACTTACCAAAGTGATACCATTTTTGCTTAGTGTTCCACTGTTGTGCTCCTTGTGAGCTCACTTTCCCTAATCCTTCGCTTACGATAAAGCAAATCACATCCAATTCACATTTCACAGAAATCACAATTCTAATTTAAATAAGCATATCTCTATATTACCTGAGGGGAGGTAGAGCAAAGCAGATTCTGCCCTCGCCTACGTACAGTTTATGTCAGTGTTCCTTAGTTTATGCCCGTGTCAAAAAGAATTCGAGTTCCCTTTCCGACGTAACTGGCACGATTTTCTACCACAGAATCAAAAGGGAGAGGCGTTGAATCCCTCTTTAACTACTTGGCTATTCGAATAAGAATACTTCGCAGGTTCTTTGAAATTTGCTCTATGGCTTTTCTTTTACGACTACTATGGCAGAATAAAAGGATCTGTAAAGGCATCTTAGAATCCTTCAAGACTTCTTCAACTGCTCGAGTGTCAGGAACACAGACGTTTATGCTCTTGTCCGCACTTCTAATTCTAGCTCATTGTATCTAACTACTTGTGCATATTAGACTTAACCAAACCCAGACGAGTTTTACCGTCTTGAGACTACTATTGGTTTCCAAGGGTCTCTGAGGCTTCTTCTCGCTCATCAAGAAAGGTTTGTGTCCGTTACTTCTACTTCTAGAGTATCAAGAAGAACTACGTCTAAAGAAGTGGTCGGTGATACTGGGCATCCATTCTTGCCTCTTGCCTAGTGGACCCAATTCGTTATCGACGTATGAGGTTCCCAAAAGGAACACCAGCACTGTTCCTACCTTTCTAAGACTTGTCACTCGACTTTTGGGATAGTGCAGGTTCGAATCATGTTCGGTTTCGTTCGATGCTTTAGAAGTCAAGCTCGGAAGCCCCATAAATTGTTATTTATCATGAATAGAAAAATAATAGCTTAGCCTTGGGGATGCAGACTTATGCATCCTCCGGAGCAAGGGGGAGCCTTGCAAGTCGTCTTGCCCGTAACTGCTCTTGAGAGATAAGATTAGCAAGAAGCACCTATTGCATGGCATATATTCTGGGCGATTTCTCCCATCTCACATTTTCTGCATAGGCCTTATCCTAGGGGGTTCTCGTTCAGGGATGCATTAAAAAGGGACAGCTTCTTCATTTTATTAGGCAATGGAGATACGATTGGTATTCCCAGCTGTTTGCGGAGCAATTCGTCTTCTTTGGGATCTAGAATTCAGACACTACAAGATACTCAATCAACGTATGAAGTGGAAGACTATAGGATACTAGACTCCTATAGTTATTGGAATACCCGATGTCCCCGTTCATGAAAGTAACATGACCAAGACCTAACTATTAGAGTCAATTTCTTGATTCTAGTAGAGAGGCGAGGAACGATACGAGGACTTTACTAAACATGATAAGAGAGGCTACGTTACTATGGCTCTTGGGCCTTACGAGTACCCATATACTGTCGACTTAGCTGTGCTTTTAGTTAGAGGCATGTCTAAATGTTAGGATTCATGGGGAACACTTCTTCTGCTTTTTAAGGGGATCCCTTCTAAAGTAGGACTTTCATGCTAATTTGAATATTCCGTTGACAAGGCCTCTTTCTAATTAGGAAAATAAGGAGTTTCCCATCATCAGGGGTAGCGAGAGGCTGAAACTATTCCATCTAGGCCATCTAGAAAAGAATCGACATCTTTCATTTTCCATTCACGAATGTTAATGCTTCGATATCAATTAATTTGGGGACATTGCCTAGTTCTTATAACACATCTATGATACCAACAAGAACAACTTCATCTTGGATAGAAGCTGGAATTCGATCGATGAGTACCCTTTTTTTACCAATGCAACCTCGTAGAAGAAGAAGAATAAATTAGCAATCGATCCATACCTTCTTTCCTCCCTTACTGCCCTTGAGAAAGGGGATTCCCTAGATTCGACTGGGATCTCAATCTCTTCTTTCTACGAATGTGCCTGGATCTATTTATATTCTTTTGGATAAAATAGAAATGTAGCTTCATTCAAAACAATAGGCGTCGGGGATAAATAGAATCTTTTGGTTAGGTGTCTGCCGATGCAGATGGAAATTTGTTAGAGGGACCGATGCATTCGACACAGTGTAGAAATTATGGTTTTAGACCAAGATATAAGTTTGTATACTCGTCAATACAAAACCAAAAAGAATAGGCCAAAAAGCCGTATTGCCCGTGCCTTTAGCAAGAAAAGGGTTTTGGAGAAAGATAGGTAAGC
This sequence comes from Acer negundo, assembly GCA_035582765.1. Lineage (NCBI taxonomy): Eukaryota > Viridiplantae > Streptophyta > Magnoliopsida > Sapindales > Sapindaceae > Acer > Acer negundo. The sequence goes on along the minus strand of CM069237.1, from coordinate 19,768,271 downwards.
GGTAAGTCGGAAAGGTAGGGAAAGAAGATTCCTTTTCGGTTGACTCTCCATTAGCTGATGATACTTTTGCTTAAGTTGCGTATTCTCTAGTGGCATCTGCTTTAAAAGTTAGCTTAGGGCTTTTATCGCACTGTGATAGGGTGAAAGAGTTATCTTTGGTGAAATCCTTGCTTGCTTTCAGCCTTTGTTTCGTGCTTTATCCTCTATTCATTCTATGTGAATTGTGCAAACTCCCTGCAGTCTTCCCAAAGGCCAGAGGAAGAGTGGGCCTACTCTTGCTGAAGCATCGCTTCATCTACACTCTATAGATTAACTCACTATTAGCGCCTTCGCTTCTATAGGGGCTAATAACTCAAAGCCAAAGGTAGCTACGTAAGGAACCACTACAAACTCCATTCCTATAATTCCTAAAACCGCACATGGCTCCAAAGAGGTGAAGCCACTCAAAGAGGAGGGGATGAAACTATTTACGGCTGAGCTCCTGTCGTCAATTATATAAGGTATTCCAAGGTAGTTTACTTGATTATATATAAGGAACTGGCAGTGATAGGCAAAAAAACTATACTACGACCTATTGAACACGTTAAAGAGAATCGGCCATATAGAAAAGAAAAAGAATTGGATAGCGAACCACGACATTTGAACGATAAGGATATGTGATAGGCGGTAGTAGTGCAGAATTCATATAGAGTGATGGTTAAGCTGCTCCGTATAGATAGACTGCCCTGTAAAGGTTAGGAAGTTAAAGTGAAATCAAGCATTCCATTCTGGACCTAGGTGAAAGAGAGGGGAGACATGAAGAATTAGAGTCTAAAAGATCAATTCCTAGTCATCCGCGGGCAAAGAGGAAGCCCCCCGCTGAAGGGAAAGTAAGCATAATAGATAGATATAGTGTAAGTAAGCAAGCAAGGGGGCAAAGCGATAATCAAATCAAAGATCAATTGAGAATATAAGGATAGGTTATAAGCAAGGAATCATAAGTTATGGGTTATGAGTTCAGCTCTTTCTTCTACTTTATGAAAGACTAGGACTGTCGAGGAAAGAAACTGATGCTATTAACGGAATGAGACTACTACTAGCGAGACCAAGACAAGGTTGAAAGAGAAAGATCACAGGCATATGGTGAACCATATCGATTTAAAGCAAGACACTTCCCAAGCTTGAAGTGGGAATTGAGATGAGCACAATATAGCAGTGAGCACGCTGCTGGCCCAATGCGATGTCTCGAGCTTGATACCTGCGCTCTCTTCTTCTTATCAAATTTGAAGTAATTACCTTAAACGACATTTCTCATTTGTGAATTTCTAATGATCTATGTCTTCCTAATTTCTTTGTACCATTCTATCATCGACCTTGAAGCATCAATGTCACACTCAAGCTGAAACCCTGCTAGCTTCAGTTCTTTACGAAGCTTCTTCTAACCGTTGCATTGCGGGCCGCTCCAAGCCTTTTGATTGAAATTATTATCCACCGCCCTTGAAAGGCTTTGGCTTTGCCACGCATACCTGGTCATGATTCGAACGAAATAATTCTTCACCTAGTAAAACTCTAGCTATTGAATTGGATGTCCTCACTCACAAGAAAGCGCAAGTCCCATTTTAATACATAAGTATGCCCAACAAATGAAAGTATCACTAGCCAATCGATCGATGAACCGGCCTGCAATCGATGCTTATATTTTTAGTTGGGGCTGGGCTAGTGAGCCTTATTTACGGAACAAAACAAAAATACTTGGTCATGGTCTAATTCGTAACGAGCCTCTTATCCTACTTTGTAGATAGAATTGGTTTCATGTTACCTTCTCGAGGAAGAGTTTGACATATTAAGTTAGCCTATTCCCTTTTCGGAGGTGAAAGTCGTTCGGTTGGCGTACTTCTGTATAGACCCACCACTCTTATCTTATAGTCTTTTTGACCTCTTTACCTTCCACCGTCTCTACAGTTAATTACATGTGTATGACTGTTGATAATGCTTTTTTTTTTCTTGCTACTTGTAAGCAAAACCATCAATGTTTGAAGTTGAATTTGCTGTTTCTCATGTGCTTCAATGACCAATGAGATGAGATAGAATCCCCAGGGGGAGTGAGCAAAGCGATAGTGTAACTAGTAGCTCTGGTGTACGAAGCAAACAAAGAGCAGATACCCTACCCCGAAAAAGGAAAAACGAAAGCCTAGGATCATGTCATTACTACTCCGCGGGAAATTGGACCGTACGAATGAAGAAGATTGACCATTTTTTGATCATCTTTTTCCTAGCCAAACAAGTGAAAAGCTTTAGTCAGGTCGAAATATTTGAGTATACAACCATCAATGGATAGGAGACCATAAGGTGTATCATTAAAAAGGGCGACGCCGGGCAAGTCCAATGGTCATACATATACAATACATTTACACTAAATACAAGCAAGAAAAGTAAATGGAAATGGTCACAAGAAAATTAACTAACTAATCTAAGATTACACTAAGAAATCTTTAATTAAATACAACGAAGTTAACTAAATTAAACTACAACTAAGGGTTGTCATTCCCTTAGGCAATTAACTAAATTATCACTAAGCTTACCAACTAAAATATCTAAGTTAACATTAACTAGCTAAACTAATTACAAACTCATACAAGGGTAATGCAAGAGTGATAATGAGATATGTTAAGGAAATAATGAATCATGCAATTATCCAATTACTAGTTGATAACAATTAAGAACTTCAATCATAGGTTAAACCAAATTAAGCAAGGTTTGCATTAATCAAGTAATCCTATTTTGCAAGTTAACAATTGATTAATCATGTAAGGATTCTCATTTATTGATTGGCTTATTTCGTGGACAAACCACATATTGGGGCTTGATGTAAGGGTAGCTTAGGTATTTGATGGTTGGTGTTTTGCACAACCAATGCCCGTTCAAGACCTCAAGAGAAGAAGCACCAAAGATATATTCTAGTGCTTTCTTGCTTTGAAGAGATCTAGTTGCACACACACAACTCATCCATATATCTTATTCTTGTATGTTGTGTGTTTTATATGTGTGCATGCATGTTCTTGAACATCTCTTCTTGCATGTTTTATTTGATTGCATCTAGTTCATTAAAATGTCATAAAATGTTTAGGCATTAGGATGCAAAGCCATGAAGTCTCTTCATGCATGTTATATGATTGCATCTTGTTCATTGAAATGTCATGACATGTTTAGGCTTCAAGATGCAAAGCCATGAATTCTATCCATGCATGTTTTTAATTGAGTGCACCTTGTGTTAGGACCACAGTTTACCAATCATGCAGCGGAAGGAACTTTAAAATTTTTTAATAATTTATATCATAAATAAATATTGCGATTAGTAAATCCTAGGATCTATTTTTTGGAACATTAAAAATAAGAAATCGAAATCGAAATACATAAAAGAGAAGAGAAGAAACAATTTTCTTCATACCTACGTAGGAGGCTCCTTCACTTTAATATGATCTGCTTCTGATTTGAATCACTAGATCTTCCTCACTATGATCCGGGATTGGTAACGATGTGTGGGCATGTCATGATATTCAGGAACCTGAAAAAGAAAGAAAACACACAAAATACAACTCTTGTTCTTTTTGTATAGTATGTAGCCACCTAGTATTAAAAGCAAGAAAAAAAAAATTATTTCTTTTTGAATTGCGTGCCGCATACCATCTGTGTTCTCCTCTTTCAATTGTGTGAATAGGTTTGTTGGTGTGTTTTTTTTTTTTTTTTGTTTTAACCCTGATCGTTTTCTTTAAGCAATATATATATCATATATATATATATATATATATATTTATCTTTTAATAAAACAACCAATGATATCTTTTTAAATTAAAAAAAAAATCTTTATTTTATTTTATTTAATAGATATCATCTAATTTGAATTTAAACTATTTAAATTCAAAATTAATATTTAACTAATTAAAAAAAAGATAATCATATTATCCCATTTTTCAAATATAAATATCAACTAACACCCTCCAACAATAATTAATAACATAATTAAATAATCTTATTATTTAATTGTTATAATCATTAAATTCCCTAATTAAATAATCTTATTTTCAATTAATTCCCGAATATATACGTGTCACTTTCGTAACACAATTAATTGGGCAATCCAATTAATTGACCGTGACCCTTGTTACCTAAATCGATCGGGCTAGCAAGGGGACCTAATGGACCCACAGTATTTTGAGCTCCAATAATCCTTAGAAATAATTAATTAAACTCTTTAATTAATATTTCATGATCATTAACTTCGGTGTTATTCCACTAAAAAGCCGAAGCTGCACTCTCTCAACTGTAGACGTTTTTACACAAACCAATAACTCTTGGTGTCTATCGATATAACTATTACATATGGTATAATCCTCCACAAGTAGTTCATAATTAGAGCTGGGTCATAATGTCCGTTACACCCCTCTAATTATATATTTCCATTAAGTACCATTGATTCTCTAATGAACAATAAATCCTACATTCCTTACGGAATTAGAAGGGTCATAGTGTTCAAGCCCCGAATCAACCCTTAAGGGAACTACCATCTACTTTTTGTAAGAAGGAGTGGATTCCACTATTGTGTACAAACCTTCCCAACCACAAGCCAAACCGCGATTCCAACATACGAAGTTATTGATCGGGAATGCAACTCCGATCTCACCTATGGTATATCAAAAACCACGATCCAACTTGAAGGAGTCGATAAGACACTCAGGATTAAGATCACCCATATATAGCCATTATTTGTTCACTCTCAGGATCACGCCCAATAATAACCTTTGCTTGAACACCAAGGGCTAGGGAAAAACCCTAACCCCTATATAAGTACATGTATTAAGCAAAGGTTGAGAGGGAACATATGCAATTCACCAGTTGTAAATTTTAATCACTCTTACATAATGAAAGATCTTTTTCATGTCGTTACGATCCACGTAAAAACCTTGGTGTCTTTACTATTTCTGCACTCGTCTTTCATTTATCTTTCATTCATTGATTCACACACCTATCAGTACGGCGACCTAATCACATCTCACAAGATGCATTAGGTGTCGATCTGCATATGTGTCACTGTTGATTAGATTGTCTAGAAATAGACGTCAACAGTTGTTGACATGGAGAAACGTCATTCTCTTTTACTTTTCATGCCATTTTTAGCTTGTGAGGTCTCTACATTATCCAAAATAGCTCAATTTGATCCTTTTGTTAGTTAGTTGTTGGTCAAACTAAATAAGGTAAAGGGTATTTTGGTCTTATAACACACCATTGAGTATAAAGGAATGGGAACATAAATGGAACCCCGCAACTTTAATAATGTTGGTATGAGAAGTGTACTATTAGATCAACACCGTCTCGTCTATTTGTGCACTTCTTCCAACCCTTGTTTATTTCATTCACATTAACATAATACATATATTGACTTGCATTCATTGATGGCTTGTTTGGTACATTGTATTGGATTTAATTGGATTTAACTGGATTGTGTTATTACAATAATGTGTTTGGTGATATATTGGTAAATTATCTTACTTTATAATATAAAAAAAATCAATAAAGTAAAAATGATATAATATTTGTCATACTAAGTTTTTTTTCAAAATAATAATAATATCATTATTCCAAAGCCCAATACAGTGTATTATTTAGTGTGGTAGCGAGTGTATTGGTAGTTAGTACAATACAAAGTGGTTGGCCTAACGTATGCATTCATTGTTTAATACATTTTAACTGTTCTACCGCAAAACAATCCCACTATGAGCATCTCCAACAAGGCTCCCTATTTTTTCCTTATGTTTAGGGAGCCAGTTGTACTTTTTATGAATAGGGAGCCATATAAGGAGTGATGACTCCAATAAGCCTCCCTAAAAATGGCTCCATGTTATTATTTATTTATTTATAAATAAAAAAGATAATAATAAAAATTGAATAAAATTGAAATAGTTCAATAGTATTTATATTAAAAATAATAATAAAATTGAATTTAAAAAAAAAAAAAAAGTGTATAGCTGTGGCTCAAGTAAATGTAGGTAAATAGCTACTGCAATTTAGGTTTTTTTTTTTAAAAAAATAATAAATAAATATATAAAAAAAAAATTAGCGGTGGCTAGCCGTTGGTCTCAAGTATAGGTTAAAAGATGAATTATTTGGGTTCAAATAAAAAGAATTTGGGTTAAATAAAAAATAGGAAGGATGAATTTGGAATATTGGATATAAATGATGTTGACTCATCTTGACCACCAATTTCATTTGAGGAGAGAGAAACAAATGATAGGGATGATGTCTTCCCTCTATAAATTTGAGGAGTCTTTGGCTGGAATTAATTTTAGGGAGTAGGATAGGCAAGGAACTTAAAATCGATATATCCACCGATATATCCATATCGAAACAGGGACTGACATATCCATTGATAAAGAAGAAGTTGATGTAGATCATGGAGTTGCTGTTAGCAGCTCTTCCGATGACCAACATACCTCTGATGGAAATAGTGGAGGAAAGGATAATGGAGATGATAGGGGAGGTTGGGATTCTGGTGTAAGAGGTTAGGATGCTAGTGCAACAAGTTGAGATGTTCGTGCCGGAGGTTGGGATATTGGTGCAACTGGTTGGAATGCTAGTGCGGCAGGTTGAGATGCTCATGCATTTAATTTTGATCAAAATCATGGTAGACAACATGGAGAAACAAGTCAAATTGATGAAGATTCTTTGAATATGACTCTCTCCTTAATGAGTATGGACATAGAAAATAGTTCTTTGAGTGATTCGCAGACAATGTCAAGTTCTCATGTATAATATTATGGTAGTTATAGTGGATGCAATATATTTGATTATTCTTCTCCACAAATGTCATATGCAACACCTATGTATGCAGATCAACAATATCCACCAAATTGGGTAAATCTAAACTACCCAATTCATGGATCAGTTGGAAGAGATCAATCAACATACGTGTGGCATATTAATAACTACCTTGAAAACTAAGCTAGCACGTTTTCTTGAGAAAATTATTGTTCGAATCAAGATAGAAATGTATCTTATGTATTTGAACCAGCAAAGAATTCATTTTGGTTTTAAATTTCAGACATGTAATGCATCATTATGTATGAATTATGATTTATGATAGAATCTTGGAAGTATGGAACTATATATATTTTTTAATGATAATTTTGTTATTAAATATTTAATCTCTTTATATTGTATATAATATTGTAAAAGTGAAACAAAATATTATTATATTAAATACTCAATTTTAAAAATTACATACATACTCTATCTATGTTATAATTTATATTAAACTCATAACTATGCAAATTTATCGTTGAAATATGATTCATTTGATGTATAATTACTTGTTTAAACTTGTCCTAAAGTTTCACAAAAAAAAAGGCTAACTTTATATCCATCATTTTTTAATTTTTTTACCGAATATCCACCGATATTGATAATATCCCCGATATATCCATAAATTTAGAAGCCCAATACGGATACCTATATTTTATTCCTTGAGGATAGGGAACCTATTGGAGCATATTCTGTTGATCCTCCCTAAATATAGTCAAGGAGCTTGTAAAATCCGACCTATTGGGGATGCTCTTACTTCTGGTGTGATTAAGGTTGTTCTTCTTTGTTTACTTCTAGAGTTATTATTTGTTTTTTTGTGACTTTTCTTGTCAGAAAATATTTTAGCAGAGAACATTATTGAGAAAAATTAACTAGTTTATTAACATTTATCCTAAAAGTTATAATAAATGATTGCTAACGGTTAAGGAATCAATGTTAAAAATAATCAAAACTATTTTATTTTCTTTAAATACCAATTTAATTCTTATTTCAAAAATTATTTTTAAATATTTTTATTTTATTCAGAAGTATATATAATTCAATGTTATACATTTCAACCCGTATTAAACACAACTGAATACAAGATAATTTCAAGTTTAATCTCATAGTGGGCTAGACACATACTGCATAATATTAAAGGAAATAGGGGTATATAGCACTTTTTCAAAATGGATTTGTGTAACTACAACTAGGGATGTCAATGGTACGGGTTCGGTACATGTTTTCCAATACCATCTCCAATACCAATTAGTATGAGAAATACCATCCCCTATGAATACCCACTTTAAAAAAAAAACGGTGTGGGTACGGGGATTCCCCATTAGGGGATCGGTTTTTTGCTTTATACCATCCTCATCCCATTAATGTATTTTTTTTAATGACTTTTTGATAAAGATCATATAAATATTATTGAATAATATGAAAATAATAGTGTGGGGTATATTATATAAAATGATCTGGAATGGAGTAGTGTTCCATGGAGGGAAAAAAATGGGAAAAAAAGAGAGGGAAAATTATGTTAGTCGGAGGGAAAAAATGAAGGAAAATTATGTTTTATGAAGATAGTAGTCATGGTACTAATTTTTTTTAAGAGTTAATTCCAATACTAACTATGTGCTTCAAATATATATATATATATATATATATTGATAACAGGGTACGGGGTCAGGGCAGGGCGGGGACTTAAAATCCCATAACCGTACCAAAATAAATCCGGTATTAAAAAAAATATATCATCCCCATACCACAACTTAATTGGTACAGTTTAAACCGCTCTTAACGGTTCAGGTCCCCACGGGTCCCCGGACCAATGGGTAATTTTGACATCCCTAATTATAACTACTTTAATAACTCATGTTTTAATAGCACCAAAGTAAGCGATGAGACCAAAATGCCCCCATTTGTAAAATTTTCACAATTTCTCTCCATTCTCACAGACTCTCTCTCTCTCAATCTCTCTCTCTCTCTCTCACACACACACACACACACAAGCTCTCTCCTCTTTCGTTGTCTAAAGAACGAACACTTCGACGGGCTGGGTTGACGATTCGACAAACACTTATGGTTTTGGTTGACGATTCGACAAACGAACTGGGGTTGTTTGACGATTCAACGAACAAACACAAAATTATTTTGTTGATTTTGTAATATTAATTTCGTTTTCATTGATTTTAAGTTTTTATTTTGATTTTGTTATCGATTTTGATGTGAATTGTGAGTTTATTGAATCTGAATGGGGTTGCTTGAATCTTGAATTGGTGGGTTTGGATTTGGGTTTGTCAAATCGGAGAAGATGAACAGTAGCCGAAGTTGGGATTATTTACGCTTATGCGAGACTTAATTGTTCTATTTTAAGACTTATTTGTTTCATTTCGAGACTTATTTAGGAATACTCGGGACTTGTTATGTTTATTCGAGACTTAATGTATGAATATCTGAGAGTTATTACACTTATTCGAAACTTAATTTATGAAGACTTATTTGCTCCATTTTCGAGACTTATTTTATGAATACCAGAAACTTAGAAACTTATTCATGAGTTTTCAAGACTTATTAATGCGTTTTGAGGCTTAATTCATATTCTTCTGAGACTTATTCTGTTCAACCTCCATCAATGGTGAAAGTGATTAGCCGACGACGGCACTGGTTGAGTCCGGAGATAGTTGAGTCTGAAAAATCGAATGACGTCGAGTTCATTGGCGTCGTCAGATTCGCGACGGATCGTCATAGATCGGACGATGAAGATTCGATGATGGTGGTTTGGCTTCGGCTTCATTTCTCTCTCTACACAGCTCAAAAATGTAATCGAACACTTCGATTTCAACAATTGGCACTCGACAAACGTTTTTCCGGTAGTTTTACCGGTCAACTCGCCGGTCGATGGTGGCACCTCCATTTAAGCTCCATAATTAGAGGTTTTTGAAAAAAGAAGAAGAAAGAAAGTGAATGACTCATAAGAGAAAAGAAAAGAAGATGGGTGATATTTTTGTCCAAATTCCATTTTTTGTGCTATTATAACAAGGCTTATTAATGTGATGCTATTTACACATGCCCTCCCCCCAAAAGTGCTATTTAAATTTTAAACCCCATAATATTATATATAATCTAATACATCTAGGGGTTTTAGCAAAATTGCCCTATTTTAGGGACTGAATTGCAAATCTACTCTAAAACCCAAATTATTTGCAAAATTACCCTGAAATGACTTCAATGCCCCTGATTTAAAAAAAAAAAAAAAATCCAATTTCATTGGTTGCCCTAACCATCCCAAACCATCTGCTTACCTTGCCCGATCATCCCAAACCGTCTACCTACCTTGCCCAATACCGCCCAATACCACCCTATACCGACCAGAGAGTGTCGCCATCAAGTTGCCGTAGAGTTCTAGCTAGCGTCACCGTCGAGTTACCCGTCTTGCAGCCGCCCGCCGTTGACTTCATCAACTAGCATCAATAGGATGCCATCGTTGATTTCAACATCTTCTTCGTCGGTGACTTCAACAATGCCATCGTTGAGTTGCCCGTCTGGCCTCCTTCTCATTTCATCTCAGCCTCGTTTTAACATCGCCAATTCAGTTTCTATTTAATGTATTTTTAGTTTTGAAACCTAACATTTTGATTGTACATAATCAAAATTTTGTGTGTTGGGTCATGTGTTAATTGAAAAAAACAATGGAACTTTTGAAGAGATTTGAATTTTAAAGTGTTGTTGGTAATCAATTTCGAGTTACATCTTTGTGTTTTTCAAGTCTTCCCAGCTCTCTAACAATTGTTGGATGTTCTTCACAGCTGACAGAGCGGTGCCAAAGGGACGGAGGCATTTATTGGGACAAGATTTCTCACATTGAAACCCAGTCTATAGCAGCAACTAATTAAATTGAGCATTTCAAATGGAGGAAGAGACATGAACCCAAATTTAAACCAAGTACTTCTTGTATGCTTCTCTATCACACATCATACACAGCTTATTAACACAAAAATCCATTAGCCTTTCTTGCTTATAATAGTCCAGGTCACAATTTTAGTTTTGCAGGATTAATGATTAATTCCTCACTCTCTTTGCTTATTAGAAATTAGGACCAAGTTAGTTTCACAGTAGATCATTTTTTTCTTTTTATGATGATCATGTTTTCTATCCTCTAACATCTCATGTATGAGGAAGGAAAACCTTGGTCCTGCACAAACTAAATGCCATGGATAGAAATATTTATATAACTTCACATACATTTTTCTTTTCTTTTCTTTTCTATAGATTTTCTGTTAAGAATGTCTCCTTTAATACCATTTACTTGCTTATCTTTCTTTTTTTTTTTTTTTTTTTCAACAGCTAGCATTATAAGTATATATACTACATTGATTTGATTCTTCGGACACCTGATGCAAGTATTGTTGAATGACATTATTTCTTATGTAAAGGATATTTAGTGCTATTGTAAGTGGCGATTTTGCTGAGGTTATTCCTAGAATAGATAATATATTGGCAACATGATCCTTCAACTTCCTCGTTGAGCACAAGGCAACCAAGTTTAAGAAACCTATATCACCTTCGCCTTTTGTCATTATCATTAACATTTGTATGTATGTTATATTGACTAGTAACATTTGTATGTTTCATTGAAATAGGTCTGATTGTGGGGGTTTTTACGCTCAAATTCTTGGAGTACCTATAAGCAAGAAAATAATTCAACTTTGATGAAAAGGACGGAGAACCCTTTAAAGTTAAAATAGCAACAAAAATTTTCCAGAATTCAAAAGAAGTACCTTATGTAAATGATAGAACTTTTTATGTAAATGATGAATGAACGGTATAAGTATAATTTACACCCTACTTGATGTGTAATCACCCTACTTGATGGCTATTAGAAGTGTTAAATTTGCAGGTACCAAAAAAAGATATGGATTTATTGAAATTTCAAATGAAACTCTATCAAAATTTCGTAAATAATGTACTAAGTCTTAAATATACCATTTAAATACTACCATTTCAATGCTACCCGTTACTAACCACAATATAGTACAATAAGTTCACATTAAATGTTCACTTGATACATGTAAATACTACCATATTAATACTACACCTGATATAACAAATATAACCATAAAAGTTCACATGTTAAAAGATAATATAATAATACATGTTCATAACACATGTTGAAATAAAAAATAATTCAAGTACGTTAGTTATGCAACATCATATGATCCGCTTGCCTCACCAATTTCACTAGTACTTCCTATACCACTTGATGATTTACTTGACTTCGGATAGGTGCATGTATGGCTATTGTGACCAACACGATGACAAGTGGTGCATCTCCTTTGAGTTACTTCCTCGCCAAATGACGGAGTGCAATTCTTTTTAGGTCTTCTAGGACCACGACGACCTACTAGTGGGTGAACAATTTTTGATGTAATATCCTCAGGAACCAACCATTCACTGGGTTGTTCAACGGGATGTATTTCCCCACTATATGCTGCAACCAAAAAAGCACTAGAGTAATAAGGAGAACAATAATCAACAAATGAAAATCCCCGTAACCTAATGCAAGCTAATGCATGTGCACATGGAATTTGGTCGACATAAAATTCTTTACAGGTACAGGTTTTTACTGTCAAATCCATATTTCCATCTAAATCCTCATCTTTAACAAGGAACGTGTAAAATGCGATGGGGTAGATCCACATATATCGTGCTTTCTCATCCTTGACACTAATGGCTACATTTGTGGCTGTTGTCAACTAATTTGTAAATTTAAGTGCAGCTGTGCATCGATCATGGAACCAAGACTAAATGATCATTCTGATGTAATCAATCACTCCAGTAATAGGCAATTCCTTGCATTCTTTAATTGCATTATTCATGGCATCTGCAATGTTGGTTGACATTATGTTGTACATTTTTCTTGGACTGTATGATCGCGCCCAATGCTTAATCCCGGCATCCGTGACATACTAAGCTGCTTCGAGATTAATATTTTTCAGTTGTTCCATACGCTGCAAGAATTGACTTTCCCGATACACCCTGGCTGCCCATTTGAAATACTGTTTAAGTGTCATATTCCTACCATAGTGACCAACCATGTTCCGTTCTAAATGTACCACACATGCCCTGTGGAAGGAATTTGGGAACACTTTTTATACACCGGTAGTGATACTGCCTTTTCTGTCGGAAACGATAACCAAATCATCAACTTTGCCAACGGCTTTATGCAACCTAGATAGAAACCATTCACAAGCTTCATTTGTCTCCGAATCACCAACACCAAAAGCTTGAGGAAATATTTGATCATTGCCATCTATACACACAGAAACAAATAAGATCCGTCTATGAGGACCTTTCAAAAACGTCCCATCAATAGCAATGACCGGTCTAATTGAAAATAGAAAACCATCTATACAAGCTTTTAAGCAAAAGAACATATACATGAACCTGTTAGACGAATCAGTGTGGAGGTCTGTAATAGTCCCACGATTTGCTTGCTCCAACATGTATAAGTATGATGACGAAATACTGTATGACTCAACCGATGTTCCTTGAACCTATTCTAAGGCAATATGTCTAGCACGGTACCCTTTGTGGTAGTTACAAGGGTGCATGTCATGTATAATTTCCTTGGGCTTGTATAAACGGTGATCACAGAATTTCTCTTGTATGTGTTCCCTTATAACTCGTGCACTTGCTTGCATTTGATGCGGAAATCGTGCTTCTGTTGAGTATGTATGCTGATTGTCAAATTTTCTAATATGAAAATAATCTGAATTTTGAACCTTGATGCAGACGCTAGTTGCAATCCTCAACAATGTATCGAACTTGATACCTTGTTGTATCAGACTTGAACACCGTAATCTGGAACCCGTTGTTAAGGGCATAACTACCTACTTGTGTTTGTAGCTGTTTCTTGCTTGGAAACAATTCACCCACTTCAAGACGCATAATAACAGATCTGAGTGCAACTTCACTAGAATTAATAGAATAAAATGCACATGGAGGTGGACAAACCTTTGGACATGGGCAAATTACTTGTCATACCGATTGAGAGATCCCTCACGACTGTAATTAAAATGTGGTTCTGTTTCATTATGCTCAGGAATATGTTGGTTACACGTAGTATCTTGAAAACTCAAATGACGAGGAGGAGATATATCATTATTGGCAATTGGTGTGAATCCCTCTCCAATATCATCCAAATGGGCAGCCATGTTAGGTACATCCGACCTTTGAAACTCATCCATAGTATTAACATGTATATTGCTTTTGTGTGTATGATGAAATTCATGGTGAGGAGTTTTATGATGTAGGTTGTGAGACGACTCTGGTGGTTTATGTTTCATTTCTGGAGACTCATGGCCAATTTCCTTAACACTGATGCAAATTAATGGGTCAACATTCTCTTGACCAAGCAACAATTTAACGTCCTCATTATCAACAATCTCAATTGGCATGCTAGGACGAAAAGTTTGTGGAAGAGTCGTCATACTAACCTGATAATGATCTCTATCAATTTTGGTTACATTGTACAATTTATCTAACAATTGATCATAGTTTGAATCCTTTGAAAAAGCAAATGCCTTCACTCTTCGACCTTCATACCAATACTCACCATGATGATTTTTCCATTCTCCACCCCAATTCAAAACCAAATACACATTCTTCATCATCAATCCTGAAAAATATTTAAACAAATATTAGCAATCATTAAAATATTCATTATTTCAATGAACATAAATGGAAAAAACAAAATTAACTATAAAAAAAAATTCTGACATATTGAAAAACCAGCTGGTCAGGGTGGCCCGACATCGTGTCGCCCTATCCCGATGATGTTTTTCATCGGGTTAGGGTGGCCTGACATCGAGCACCCTGACTCGAAGATATTTTTCATCCGGCCACCCTAACCCGATGGTTTTTGACCGATATCGGGTCACCCTGGCCCGATGAAAAAAATCATCGGGTTAGAGTGTTCGATGTTGGGCCACCCGACCCAATGATTTTTTTCATAACATTAAAACCATATTCGGATTCAACAAAAATAATTTGGGAGGTTGGAAAAATAATTTTACAAAGTAATACTTACCACTTCAAACAATTCTCCAATGTTTTTAAAACTTCAAATATGAAAAGAAAATGTGATGCATAGAAAAAAAAAAAGTTACATGATGTAGAGAAAAAAAAAATGTTAGATGATGTAGAGAAAGAAAAAAAAGATTAGATGTTGGCAAATTGTTAGTTTTTTTTCTTTTAAGGGTTGGTAAATGGTAGGTTGGTGGTTAGTAAATTAAATTAATATAGTTAGTAAATAGGGTGTAGTTATGGCAAAGGGTATTGAGGTTATTTTAGGGCATTTTTGTAATTAATTTGGGTTTTAAGGTAGATTTGCAATTCAGTCCCTAAAATAGGGAAATTTTGCTAAAAACCCATACATCTAATAGGGTATTGCCAAATGGGAGGATTATGTAAGACTATTATTTGACATTTGAATTAAGGATTAGATTAGATTGGATGTGTTTAAATTAATACTGTCATTTGTTTGGTTGTAGTATGAGATTGTACTACACATAATATTGGTCTATTTAGTGTAGTATGTGACTGGATAAAATTTTATTTGAATTAAATAATTTTGTAAGTAAGTTAAAAGTATTTAAATTATATTTTAAAATAATTTGGCAGTCGGATTCGACAATATAGTACAGTTAAACATTTTGAACGTTTCTGCAAGAAGAAAAGAAAGATATGGGTACAGGGGGTTGCTACGGTACGAATAAGGATTGGGTTCGTACTGTACAACACCTGTTTTAAAAAAAAAATCCAACCAGTTAAAAGAGAAAATAACAAAATATTTTTTCACCATTAACAGGTTACACCGGTTTCTTTCTCAAACAAAACAAACTCTTCCTCTCCTCTCATTCTCCATCTAGGTTTCTCTCCCAAAACTCTCTCTCTCTAGATCGTCTCTCAGTCTGAGTCTTGACCAAACAGATCACAAACCTAAACCGAAGACCAAAGAATCTTCCTGCCGTCTGCCACCATTCCGTCGCTGGGAGCACCGACAGTTCTGTCTTCCGCCGCCGCCGCCATCGTCGTCGCCAACTCATAGCTGTCCAGTTCGCAGGTCTGTTCTCAATTTCTCATCTCTTTCTTTTACTGTCTCTTAATCTCTTATACAAATAAAAAATCCTCTTAATCTCTTATACAAATCTCTTATACAAATAACAAATCCTCTTAGTCTCTTATACAAATCCTCTGTCTTAATCTCTTATACAAATCCTATACCTTAATCTCTTATACAAATCTCTTAATTTGAAGCATTAATCGGTTTGATTTACAATAATAAGAAAATTTATCATCTTTTTGGTTGTTCTGTTGTTCACTTGTTCCATGTTATGCTTCTGTATTAGATGGATTTTATGTGTTAGCTAAATTGATTAGTCAATTACTGCCTTTTAGATTTGAATGGTATCTTGTCAAAGTTGATAAATGTTCTGTTTATGATCATATTGAGAGTGTATATACAATACAAACATTCAAAAAGTTAAAAGTTTCATGATTGGTGTTTGGGTAACTTCTTGCATTGAAGTAGCTTAAGTTGGTAGGTATGAATCTGACACAAACAAACTCAAATGAGAGGTTTCTTATTAGTAGTGTTATCAAATATCAATGGGGTTGCTTTTATATTTCATTTCCATTGAGACTTGAGAGGCATGTGTGTTGTTGTATTTTTTCTTTTGGTTTTCAATTTTTTTAATTGTTTTTGTTTCTGTGTATTTGATTTTCTTATTCTTTTGACAATTGGGTTAGAATAGTAAAAGTCTCATGTTCTGTTCAATTTTTAGGTTCCTTGGATTTATTATTATCCTTCATTGAGCTACCACTGTTATTCATTGGAGTCTCAAGGTGCAAATGTTGCTTCTCTTATCATTGTAACCTATTTTCTATTTTGTTATATTTATGAGAATTCATTTGACCGAGTGAAGATTTTTAGAGTTTTTGTTTCAAGAATATTTATGTTTTTTGAGATTTCAAGCTTTGTGTGTTTACCATGTATGCTATGTTTCAGTTTCTTCTACTTTTTCTTGAACATCATGTGTTGCGCCTATTGTGTGTTGTTGCTGCAGCTATCTTTTTTGCTCTATGTTGCTGCCTGTGGATTTGGATTAGTTTATGATTGGATTTTGATTGGTAATTTGCCATTGGTTTGTGTTTGTTGATTTGGATTGGCTTAGGATTAGTTTATGATTTGGATTGGTGTATGATTGAATTTTGATTCACCAAGTATATCAACAAAGAATTTTCTTTGGATTTGTCATTTGATAATAGGAATTTGCTTGTAATTGTGTTTTCTGATTAATCCCCAATTAATCGCCGATTATATGGCCTAGGCGCTAAGCACTGGGTCTCCGCCCGACTAGCGACTAGCGCCTAGCGCTTACTACAACACTGATTAATATACATGCCTTTAAAAAAAAAAAAAGTTTGCTTCAAAATTTTGCCATCCATTTCAGACCATGGCAAGTATGCTTTTTGTTTATAAATAATCCACATCCAAGAACATGCAATCTAAATGGGAAGCAACTACACGCAAATTAATGGACAGCTAATTGCTTTACAGTGTAATCAGATAGCAATTACAATATTTGGAGGGAATCTTTAACTACATATTTGTTTGCTTTCTTTCTTATTTTGTTTTTCAATATTATTGCATCCCATTTTTAGCATCTCTCCATATTAATCCTATCATATCATATAATACCATCACATATGATTCATGCTTTATATGTAATTATCGTAATCCGACAGTGTTTATAGGTGGTTCATGATATTTGTAGCTAAATTGGGTTTCTCTTCTAATTGATAATTGAAATATATGGTACTTTACGAACATCTACAATGTGTTGCATTGCTATTTTGATTATCAATCTCAACTCTGATGCATTATTGAAACCAGTAGTAGTTCCCTTCAAATTTTTCTTGATTTAGTGTTAGGTTGATGAAATTAAATGAGTTAGCTTTTCCTATTTTTAATTCTTATACAATTATGTTGTGCAATGATCCCGAAAACGGTTTTGGGCTTTTATTATTCCTACAAACTGAGTCTTAGGTGTGAAGCTGTAGAATCTATATACATTTTTATAGCATTTGATGTTTTATTTATATATTTATATATTTATATACATATATATTTATTTATATATTTATATACATATATATTTATTTATATATATAGAATTATAAGTGAAACCAACAAATCTTTGGGTACAAATATGGTGGGGGATTTTAAAATGCAATTATTCCACTTGTTATATAATAATATGTAAAAATGTGAAATTAGATTTAGGTTTTAAGTTTAACAATATGTTTATGTAGGATTTGTTTTTGATTTGAGGGTTCATTTTGGTTATAACACATATAAATTGAAATATCATTTCAACTGAAATTGTTTATATATTAGGTTCTGTGTAATTTTAACTATAATAGAATTATCAAAATTGAGATTGGTTCGATGGTAAGCTATTTACAACTACATCCATAAGTTTGTGGATTCGATTCGTCTCCTTCTTCTTGAATGTTGAAATATAATGTTATTTATCTAAGGTTATTTTTATCGTTTCGTTTAGTCTTGGTAATTCCCTTCGCAGGAGGTCTCTCCCAACCGCAACCATTCTTCATCTCTGTTTATTTTAGACATTTTTGGTAACTTTCGTGGTGCTGTAAGAGTTGTTATAAAAAAAACATTCCTGAGAAGGTATTGCCATATGCTTATCTTTTTTCTGCCTGCTTATGTAGTGATCCAAGAACTATTATGTCATGATTTAAATTATTAAAAATTTTGGATCTTGTACTATAAACTGACCATACTACTGATTTCACATTGAATTTTACTATTCTTTTTCTGTTCTAAATTTGTTTGATATGAATGGTGAAGTATCATATGCCTTATTCTTTAGTGATTGAACCATTCTTTAGTTTCATTGGTATATGGTGCAACTATGGAGAATTTGTTTCATATAATTTCGGATAACTTAGATTCGGATGTATTTCCTATTGTTCGATATCTTCGTTATTCAACAATTTCCGGAATACATTATGTTAGTAGATTCAATACATGAAGAGAAACTTACAGTTCGAAAATCCATGGTTTATAAATGGTGTGTCGAAAATGTTGTACGGGCCATACATATCATATAGTGTTTAAGCGACACACAAAGTATAGAGTTAATACGGTAGAAAGTATTTAATGCATGAGTAAATAAAACTTAATATATACGGTGGAAAAGGTTGGTACAATAGTGCTGTCTAGTTCAGTTAATCATCATAGCTGTCATTTTGTCACCTGTCTCAGTAATATAAGTACCATAGATGTAAATTAAGAATGCAAGTGCTTTATGTAATTACTTCACAGTAGCTACTTCTTTCCTTATGATACAAATGCTTGAGAATAAAAAGAAGTGTTACAACTTACTTCTTCTCTTATGAAGTTATGAGCCTTGTATAACTTGTGTTATGAAGTTATCTTATTATTTTATATTTTGTACTGGTCACAAATTACATCTGCAGGAATACTCAGACTTAATCCTATCCGGAATCGTGCTTTTTGTAATTTATTTTACTGTTTCAGTTCTATTACTATTCTATATTCTCTAGTGGGCACAAAGTATATCAGCTGGAATACTCAGACTTACTCCTATCCGGAATGGTGTCGGTAAAGTACATATGTGAGACAATACCACGTACTGAGTGCCTATTTCTTCCGTTCATGCTATTTAGTTTTATGTATATATTGTCTTGTACATTCTATCATATATATCATAGCTACGTCTTCGTAGCTGCATTTTGTAATCTTTTTTACTCTTTAAGTTCTGTTACTATTCTAAATTTTCTATTGGCCACAAAGTATATCGGCTGGAATACTCAGACTTACTCCTACCCGGAATGGTGCCGGTAGAGTACACATGTGACACAATGCCACGTATCGAGTGTCTATTTGTTCCGTTTATGCTATTTAGTTTTCTGTATCGAAGGTACGTCTTCGTAGCTGAATTTTGTAAGTTATTTTACTCTTTCAGTTCTGTTACTAATCTATATTCTCTACTGGGCACAACGTATATTAGCTGGAATACTTATGTGACGTTTGTTTTTTGGTCTGAAAACTTAAAGTGCTGAATTAGGCCTGAAGTCTGAAGTCTGAAGTCTGAGTAATATGTTTGTTTTTTATTTTCTGAAGTCTGAATTAAGTGTTAAGCCGTTTGTTTTTTTAAAATAAAAACATCTGAAAACCTGTAGTTTGACATTTATACCCTTACATAATTGATTGTTATATATCAATATATTTATTTATTATGTACTTATATCTTGTTAATCAAAAAATAATATATCACTATTTAAATAAAATTATAGTTCCTTTTAATTTATATTCTAAAAAAATATTATTTTATGTTAAATAAAATTTTATATATATATATTTTACTCTCACATTTGAGGTATCGATCATTTTACAACTCTTATATTGGTATTGGCCATAGTATATTTAATAGTTATTAAAAGATATTAAAAAATAATATTAAAGAATATTATCTTCTTTATCTTCTTTCTCAGCCAATCATTCTCAAATATCTATTCTCTTCTTTCTCCTCCGCCTATCAATCTCTCCCTATCACTCTCTCCCTAATTATTCTTCTTTCTCCTCCACCGATTATCTTCTTCTCTTCCTCTCTCTCACACTCACCAGTAACTGATTCTCTCTCTCTCTCTCTCTCTCTCTCTCTCTCTCTCTCTCTCTCTCTCTCTCTCTCTCTCTTTCATCATCGTCTCTCTCTCGCTCTCTCTCTGTCTCTGTTGACCATCAGGTGAAGATCCGACGAAGTCGCCACATACTCACCATGAACGAAGCCACCGAATCTGTGAGTGAGTTTGTCGGAACGGTTCGGAAAATGATCGGATCTTTAATGGGTTGGAATGAAGGAAGCCACCGGATCTGTTGAGGGCAGTTTGGGCAAAAAAAAAGTAATTGAATTGAAGTCCTGTAAGACTTCAGATAAAAGTTGAGATTTTCAACTTTTTTTCATCAGACATCTTTAATGGGTTTTTAGACTTTAGATCACTTAAAAAAACAAACGGGCATGTCTGAATAGATGACTTTAAGTTTTCAGAGGTAAAAACAAATAGGCCCTTAAACTTACTCCTACTCGGAATGGTGTCGGTAGAGTACACATGTGAGACAACGCCACGTACCGAGTGTCAATTAGTTCTGTCTATGCTAGTTAGTTTTATGTATATTTTGTCTTGTATAATCTATTTTAGATATCATAGCTATGTCTTTGTAAATGTTTTTTGGTAAGTTAATGCTAAACTGTTATGTGAATATTTGAGTTTCAGCAGAACAAGGTACCTAGACCATTGACAACAGTGAACAAGGTGGGAAAGAAGAAGACGAACCTTAAATCTCAGGTACTTTACATTACATGACACATCACATGGCCATTCCAAGTAAGAGTCCTATTCTCTTTTGCATAAAAACTAAAATAACGTTAAAGTCGTCAGTATGAGTCGATGTTTTATCTTTTGAAGATGTCTATTTCGTAATCTCGTTGAAGATATGCATAATATATTACATACTGAACGTTATTTTGTAATCCATTTATATATGCATTCATTTTGTTATCCATGTTATTGACCGAATATTTATTACCATTGATGTATAGACCAAAAATGGTGAAAAAAGGAATTCGTGAAAAGAAGAATAGTGGGTCTCATAAAACAACCTCCACGACAAACTTGTCAAAACCGAAGATTGGAAATAGTGCATGGATTAATTATTTGTATGTACACATTATCATGTGCTTTACTCTAGTTTGTTATCTTTATATATTTTCCATGTAAACTAACCATTTGGTTGTTATCTATCCAGCAAATTGGAATGCAAAAAGAAAGATGCTAATGGGAACTCAAAGGTTATATACATTTACTATAAGTAATACATTTCATTCCCTCAGTTGATATCCAGACCATCAATATAACAATCTGTCATATTTCACGTTTTTGTAGTCACGAAGTGAAATTGGAAAGACATGGGATTTGTTATCTATAGAAGAGCGTGCAAAATTTGGACAAGCTGCTGACGCTGCAGTTGCTACCAGAAATATTTCTGGTGAGCAGCCTCACCATGAGTCTTTTGTCATCCCCAATAACTTCGACTTCCCTCTAACAGATGAAGAAATCCAAGGCACAACAAATCATCTGGGCTATAAAGCTAAAACCATCAACACAAGGTGTACACCCTTTCAGTGGTGTCGGATTGTTAAGAAACTATCTGAAGAGCAAAAACAGGTTGTTCATGCGTTGGGGTTTGGAAACATACTTGCCCTCGATTGTGGACGTTTACGGCTCAAGTTCTGTCGATAGCTCATTGATAATTTTGACACCAAAGCTTCTTCAATTGATATCCACGGCCAGAGGTTTGTGTTAAACTCATCTGTATTTGCTTGAGTTTTAGGGATTTCAGACTTAGGAGATCAGATATCTATATCCGGAGATGTCCCTAACTTAGACTTTTGGAAATCAAAGTTTCCTATCACATCTCGTGGCATCTTTTTGAAAGACATAGAGCATTCCTTGGAGGAGATGACTATGATCGATAACGAATTCAAGATGACATTGTGCTTATTTTTGTTGGACACCATCCTCTGTCCTTCAGCTAGCGACTATGTTCAGACGGGTACTTGATTCCTTTAAGGGATGTTGGTACTATTTCTATGAAAAACTGGTCAAGTTGGTGCTTCTCTTCACTTTGTGAAGGGATTGAGAAGTTTCAAAAGAACCGGCCAATTATGCAAACATGTTGCATTTCCGGGTGTGTGCTGTTTCTTCAGGTAAAAAACCTTGATAAACCTTATGTATGAAATATCACTGTATCATGTCATATTGAACTTATTGTTAACCTTGTTTCTTTGATGTAGTTGTTTTACTTGCACACACTTCAATAGGACCCTCTAATCGTCGATAAAGCAATAATTCCGGTTGTTTGTTGCACAACCCGTAAAGATTAAGAAGTGTGTATTCTGACTGCACATCGAAGGTGGTGTTGGAAGTAACCAGGTGTGTATTTTGTACTTTGTCTACCCAATCTATAGATCACTAAATTATCTTTAACTACATTGAATATGACAAATCTATTTTCATTGTTGTATAACATCTATTTTCATAAAATGATGTAGATTTCGGTTGCAGAATTCTCCAAGCAACCAACACAATCAAATGGTCAATACAATTATGCTGCATATGGAGAAACCAGTCAGGCCAATCGAGGACCTATAACAAGCAATCATGCCCACATGAAAGGTATTGCTGATATCCTGCAGCTAGTAAAAGAAATTCAATCTACAATGAAGACTGAACTTGATGATATCCGAACAAAAGTCAATTTCCTGTATGACAAATTCAGTTCGGCGGAGGACAAGAACCTGGATAACAACTTACATAATACAAGCAACCATCATAATTCCATGCATAACATTCCTCCAAATCCTACTTCACCTCCACCTCTACCATCATCACGACCTCTTTCCAATCCTACAAGTCAACATCCTACTATTGAAGTTTCATCAAATAACACCCGAACATTACCTCAACACATGAACAGACCATTTCTAAATCCACCCCAAGTTGGATGAAAGCACCTAGTGAGCCGCCATTAGAAGATGGGAATGCACCAGATTTACCCATGGAAGATCTGCGTAATGATGATCCCTATTATGTTCCTCCGGTCCTTACCGTTCCTTCGTTAGTAGACGAGGTTTGCTCCAGGTTTTTTTATTTTTTTTTTTTATTTTTTTTATTTTTTTTTTATGTATTTGGTATATAAAATTTTTTTTATTAACACTTATACGACAATTCCATTTGACTATCAACTGTTGTGTAGGATGAACAGGAGTCACAATCTTCTAACAAGTGACAAATAATCAAAACAATATCAACCTCAATTCGAAAGCTGAGCCGCTTTCAAATTTCACCGTACATTGCCGTACCCATTAATGCGTCCACAAATTACTGTTATGGCCCCTTCCGAATAGGCATTCCTCTTAATACATTTGATGAGCAATTGATAATCTACATATTTTCAAAAGACCTACCTTCATCGTAAGCATGCATTCTGTTTATTGTAATCCTCAATTTACAATTCTGTGCAATTATAGGTTTTTTTATATATAACTATTAGGTGTTTAACAGTTTCGTATTCTTCTTGTTTCTTGCCGTTGCAGTGAGGTTATTGTCGATCTTGGGCATTTAACTGTAACACGGAAAAGTTTTCGAACTTTAGAACCTACCAAATATTTGGATAGTGAGGTTCGTTGCTAATCACCTTCGGAATGATCAACCCTATCACTTTTACTCATTATATAAACTTCACGACCTTTTATTGTTGGTAACTTAACATTTATAATGCACAATATTCTATCGCAGATCATTAATCTTATTCCCGAGTACAAATCAATGATATTTAAGTCAAAAAGGTGACAACTTAAATGGTTCTTGCCTACGAACTACACGGTATACTTCTGTTCATTTTTATGCTTATATGTTTACAGTTGTCCAGTAATCATGATATGGAACATGTAACCAATGTTTTTGTACTTTTTCGTATGCAGTACACAGTTTTTACTTGTGGAGATGGGAAACAATTTACCTTGAAGAAATCTCTTTCAAAATTGCGGGCGTCATACATGTACGATATTCGTAGATGTGAAAAGGTGACGCATGATTACCCTTGGTTTTTTATTTTGTCCACCTTAATTCTGTCCATGTTCAAATTGTTTATTTTTTGTAATGTATATTTATAATGACCTTTTCATCAAAATATTAGATTTACATTCCTATCCATGATCTATGCAACCATTGGTATCTGGCGACAGTTGACTTGAAAAAACAAGACTGCCGAATCTGTGACTCCAATCCACCTCGTCGAAAGGATGATCTGACGCGACTAACCCAAGTTTGAAAATTGGTATGTCTCTAACTTTACCAGAGTTTGATTTACCACCTTAGTGATCCCCATATTTTCCACTGTCATCATTCGCCCTGTAGTAATGTACATGTTGTTTTTCTTTTAGATGCAGTCGCTTGACATTGTTCTTGCTGATGACATTGCCGTTGCCTTCCCAACAACCTTCTCATTCACATCATTCACTGTCTCAGATGCGAAAGCACCGCTTGTTAGGATTATGCTCAATAGCAAGAGTGTAATGTTGTAATTGACAATCTTTTTCATATTAATAAAGTGATTTCTGGTTTAACAAATCGTATAGCATTTATAGTTTAATATTATAATTGTCAAAGTAAATAATCATAAGGTCTAAAGACTATGGGAAAAGAAGAATTGTTCGTACATCTGGATATGTATGTGGTAGACACAATTCTTTAGTTAGTCTTGAATAATGTTCACAACTTAAGTTAAAGGTTGGGCACCTTTATCTTGTTAAAGTTGTAGAATTCTTTTGCTAGCATTTGAGTGGGATCAAATGAGATATGATGAGTCTAAAATCATCGGAGTGTCTTCGAGCAAAAGGATCTAGTGCACTGGGTGCATTGAACTGGATCACAATGAAATACTTTATCTATAACCGTCAGTAGATAAAAGTCTTTTCATTATCAGGACAATCGGAGAGTCTATCTTAATCCTGAGATAAATGATGGACTTATGGTTGCAAGTGATATCATTTGAGTTATCAATGAGTACGATTATATCGCATAGTCTATCCTCGATAGTTTGGTGATATTCATTTGTTAATCGATAGAGGACTTCATTTATAGATATGGACATCGTGGCTCCATTTAATTAAATGAGAGTATAATATCATCATATGGATGTTTTGAGGTAATTGGATATTAAATCTCAACGTTGAGTTTTCAATAGTGTCTATTGAAAACATGGCTTCTGGACAAGTCAAAATATCCAAGTTCAAAACGTGGTCATATTAGTAAATATGGTAACTTGGAGAGTTATAGGCGGTCTATGAACTCTTGGCGATTACTGATATTAATCACGAGGATACACTATCTCCAATATGATTGTCTAGGGTATGAATGAGGAGCATCTTCCTTTTCTATCTTTATTTAAGAGTTCAGTTTTAGCTCTTTAGTGGAATGAGTTAAAATTAATGGATCGGACCTAAGTGAATCATTTGTTGATTGTGATTAGGCTATGTCTATTGAAGCTTAAATTTAGATGGCCCGCCAAGATCCCCAATCCACACGGACTTGCATGGATCACTTGATATATTCTACCGGACCAATTTAAGGGTCCATCTAGAATTGCATTTAATATATTAAGAATATAATTTGCACATTATTTTAGTAATGGGCTGCTCAATTATATTAATATATTAATGAAAGACATGTGGGCTTGTTTCTTTTAGTAAGAATGGGTCTGGTTCACATGTGGGCTTTTTATTTAAAGTCCAATGGATTAAATGAAATAAGAAAATAATATTTTGGCCCATTTACTCTAAGTGGGGCGGCAAGGGTTAGTTTAACCTAATATATTATTTTGTTTCATTGTTTTAATTAAATAAGAATTAATTAATTTATTAATTAATTGTTTAATTAAAGAAACAAATCTTTTCTAATCAGGAAATATATTTCCTAAAAGTAAAATTAAAAGACTTGTTTGATAAGGAAATAAATAATTAGTTTTATTTATTTAATCAAATAAGAAGTCTTTTTTTATTTAGTCAAAATAAAAGAATAAAAGATCTATGAGTTGGATTAGGGTTTGATGTCTTAAAAACTAGATGGAAATTAGGGTGCAACATAAGCCTATGGTGGGCATGTGATTTCGGCAACCCTAGTTATTTCTAGGTTAGGATTTCGGCAACCCTAATAATAAAAGAAAAGAAGAAGCAAACTAGGGCCACCTATATATTGACAAGTATAGAATTCGGCCACAATGATATGGGTTCATGATACAAATTTCTTCTTCTTCTCAATTCATAGAAAGCTTTTTATTCTACTAAAACAAAAAGGAGTGTTAGATTATTCTTTGATAGTATACTATTTGCTTATTCATCAATAAGCTTGTGTATAAGATATCGATCTAGGTTCACGCGAGTTTCGATCATTAGATTGAGAACTCAAAAGTGACCGGAATAATCTTAGTCATTCTTTTGATTGTTTTTGTTACTAACAAAGAAAAGAAAAGTTTGTTTTGTCCATTCACAAGTTTGCAATTCAAAGAAAAGGGAGACCACGCTCCTAGGTGATCCACGTTCGTACTAGGATTGAAGATCTTGCGGATTACCATCGACGTAAGTCAATCGGATCAAACGACAAAAGATCTTGCGGATTACCATCGACGTAAATCAATCGGATCACGCGACAAAAGGTATTCTACTTTTTGTTGTTGTATATGTATGTTTAATTAATTAAAGGGTTTAAGGTTCATAAAGGAAAATTTTTTTAAAAGTCACTAAATCTAATTTTTAGTATCGCTTCCGCTGCGTGTACTTCTTTGGTATTTTTCCCAACACCGCTCAACCCAACAGCTATGATTGTGGTCTCTTAGTTTGCATGTTCATGGATGATAACTACCCTACACCTCTTCAGATGGAATCGGTACGTTCACCTACGTAAAATCATATGTTTTGATTACTATACTATATTTTGGGCGACTTACCCATGACATTTCCCGCTTCTTTTACAGTTTCATTCTCAATGTCAGCGTTTGATGTTAGCTCATTTCCTAGCACTCTTCCTTGGTAACACCAACCTATTGTCTTTGAAGAAAAATGCCAAAGAACGCTATAATATATTACTGTCCAACAATGAAGTCTTTGCCCCTTTAAAGTTGAGAGCACCAGCAAACCGGAAGTTGAGAGGTAAAGCGGCGGCTCTCATGGATTAAATGTTTGTTGGGTTTCAACCGTTGATTTTTGTATTCTTTTTGTCAATGGGATGTTAATGTGTTGGGTAGTATCACTGGAAAAAAGTTTTTTCATTTTGTTCTTTGTGTATATGTGGCATTACGTGGGAGATCTTACACACGGGTGGGCTAGGTCTTCCTCTTTTCAGTTCAACTGAAATTTTTTTACTAAAATTTTATGTATATGGCAGGATTTGGGTTTATAAATGTAAGGTCACATATGTTCTTATTTTTGTACATCCTTTCATTTCCGATCCTACATTGTGTTTTTACTCTTTCACTGTGTCTGTAAGTTATATATTAAGTCACGGCTGATTATATATATATATATATATATATCCCAATTGTAATTAATTTACTCCTGATCTATTATGAATACAACCCAATTTGTAAAACATGGGAGTCTTGATTTATTACAACTATAACCCAATTCAAAGGAACATATGCAGCTTTAACTTTGGGTGTACATATTAGCAACATATGTTTTTTGCAATTCATTACATTATTCCAAGATAGTGGCAATAAAATACCTCTACCATCAAAACTTTTATAAACTATAGTTATAACTGCCACCACATTACAAAATAAGCCTACTTTTAAAGATCAACTTTTACGTATTCATGTGAGTCATATAACGTAAGTCATGACACCATGATTACAAGATTAACAATGGCACACAAATATATCAGATTATGTTATGCGGCCTCCACCATTGGTTTTGTTGCATGTACATTTCAGATGTTGAGCTTCTCATATCAAAAACATTGTAATTCATCTGGTTGTTGAAGTTACCCAATGGTTGTCCCGGATTTTGGAATGCAAACTCATGGCATCGACCGTCACTATCCATAGTATTTTGAGAGTCACAAGACTGCACTAAATTTCCATACGTGGTTGGTTATAAAGTGGACCACGTTATCGAACCTCCATTGATTGCCATTGCACTGATGTTATTGTTAACATGTGCTCGACATGTCTTTTTCGTGTGCCCAGCCTGTCCACAGTTCCCACATTTACGCGTCATCCCACTACATTTTTTGTTCTGTCTTATCGAACCCTTTGTTGCTGCTACGAGTGGATCTTTAACATGGACACTCGATTGTGTTTTTGTACGATGTACATGTTCTTCCCGACCTGTACTTGATGATGGCAATAATCCCTCCATTTGAATTGTTAATTTATCAATCGCCACATTTGCTTCTTTGTAACCTTTAGTTGACATTGATGCATAATAACTCATTTTGCTACACTTTGAACTCAAGGCACCATATCTACATCAACATAAAATAGGAAATCAAAAGACATTTCAATCAACAACATAGTACTAGATATGCAAGCGTTACGAACCGGTAAATCAATTGTAGCCGATCACTGGAAACTGATATATTTTCTTTGTATGCTATAATAACAATAAGAGGCTGCATACTTGGCAATTTGCTGTATATCTGGAGTAGTTGCGGTAGAAGATGATTCGACTCCTGAGACATCCTTCGCATTCATTGTCCAACTCTGCATTATGAGTGTTTCAGGTACGTGTTGTTGGTTCATGGCTTTGATGACACTAAATGCATGGCAACAAGGAATACCTATTGTCTCAAACATTAGACATGAGCATTTGAAAATGTTTGTAGATGGTGTGTACCTCACATTCCAGGTTTTATCACCACTAGCAAACTTCTTGAATGTGTACACCACACTCTTCATATCGGCAACGCAATTCACTATGCTTAGTTTTGCCTTTGATTTGATTTTATCTCGCACCCAAGAAAATGTGTTTCGCGTATACACTTCAGCTACATGTTTTTCCAATTCTAACAGATGGGTTACGAGGGTTGGATGCTCGTTAATGCTATCATAATCATCCTTCAACTCGTTATTTCGTAGGCGCGACATTGCTCGATCGATATGACTCATGAATTCATACAATTTCAGCCTACTATGTAAAAAACGATTAAGGAAAGAATTAATACTCTCGGACCGTTGTGTGCTCCGCAAACCACCAAAGAATGTACTTCGTAAGAAGGTTTCTGCCCATAGCTTCCATTTATAATACATCTTTTTCACCCATTCATTATATTGCAACCCAAACGTCTCAGTGACTTTCAACCACTGGGTATTGAACTCTGACTCCGTCATATAGGTCAACATGCAATCGGTAAATGCTTGAGTAAACATGCTATCACCTACGTTCGTCTGCACATTGCGCTCAAGGTGCCAAGAACAAAGGCGGTGTACGACCGAAGGTATAACTGAACTTAGGGCCTTACTCATAGCTTTATCACCATCAGTAACTACCGAAATTGGACATTTAACATGCATAGCTTCTAAGAATGTCTACAATATCCAAGTATAGGTATCGACCGTCTCATCCACCAACAACCCGAACCCAAAAATTGTAGTTTTCGTATGATTGTTCACACCAACAAAAATCACAAGCGGTCAATTATAAGAATTAGTTCAGTACGTTAAGTCGAGTGAAATTACATTATCAAATACGTTGTAGTCGTGTCGTGACATTGCATCAGACCAGAATAAGTTTCCCATGCTACCATCTTTAAGAATTGTGTACCGAAAGAAGAATCCTAGATCCATTTCCTATTTCGCAGTCATGTAAGAGATAATTGAATCAGCATTGGAATTATTGGAAGCAGACCTGCGTATGGTGTCCAGACGGTTCTATAAGTCTTTCATGGTGTGTCTAACACCCGTATAACTACCTAACTGATCCAGAAGGTGGTCCATCATTTGTGAAGTTTTCATTCCAACTGATCTGAGTGATTGCACTTGTGCTCTATCACTATCTTTAACATTTCTGTGAGAACGAAGGAATTGCCTGTCATTGCTAGGTGATAACTTATGAGTATGCTCTGTGACAAACTCTGTAACAATCCATAACATTTTCTTTCTATCAAAATTAATTTTCAATGATGCCCAACAACCTTCCCGAGTCTGCCCTCTAGGTTCACGTACCCTATCGGTTCTATCCACATGTTTTTTTAATCTATACCCTTCTTTTGAACAAACCCACATACAAATTGTAATTAATCCATGAGTGTCCCGACACAACCTGTCCTTACGCATGCTGAACCCCATACCATATGGATATTTCTTGTAAAACTCTTCAGCATCAATAACAGATATAAACTTTTTCTCCATAATATCTCTGACATGTAAACTTATATGATCACTATGTAAGAGATCATCAGCCGGTTGCACCAAATTATCATTAGACAAACCTGAGGCTGTGGAAGCATTACCGTGAATGAACGGCATATGAAATGGCCATTCATTGTTGTTGTACGTATCATTTGGATTATACTGATCATTGTCTTCATGTGTTGTGTCTGCCTCATGCCACCTAGAGTGTCCTTCAGTGTTCAAATCCACATGTCCAGTTCGGTTGCTAAACATTCCATGACTAATATCCATATTACTACATACAAGCCATGAACATTTAATAATTTCAGTGGGAATATATGCAGATAAACTTCAATACAATCCTATTTCATACAAAATGAAGAACAACATTTGGATACAGTTACTTACGAAATACTGAACAATTACTGATGCATTTTACTTACTTGGAGAAGGTTCAGAGGCAGCTCAAACCGTAGAGGATTGGGAATCATATGCTGGATGTTTCATGTTTTGCATAATGGCATTTAGATCCGCACAAATCTGGTGGAAAACTGCACTTAGTTTGAGTGTGTATGTAGGTTCATAGTTGGAGGAAGAAGAAAGGTTTTGCGTCAAAAATAATACTCAAAGTTTTTATGATGTGAAAATTTTGGATGTTGGAAGAGTTAGTGGACCATATAATATTGACATGTGTCACTTGTAGCGACCCCAGGGCGAGTTCAATGAGCTCACCCCAAGGTCACCATTGACATGTAGAAAACCACTGTTGAAACCAAGAGGATAGCGACCTTAGGGCGATCTCACCCAGATCAACCCAATGTCGCCCTTCCCATTGAAAATCAGGTCTTCAAATCGAGAGGATAGCGACCCTAGGGCGATCTCACCCAGATCACCCCAAGGTCTCCCTTCCTATTGAAAATAGGTCTTCAAACCGAGAGGTTAGCGACCCCAGGGCGTTCTCACTAAGATCACCCCAAGGTCGCCCTTCCCATTGAAAATAGGTCTTCAAACCGAGAGCTTAGCGACCCTGGGGTGATCTCACCCAGATTACCCCAAGGTTGCCCTTCCCATTGAAAATAGGTCTTCAAACCGAGAGGTTAGCGACCCCAGGGCATTCTCACTAAGATCACCCCAAAGTCGCCTTTCCCATTGAAAAACAGGTCTTCAAACTGAGAGGATAGTGACCCTAGAGCGATCTCACCCAGATCACCCTAAGGTCGCCCTTAACATTGGAAAACAGGTCTTCGTACCGAGAAGATAGCGACCCCAGGGCGAGTTCCATAAGATCACCCCAAGGTCGCTCTGATTATTCACTAAGTAGAACAGCGTCGTTTAGATTAGGTGACCTCAAAAAGCGATCTCCACAAGATCACCACAAGATCGACTCGATGCGATTTCTACCTAAATAACCCTAAGTCGTGACAGTTGAATGAAAACATACCATTTCTCTCCACAAAGGGTCTATCAACAGTTGCAGCAACAATGCCTCTGTCTCCAAGGTAAGCCTAGCCCTAATCTTCTCCATTTTGGTTTGAAAAGAGGCATCTTGTTTGCAAATGTATCTACAAATTAGTGTTGCTTTGACTTGAGATGGATGATTGAAACGAAATTGGGGATTATAGTGACTTTCAAGTGCTTGTTGAGAGAAATAGTTGATTGGGTATTAATTAGAGGATCAATTACATATTGGTTTTTGATGTTTTGCAAATTTTATGTTAGACTAAGTGTGGTGTGGCATTTTTGCTTAGAGATTATGGCATGTTAATTGTGCATTTGTACTTAGAAATTAAGTTTGGTGTGATATTGTGCTTAGTGTTGAAGTGTGGTGTTATATTTGGTGTGCGGTTACGATTTAGTTAATGACGGGTGGTAAGAAACCCAAGCGAATTCTCAAGAAAGGGTCATCATCCAAAGGTTCGGATCCCTTCGCATTGCCACCGCCTTCAGGGAAAGGAAAGGGTGAAATCGTCTCACCTGCTCCAAACCCAGATAACCCTACAAAATGGGCATTGCATTGTAACAGGAAGGTGTTGTCGGAAAAGGGGATCAATTTGAAGGTTTTTGGGACCACGTTCGTGTGCCCAGATTGTGCAAGGGTTGGATTGACATGATTTTGTGAGGACTCCTAATGTGGCGGCACTGGATTTGGTTAGAGCATTTTACTATACCATGGTTCCTCACCGTTTCACTCAAGGGATTCCCGTGATAGTTCAAGAAAAGGAGGTACTCATTACAGCAACTAGGATCAACGAGTGGTTTGCGAGTTCTTAGGAACTAAGCAGCTATGTTGACGGCGTTCCCAACCATGAGTTCTTCGAGCCGTACAACGGACATTTGGCCGCTGACTTAAGGATGAATGAAGACCCGGTTTGGAATGAGTATCGCCATCCTTTATTACTAACCGAACTCAAGCTAGATGCGGCCTTTTAGATTATGTTCTTTGAGTACTAATTGACTCCAAAAACCTACCGCTCCGATCTAAGTTTTGACTCCGCACGCCATCTGTTTTGTACGAGACACATGCTTCAAATGGACATTGGCCAGATCATTATGCAGAGCATACATAAGGGTGCAAAGACAAAAGGGCCACTATCTTTCCCATGCCTTATCACCCATTTTTATGAGGAGGGCATTGAATGGAATAGGGTAGAAGGCAACATAATTAATCCTACAACTGACATAGGGAAGAAGACATGCAATGAACTTGCAAGACGTAGGAGGGTTAGGCCAATTGGGCCTAATGTGCTCGATGATGATGACATGGGCTTCAATGAAGATGACTTACTATCGGATGATCCAGATGACGAAGATTATAATGACCAGAACCTCGGAGGTGATCCAGCTACGGACACAAGTAATGAGCCCCCCACCATGTCTCAGATGATATAGAGGATTACTTCGTAACTAGAAGCCAACAACCAATACCTTCAGACAATAAGCCAGTAGATGAACTCCAACCACCAGGCCTATATGAGTGAATTCTCTAACATAAATGAGAGGTTGGATGTTTTCCAAAGGGGTTTGGTCACCCATGGCGTCAATATCCCATTTATGTACCGAAGGGAAAATAGGCGTCCTTCCAAAGGGACAGAAAGCAGTTCACACCGACCACCATCAGATCCAAACATGCCATTTCAGGACCCCAATTCTCCACATCAGGGCCCATAGTCGCCACTCACCCACTTTAGCTTTGTTTTATTTTAATTTGCTTATGTTAGACTTTTATCTTTAAACTAAGTATTGTCGTTTTATTGCTTTATAAACATATGTGTTTATTTTGGATTACTATTTTGGTTTAAGTTATATTTCTTTTTATTTTCTCTTTCTGTATTTATTTGTTTGTTTTTACAGATTAAAAGTGTGGATGATCTTTGTGCATATTTTTTAAAAAGTGTGTTGGTAGTGCGATTGGCCTCCCGCTTTTGTGCAAACATTAGGGACATTGTTCAGTTTTGTGCATATTTTTTAAATGGTGTGTCGGTTGTGCATTTGGCCTCCCGCTTTTGTGCAAATATTAGGGACATTGTTCAGTTTAAGTTTGGGGGTGCGGCCATGGATTCATTGTCTGTTTTTCCGTGAGTATTTTGTTTGTTCTCATTTATTTGAATTTTTTGTACATTTTATGTTTCATTGTGTGTTAGTAGACTAAAAGCATTTTAATCTTTTCAAAGCGTAAAAGTTGCTAAAATGTAAAGCAATATAAAATTTAGCATAAAATGATTAACCGAATAATTAATCAAAACTTTTTTATTTTATATTATATTAAACAATTTAATATTTTAATTCAAATTTACGTTGACTTGTTCACCAAACAAGTTTAGCGTTAGGATTAAAGTTAAAGATAGTTAATCATCATTGTTTGCACGCACCCTACAAGACTCAAAAGTGTCTTAGTAATTGGGTATTATAGATCAATGGTGATGAAAAAGAAAAAATATTGGGCACGAAAAACATTTTAATCTTTTCAAAGTGTAAAAGTTGCTAAAATGTAAAGCAAGGTCACAATTTAGGACAGAATGATTATTCGAATAATTAATCAAAATTATTTATTTTATTTTATATTAAAGAATTATGACATTTTATTTTATTGCTTGTACACACCACCTTAATGTGGCACAAAATGATTAATCAAAATTGTTTAATATAAAGTAAAAATAATTTTTTACTTTATATTAAACAATTTAAAATTTTTTATGTAGATTTACGTTGACTTGTTCACCGAACAAGTTTAGCGCTAAGATGAATGTTAAACTATTTCAGCCTACGTTGAACTTGTTCATGAAGTTTTACGTTGACTTGTTCCCATGGAACAAGATTAACGTTAGGATGAACGTTAAACTTGTTCAACCTACGTTGAACTTGTTCATGAAGTTTTACGTTAACTTGACTTGTTCTCGGAATAGGTTTAACGTTAGAATAAACGTTAAACTTGTTCAACCTACGTTGAACTTGTTCATGAAGATTTACGTTGACTTGTTCCCGGTATAAGTTTAACGTTAAGATGAACGTTAAACTTGTTCAACCTACGTTAAACTTGTTCAACCTATATTGAACTTGTTCATTCATGAAGGCTTACGTTGACTTGTTCCCGTAACAAGTTTAACGTTAGGATGAACGTTAAGCTTGTTCAACCTACATTGAACTTGTTCGTGTAGGTTTACGTTGACTTGTTCCCGTGGAACAAATTTAACGTTAAGATGAACGTTAAACTTGTTCAACCTGCGTTGAACTTGTTCATGAAGGTTTGTTCATGAAGGTTTACGTTGACTTGTTCCCGGAACAAGTTTAACGTTAGGATGAACGTTAAACTTGTTCAACCTACGTTGAACTTGTTCATGAAGTTTTACATTGACTTGTTCCCGAAACAAGTTTAACGTTAGGATGAACGTTAAACTTGTGTTAAACTTGTTCAACCTACGTTGAACTTGTTCATGAAGGTTTACGTTGACTTATTCCCGGAACAAGTTTAACGTTAGGATGACCTTTAAACTTGTTCAATCTACATTGAACTTGTTCCATGAAGGATTACGTTTACTTGTTCCCGGAACAAGTTTAACGTTAGGATGAACGTTAAACTTGTTCAACCTACGTTGAACTTGTTCATGAAGTTTTACATTGACTTGTTCCCGAAACAAGTTTAACGTTAGGATGAACGTTAAACTTGTGTTAAACTTGTTCAACCTACGTTGAACTTGTTCATGAAGGTTTACGTTGACTTATTCCCGGAACAAGTTTAACGTTAGGATGACCTTTAAACTTGTTCAATCTACATTGAACTTGTTCCATGAAGGATTACGTTTACTTGTTCCGGGAACAAGTTTAACGTTAGGATGAACGTTAAACCTATTCAACCTACGTTGAACTTGTTACGTTGACTTGTTCCCGTGGAACAAGTTTAACGTTAGGATGAACGTTAAACTTGTTCAACCTACGTTAAACTTGTTCATGAAGGTTTATGTTGACTTGTTCTCGGAACAAGTTTAACGTTAGAATGAACATTAAACTTGTTCAATCTACGTTGAACTTGTTCATGTAGGTTTACGTTGACTTGTTCCCGGAACAAGTTTAACGTTAGAATGAACGTTAAACACGTTCAACCTACCTTGCACTCGTTCTTCAAATTCAAATTTTTTTAATTTTTATTTTATTTTATTTACAAATTATTTTTTCAAATAATATATTATTTTATTTTATTTCAAAATTTTCACATATTAAAATTAATTTTTCATATATTGTTTTATAAAATATCATTTTTTATTAATTATTATATACTATAATAAATTATACATGCAGCAACCGGTTTCAGCCGGTTGCTTTCTGGGCTGTCATGCAGTAATATATATTTTATTATTATTTTTTTAACTTTTAAAAGTGTTATATGGTACAACAAATATATATTATTTGTACCATAGCCAAGGCCATGGGTACAAAGAAACAATATGGATTCTTGTATGGAAGTGAAAGAAACCGAACTAAAAAATATATTTTAAATTTAAATTTAAAATATAAAGATAATTTTATAATTTCACAAACTTTTTTTAAATAAATGTTTATTTATTTAAAAAAATTAATTAAAATTTAAAATATAAATATAATCTTAAAATTTCATAAGCTTTTTATTTTAATAAAATGTTTATTTATTTATTTTTATTTTTTATTTTTTTTGGGAGGGGGGAGGGCGGCAGCTTGTGTTGTGCTTATGGTGCAATGAGAAGCCTATTTTCTGGTTTAGTTGCCCAAAAAGATAAATATTTTGTTGTTCTTTTCTCTACTTTATTATATATATATATAGATACTGTCTGGGTTTTTCAACATAAAATCGTATGTAATGTTTTTTTCCCTTAGATTATTCAAATTTTTATATAAAAAATAAAGATTTTGTGAAGTTTAAAATTTTCCAAAAAGAGAAAGGCGAAGAGTTAATGGTGATGAGACTATTTTTTATTACATTTTTTTTCCTTACCTTTTTATTTAGATTTGGTGAATGTACTTGTTTGCCCTTACATCTTAACATATATTTATTTATTTTTATTTTTATTGAAATAGTCTTCACATAAATTTAAGTATTTAACCTCGGTCAAACTAGAGGGGGAATATTTGAATACAATGATAGTTCTGTCTGCATTCTACATTGTTTGAAAGGTGAGGGAGGTTTTTGTATTTCACCCAAATTAAAATCGTGAAATGGCCCGTAACATAGCTCAACTTTTATGGGCCTTGAATTGACAAACTCGCTTTATATGGGTTCGACGGTGACGTGGATTGTGGAGGAAATGATTATTAAGCAATTAACAGGCAGATCGAAGCAACAATTCTACAAATTCCTGCGAGCGAAAATAATGGCTGCCAATTTCTGGACGTCCTCTCACTAGTAAGTCTAAACTCACCATCTCATCTGATTTTTAATCTTAATAGTTCATTGCTTGATTTCTAGGGATTTATTGTTTTTCATTTGATTTTATGGCTTTCTGTATCCAGTAAACAGCTTATGGACCAGGACGACGTGGATGTGGTGCAACCTCTCGACAGAGATAAAGGAATCAATCTTGAAGATTTCAAGCTCATTAAGATGCAAATGTCCACTTGTATGCTCTCTCTATGCCTCGTTTGTTTTCGATTGTTGATTTATTCTAGGATTATATCGAGAATCTATTCTTTAACATCAGAAAACAAAGAAAATCTAGGTATTAGTGGTTAATAATATCAGAATAAACAGGTTTAATACATTTTTTTATTGTGATTTTGTTATCTTAAGATTACTTTTAAGTTTTAAGTAATCAATAGAAATTAGGCTGCCTTTGTTTACTATTTATACATGACTGGTTGTAAACAAGATTCATGAAAGCCAAATGTATATAAAATCAAAGTTTGATTACTAATTGTTTTAGGAAAGGATGCTTGTCAGGTTTTTGGTAACATTAATCTCATTTTCACTTGGTGGTCATGTTGCAAAATTCAACGCGGGCATTTCAATAGCCATGCTAATTAGTGTGTTCCTCCCTTTTCATATCTTCATTAGTCATTACATTAAATATCTTTTTAATTTCGTGTTGTTTCTCTTCCAGATATATCAAAATTGGCTCAACATGTAAAAGTTAGGCAGAGGTTTGATCTCCTTCTCCTGATGTTCTATACACTTTTTCAAATCAGTTGCACTTGGTTTGTATCTTGAAAAATTTCAGAGAAAGCTAGACAGAAACAGATACCTGGATATAGGAAATAGTTTTTCTCGGTTTGGTGGAAAATGAGGGGGGGAAAAAACCATTGTAGAAAACGCTGGAGCTATTTTGTTCCTCCTACTTATTGTCCAAAAAAGTGAGCAAATATAATCAATTTTCTTGGAAGATGATATGCTCAAAGCCTGGCATCAACTTCTTCTACAAGGACAGATACCTACACCTTAAGTCATAAGTTCTCACCATGAATGATTTTTATCGAGAAGTTATTAATCCCTTGTTTTTTTCTTTGTATTTTAAACATTCAAAAGAATATTAGATATCTTTTCTTTGTTTCTCTTTCCTATCAAGTTTCTCTCTCTCTCTCTCTCTCTCTCTCTCTCTCTCTCTCTCTCTCTCTCTGCCCCTCTTGTCCCTAATTTTTTGGAGAACTAAACATAGTTTTAGATATTACCAATTCTATTTGGCGATTTTGTAGGAGTTTTATTACGATATTCATTTAGATAGGTTATATCTTTATTTTCGTAATAATAATTTATTCATGTAGTCTCCATTCATATGCATCATTGTTTAACTGCTTCCCGTAGTTTCAAAGATCCAATGCTTTTACTGTCCCTGAAAAATGTAATATGGTTAGGCCTGTGATGATTGCTTTATATCCTTGCCAGACCCTGAGCTTGGGCAAGTTGCTGCCCTAGAATAACTATGAGGTAGAATATATTTAAGCAGTTACTTGCTAATTATCAGTGCTAGAACTTAAACAAATACCCTTAATCTCACTGTAAATGCTACATATTCTTGATGATATAAGCTTTTTAATGAAGCCTACCGAAAATTTTGCTAGCCTTTTATGAATATCAATTGGTATTCAAATATGCACATCCTTTTCAAATAAGGTAATATAAAGAAAAAAAAAAGGAATACGAATGTTTCTAAATTCTTTAGTCTTTTAACTTATCTATACACAGTACTATTTGAACATCATATTTCATGTTTGGCTGGAGCATCTGTTAAGAATGTGGGAGGAATGGTGGACTGAAGCTGATTTTCAGGGTTGGAAGGGTTTCAGTTTTATGAAGAAGCTGGAAAGGGTTAAAATGAGATTGAAGATATGGAAAAACGATGTTTTTGGAGATATTAGTAAGGAGAAACATGAACTTATAATTAGAATTGCTGAATTGGATAGAGCAGATGGTGTAGGTGAGTTATGTGAACCCTTGAAGATGGAGAGGAATCAGTTAAAGCTGAAGTTAGATAATGTGGTGTCTAAGGAGGAAATTTTGTTGAGACAAAAAGCAAAAGTTAGATGGGCCAAGCAAGGGGACTGCAATTCAAAATTCTTCCATATGGTTGTTAATAGAAGAATGAATCAGAACTGTATTAATGAGCTGGAATTAAGGGATAGAACGTTTATAGAAGAGGATGATGCTATCGAACAGGAAGTTATTCAGCTTTTCCAAAATTTATGTACCAAAGAAAGGTTGGTTAGACCTAGAATTCAGGGTCTAAATTGGGGCTGCGTCGGTAGAGATAGAGTTGATTGGTTGGAGGGACCTTTTGAAGTAGAAGTTTAGAAAGTTGTGTTGAATGTAGTAAAGATAAACCCCTTGGGCTGGATGGTTTTAATTTTGAAATCCTCCATAAATGTTACAATGATTTGATGGAAGTGTTTTTGGAATTTTTGAGAATGAGATTATGATTATAAATAGAATTACCAATGTTACTTATACATGTCTCATTCCTAAGAAATCGAATTCGTTAAAAATTGGTGACTTTAGACCTATAAGTTTGGTGACTAGCTTGTACAAAATAATTGACAAGGTTTTATCATTTAGATTGAAGGAGGTTTTGGATTGTACTGTCTCTGATTGTCAGTCTAGTTTTGTTAAAGGTAGACAAATTTTAGATGTTGTCTTGGTGGCAACCGGCAAGTGAAGTGGTTGAGGAATGTAGAAAAGAGAGTTTGTTGTGTTTAAAATTGATTTTGAAAATGTCTTGGGGCGTCAGTAGATTTTGTGTCCTAAATCTTCAAGCTTTTTGTGGTCCTCTATCCTCAGTTCTCAATATGTGGTTTCTTTCTTTTTGGAAAATCTTCAAGCTTTTGGATTGGTACTGTGGAATTTTTACTGTTTTATGGGTTATTTGGTTAGAGAGGAATAGAAGAATATATGAAGAAGGTAAAAAGGACAACTTGTTATGGGATAAAGCTT
This sequence comes from Acer negundo, assembly GCA_035582765.1. NCBI lineage: Eukaryota > Viridiplantae > Streptophyta > Magnoliopsida > Sapindales > Sapindaceae > Acer > Acer negundo. The sequence goes on along the minus strand of CM069237.1, from coordinate 19,727,508 downwards.
ATTATTTAGTTTCTCTATGGGCATCTAAATCTCTATTTCTCATCATGTTAGATTGGAAGGCTGTTTTTTTTTTTTTTGTTTTTTTTTTTTTTTGTTGAATTTATTGTATTTTTATTTTTGTTTAGTTTGTTGTTTTGATGGACTGCTGGAGTGCTGGTACACTTTTGTACTTTTCATTTTTGAATAAAGATTTTTGTTTCCTATAATTTTTTTTTTTTTCCCATTCAGTTTATAGTGTTTCAGGATTTACTTGGGGTCTATCTAAATTCAAAATCAATCTGTTTAAGAAAATAAATTAATCCCCTATCATGTACTAAAAGATATTTGTAGTTTCAGCTAGTGTTATTTGCCCCATCACATATACAAATAATAGGACATACAAAAATAGGACAGTTGACGAAAATAATTTACACAAAACATGCTTTTATTTATGCTATATAAAGATTGGAACTGTACTATAAACTGGTAGTTTAACTGTTTTGTTATTTTATGAAGTTGAAATTTGAAAATCTTTAATTATTAAACTTACCTGATTACTTCGATCTCTAACATACTTCTCAATCTTTCAGGGTTGTGGCCACCGCGGTTACTTATATGAGACGTTTTTACACTAGGTATATTACATAATCTTCAGATGATGAGGAGACCAATGCTTTTAACAGAAATATATTGGTTTTTTCTGATGAGTTTAAAATATTGTATCCCTAAACACTTGAAACTCCTTAGATTTGGTCCTCTACAAATGTACAAGCACTTCATATGAGCAACTTTCCAAATTGAAGCTTATATAAGCATAGTTTGAAGCCAGAATATAGTATCACTCGCTAACCATTACTTTTCTTTGTGCTTTTAGGAAGAGCATGACAGAGTATGATCCACATCTTGTTGCTCCAACCTGCTTGTACTTGGCATCAAAAGCAGAAGAAAGCACAGTGCAGGCTCGACTGCTCGTGTTTTACATAAAAAAAATATGTAATCGCTTGTAACTAAATTAAATATTTATAATTTCTTATGCATTTTAGTAGTTTGTGTTGTATTTATTGTAACAAGTGTTGACTAACTACTTCTGTTGCTTTACAGATTCTGATGAAAAGTATAGATATGAAGTAAAAGATATACTTGAAATGGAAATGAAGATTTTAGAAGCCCTTAACTATTATTTAGTTGTATTCCATCCTTACCGTTCACTAGTGCAGTAAGCATTCTTCATTCTTGTCATTTTTTTTTGTGCATTGAGTTTCGTTTTACTCTCTTTTTTTTTTTTTTTTTTTTTTTTGCATTAATCTCTTGCATGAGTTAATATACTTGAGAAAGGATTGCTATATTAGTTTATAATGATGGGTGGGAGGCAGGTGGCTTGGTTTTGGAGATTGGAGGTGGACTCTAGTGGTGTTTCTTAACCCACTGCTACAATTCCAAGTTGATTAGAATCATGGCATTTATGACAGCAATGACTTGATTAACAATGCCTACATATTTTTTTAATGGACATTGCATTTTACTAAATATATCTTGATCCATGCTAGTGACCATTTTTTTGAATTTTGACTTAATGTTTGTTCTTATGTAGGCTCCAACTGTAGATTTTTATGTCTCAGTTGCTCACTCTCAATTTTTGTTATGCGCAGGTGGCTGTAATTATAATGTTTTTTGTTGGATTAAGTTGACATATATGAAATGCTTATCTTATTTCTTTCCATTTTGTATCTTCTATTTTTCAATTTTTTCCTAATGCAATTCAACCTAGGTAAAAAAGTTACTGTCGGTATACAATTTGAAACTCGAATTTCTGTTTGGTGTAGTGCATGTTATAGAGTTGAACATTGAACTGAAATACTGTATGTTACTAAAATCACTGATATGTTCCAACTACAGAAATGGTATTTTACTCCAATCATTTTATTGTAGACATCCAAGTATGAAATACCGGCTATCCAATTTTTAAAGCCACTTTATGTTCCACCGGTGCTTACAATGTTCTTCAGTGACTTCTTTTATTCAAGTTTTTGCTTTGATGATAATTGACTATCTTCTCCGTGATATATTTTATCTCTGACATGCATCTTTTTTTTTTTTTGCTTGTAGGTTTTTACGTGATGCTGGCATGAATGACATAAACATGACTCATTTGTCCTGGTAAGAGTCAGAAATAGCTTTTCAAGTTGTTTGTGTAACTTGGGGATACATGACAACATTTTTATGATCTTGCTTTGATCTTGATATTCTGTTTTGCCATTTTATTTTATTTTGCAAGAGTAGTTGGAGACATTTTTCCTTAAGCTGTATAAATTTCTTGTCATGATTTGATGGGTCAAATTAACTGTTCAGATAAGTTACAGCTCCCAAAATAGTTTTAACCACACTCTTATCTTTTCCTAGAAAGAATGTTTAGATAGATATACTAAATCAACAATCAGCTGTATTAAAGCATTGATTTTAGCATTGTAGGTAAGGCTTGTGAGTTGCGTTCTTATCTAAAAAGAAAATTAGGTTGCAGATAAAAATTCTTGATTACAATGAATTTATACCTTACCATGGGACTTTGCTAATGTTCTTGTTTTTGCGAGGTTAAGTTCAAGCTTCCTGAGGTAGAACATGGATATAAATAGATTTTAGGGTTTGTCATATCTTAGGTTCTTAGTTCTTAGTTCTTACTGTACAGAAAAGAAGAAAAGATTAGTTATATCCATTTAGTTGGCAACATACAAATTCTTAATATCTACATTCTTCGAACTTAGTTGTGGTTTTGGTTTTGCAAAGTATAAGTAGGTTATTTATTAGAATTCTATTAAGTTATTTGTAATAACCATCTCAAATCTATATGGCTGGTTCTTCAATCTGTCAACTGAAGAAGTTTACTTGAGAGTTGATTTTGGTCTTAAATATTGCTCTACTTGTTTATCAATACATACCTGTGCTATTATTAACTTAAAACAAATGTTGATTTAGTATTAGGGCATAAACTATTTTCAGGTTTATTTTAAAGAACATAAACCTGTCCTAACTGCCAGCATGTAAAACACAGGGGCCTTGTGAATGACACATACAAGATGGACCTTATCCTTGTACATCCTCCACACCTGATTGCTTTGGCTTGCATATATATTGCCAGTGTATATAGAGAAAAGGATAACACTGCATGGTTTGAAGAGCTTCGTGTTGATATGAATGTGGTAAGTTTGTCATACTTGTTCTCTTGTCATTGCTTTTTACTGTCCCCTCTTTTCCAATTAAATCTAATGTAAACTCCTAAGTGGCTCTTGCTTTTGGGGAAAACCTAAGGGAGAGAAGCCAGTCAAGAATGCTTTTGCTGGAGAAGTACTTGGGACGACATTTAATGTGTTTAGCATGAAATAAGTAGCTTTTCTGAGGGGATTTAACATCACTTTTACAGGGGTGGACTTTTTCTTTCCGGCTTCAGATTATACTTTTTGGATGTTCTTGATGCTCACGAGCTACTATTCATAACATGTACAAGGGATGATTTTTGTATTATAGTACTTACGTGGTAATGTAATTTTTGGGCAGGTGAAAACTATATCAATGGAGATATTAGATTTCTATGAAGGCCACAGAATGTTCACAGAGGAAAGAACAAATGCTGCTTCCAGCAAACTGGGATCGAAGCCTGAAACAGCTAGGTGAATCTTTATTGTGGTCTAACTATAGTCACATCATCTACTGTGAGCAAGAGTATGATCTCCTGGTATAGACAGTGGCACAATCATCTGACATTGGTTGATACAAGCTCCGAGTTTAAGTGATATTTTCTGTAACGTTGCATGTCTTGTATAAGATATTAATAAGTTGAAGTAAGAGGAGTTTATCAATCTGTTGTATGACTTTATTCAAATATCTTATATGCACTACATGAAATATTTGAGGCATTGCTTGTGAAGTAATTGCCTAATTGCTACCAGCGACATGGGGAAACCAACTGATGGCGATGGATGTTAATTTGAAACAAATGACTACCACCAAAGTGTATCAAAGATCAATTATTTGTGTTTTTAAACCGGCGCATAAAATGCTTGAAGCATTGGCTTTTCTCCTCCAGAGAAGAGAAATAATGAATTTAACCTACACAATTTGAAGAAAAGTAACACTGGGAATAGGATATAGCAACAAGCAACAAATCATCTGTTTTATGATAAATGTTATACAAAATAAGTTTCCCAGATCAAAGTACTAGAAATATGTACTGCATTGATCATTCATTCACTCAAAAATTTTAAATTCACAGAAACTTTTACCAAAGTAATGATATATTTGCAATCTGCTTCAAGAATTCTTTGTTTCCCTCTTCAGTTGCCTATAATATCCTACATGCTGTCAACAACATCATCAGAAAAGAATAAAACATAACTTCTCTGCCTAATTAAATCTTTGTATCTCTGATGCAGCATTTCATTGTTTTTATTCTTTAATGTATAAACAACCAGAAATTAAGTAATGAAAAGCTATATAGTACTGCATTATAACCCTTGAAGACATGGATAAAAGAGCGATGATTACGGAATTGAGGCCAAGCTTTTTCACATTCATACTTTGAAAAGGAAGTTTATATACCGAATTTCTGATCGTTCATGCTTGTCCAAGAATGCAACCTATCCATTTACTTGTGCCTGTTTCTTCTTAGCCTTCTTTTTCTCTACAAGACACAAACATAGATAATGAAGAACAAAAAAATTTCCAAATATGTTGAAATGAAGAGAAGAAGCATACTAACAACCTACTAACCTAATTTTCTCTTAGCTTCGGATGCCGCAAAGAATTCTCTCCACTCATCGGTTAGAACAAAGATTGGCTCATCATCATCATCTTCATCAGCCTCATCATGCTCCTGCTCTTGCAACATCCTATTCATCCACCATGTTTTGATATAATTAAAGCTCCACTATGATTGATAGAAACATAACAATGATAGATTTTCATTTTCATGATTTTGAAAGCTTGTAAAATCAAATCAAATCAAATCAACAAAGTCTGTATAGTGTATGACCACATAACAACAGTAATAGACATTTTCCTTAAAATGATTCCCAGGGCCGAATTGACCATCAACAAAACATGGCAAATATTCATTCTTGATTAAGACTTGGTAAAATTATTAGCTTACTTGTATCATCTATGAAATAGACAAAGAAAGAAGAACAAATCAAGTTGGACCAATAATTAAATAGATTGAGATATAATAGAATTAAAGGGCACATATATGAATTATGATGATGAATTCTACGTTTTGTTTAACAAAAAGTAAAAATCAGGAAAAGAAACAAATCGAAGCCTACTTACTGAGTGCCATCTCTGTCGGCCTTCAAATTGAATTCGTTTTGCAAGGGAACGGCACCAACTGGTTTTGAATACTGCGGAAGAAGAGGAACAAAATTCAAGCTAAGACGGGAATGACAATTTAGGTGGTGGTGCTGATTGTGGAGAGGGCAGAAGATCAAGCGATGGTGGTGGTGGTGGTGGTGGTGGTGATGGTGGAGGTGATGGAGATGGAGGTGGCAGTGCTGTTGGTGGTGGTGGTGAAGTGAGCATGATGTCCATGCTATGCATCTGTCTGAAGGTTCCATGATTGTTCAACAGGATTTTTTTTTTTTTTTCCTCCGTCACTAGGGTTTATTAGCCCGCCGAACCGAACTGGAACAGTACCCTCCAGAACCGAATCCGGTTCTGGTTCTAGAACCGAACCTTAACCAGAACCCACCGTGTTTCGGTTCTCAAGTTTCCCGTTCTGAAACCGTCGGTTTCAGAACATTTTATTTTATTTTATTTATTTATTTATTATTATTATTATTATTATTTTAAGAAACTTGATAATTTAGTTGGGTTTTCAAACCAAATCAGCCCACTTTCACAAATCAATTGGTGTAAGCCCAACTGGCCCACCAAACCAAGTCACAACTCACAACTCACAACTCACATTTAGGGATGGCAATTAAACCTAAATCTGTGGGATCCGTCCTAACCCAACCAGTTTGAAGAGGGTTTGGTTGAAGAATTTACGACCCGTGAACCCGTATAAGTAAAAACCCAACGGGTTCGGGTTCGGGTTTGGGTATGGGTTTAGAAAACAAACCCACGGGTAACCCGTAAACCCGTGAACAATAAAAATTATATAATATTTTATTATTTAAAATATTATAACTTTAAACTTCAATAAAAACTTTTTAATTATATAGAGAATAGAATATAAACATTTCAATCTATTATGTGTTTTTATTCTTTAAAATTATAATATTTCTTATATTTAAATGATATAGAAATAATTTTCAAAAAAAAAATTTGGCAGGTTCGCGGGTTTCACCCGTGGACCCACTTGTTTCACGGGTTCATGGGCGGGTTTGGGTGTCCCCCAAACCCGCGGGTGAAACCTGAACCTGAACTCGTTTATTTTCGAGGGTTCGCGGGCAGGTTTGGTAGACATAAAGTTTCACGGGTTTAGTTTTGGATTTTGTCAAACCCGCCTAAACCCGACCCATTGCCATTCCTACTCACACCCACATAAGCCCAAGTGCACCCTTTTCATGTTCTAAAAACACCCAAACAATTCAACTCTAGCTTCATCTTCTTCCTCATGCAGCCACCAGCTACTTCTTCACCGCGCTGCCGCTAATCATCTTAAAACCCAAAATCCATTAAAACCCTTCCAAACCAGTCAAGCACCACAAACCCAAAATCCACCACCACTTAAACTCAATCAAACAGACACACAAATCCATTGACCACCACCTCATCGATTGAGAGAGAGAGAGAGAGATGAGGAAGAAGTTGAGGCTCACCTAAACCAGAAATGACACTAGAGATCAAGATGGTGGTCGATTCACGAGTGGTGATGATGGCCGATTCACAAGTGGTGGTCGTCGTCGACGAGAGAGAGAGAGAGAGAGAGAGAGAGAGAGAGATATGATAATCAAATGGTGATTTGGGGAATTAGGTTGGGTGAGTTAGTGAATAAGTAGTAAAGTAGAAGTAGGTGACTGAGTTAAAAAAAAAAACAAAAAACAAAAAAAAAAAATTGAACTATCGGAACCGGGGGAGCCGGACTAAAACCTTCTCCACGCGGTTCCAGTTGGGGTTCTGATTTCGGTTCCAGTTCCCTCTAGAACCGAAACCGAACCGTGGTCATCACTACCTCAGTCCACCCCAATTTCATTTCTATAGTGATACAATAATACATAGATGCCTTTGTCATGTTTTTTATTTTTATTTTTAAATATTCCAATAATTCCGGATTTGGGAAAGGGGACAAACTCAAATCCACAAGATATGGATTCTCTCCTTGGCAAGGAGTTGTCCGTATTTATACTTGACTTTCAATCATATCCTTCCATTTAAAAGACAAAGGCTGCCAATAATCTACATCAGCATTTAGGTCATGTTTAGTTCATGGAAAGGAAACATGGGAAAGGAATTCACGTAGGAACGTAATCCTTATAGGAAAGGAATCCAATTCCTAAATGGATTCCTTTGTTTTGTTGTCACATGGAATCCATTATAGAATCCTGACTATTTTGACCAAAATGCCCTTTATATATTTGATATATTAAAAATCTTTTTTAAATTAAAAAAAAATTTAATATTCAAACATTATTTGAAAAATATTTTTTAATTTTAATTATTTATTATTTGAATAGAATAGTATTTATTAGAAAAATAAGAAAAATATATATTTTTTTAATAATAATAATAAATGTAAAATTCTTTTAGATTCTCGCCAACCAAACACAAATTATCACACCAAATTGCTTCAATCAAAAGGAGAAAATAAAAAACTCACATCCAAAAACCTAAATCAATAATTGTGTTATATTCTACTTCAAATTTTGGGCAACCAAATACAGAACAAGTTCTTCCACAGTTACACCAAATCTTAAACTAAACAGAGACGAATGACACATAAAAGCCAAATGAAATTCTTGAGAACCAAACAAACAAATAAAAAAATAAAATAAAAAATATCACTAGACATCATTAATTGGTGGGTATAGTCATAAAAAGGTCATTCATTATTTAAATTGTTCTAAAATTACCATTTTAATAAAAATATTGTTTATTGGCAGTCATTCTATCAAAATCTAATAGAAAGCTAACGTTATCTATGACATGACACCTATAAAGAATTTTATAGACAATATTTTATGCCTTTTAATTATTTAATTATATATATAAAGTAATAATTTGATTAATTTTTTATTTTTTATTTTAAATGAATTATTGACGTTAATCATTACTTCTAGGGGTGTGCATTTTTGGGTTAGTTTGGGTAGAAGCTCAACGTCAAATCAAACCAATATGTATCGATTTGACTATATTTCAACCCAAACCAAACCAATGTGATTTATCAAACCGATTCAAACCAAACCAAAAAAAGTCGGATTGGTTTTGGTAAATTTATCTGTTTAGATTTGAACCTAAAAATCATTTTTTGTATTATTATTATAAAATTATTTAAATATAAAAATATTAAATATAGGTGTTATTTAATTATTTTAATAATTAACAAATTAACAATAACAAGTATCATAACAGAGAAATAAAAAATAAAACATAGTAAAACTCATATTCTAAAATGCATCAGAAGATAGAAGTAATTATATTTTATTTCTTAAAATATATATATATATATATATATATATAATATATAAAAGAAAGAGGAGTGGTACAATACCAACTGGTTGATGGAAATAGATGAGAAGAAAAAAAAAACTTATTTATATAAGAAGCAAATAACTGAATAAGTATAAATAAAAGTTACAAAACCTCGGGAAATAGCCTTTTATTGAATATATGGGTTGGTTTGTGTTACATGAATTTTATTTTTAGCAACCTTACCCAAACCAAACCAATCTTTGATCAATTTGTTAAATGACAAACCAATTAATAATTTTTTTACATATGAAACCGAACAAACCTATAAAGTTTGGGTTGTGTTATGCAGGTTGGTTTGGTTTGGCAGTTTTTTGCACACCACTATTTACTTCCGTCTCTAACTTATCTTTCTTCCAACTTGCTATTCTTTTAAAAGCAAGAGTAACAATTTCATTTTTTACTTCCTTTAAATTAAATATTAGAATCAATATGATCACAACGATCTAGTAAAACGATTTTATTTTTCTAGAAAATTAACCCCGGGCCCACCCTTCCGATGCACCTATTTTGTTTTCAAAACCTACATGTTTGAGCCTTCTTAATGATTTTTCAATATTACCCCTTCTTATTTTACTATTTTGACCTCTATTTATGATGTAAGTAAACAAACTTCAAACAATTAATGAGCAAAGTGGTAATAATTGATACTTTATTTCTATGAAATAACTAATTTGAGTCATTCTGAAAAATTAATGATCATTTACAGACCGCCTCATCAAATCAGTGGTTCTAGAAATCACTGACCCTAAAAAAAAAATGGAGAGTGAGGGTGGAATGCAGATTCTTGATTTTTATTTTTGATATTTTTAAATTTGATTGTGTTTTCTATTTTCTTTTTTTTTATATATTTTTATTTTTATTTTTGATTCATTTTTATTTGGAGGATAAATTGGTAAATTGAACATTTCAGTGAGGGTGGAATCCAAATTCCAACCTCAAGAGGTTGGAATGCTAATTCACCATTTTGGTGGAATCCTCCATGGAATAGAATCCTCATTCCATGACATTTTGTGCAAAACAAACGATGGAATGAGGATTCCCTTTCCTATTCCATGGTTGATTCCACAAACCAATCACCGCCTTAGCTATTAAATATTGAAAAAAACTTGTATTCCAAGACCTTATGGTTGTTTTCTTTTATGCCTCCATTAAAAATTGAAGAAAAAAAAATTGGAATACAAATGGATGTCTCTTTTTCTTTTCCTATTGCCCTTCTATTTTTTATATCTCTTCCATCTCATCTCCTCTGAATCCAGAAGCTTTAGCGCTTGAAAAATTTTCCAACCCAAATCTAAATATTGTTTTAAGATTCAAGTATTTGGAGGTGGAGATTTATTTTTATGACAAACTCATAGCAAACTCCAAGATTTAGAAAATGAAGGTTGGGAAGCAATTCACTGGGTATCGAGTTTGGTCTTATATTTAGAAAATTTTGAATTAATTTTCGGTGGCTAATTATTTGGAGTTAATTTTCGATGCAAGGAGAATCAACTAGACTTCATCTTTCAACTAGAATCAACTTGAACTCTCCTTGTTTTAATACTTAGCAGAGACAACTCTTCTCCAAAGTGTCCTCAGTAATCACCAAATATACAATAACATTTTAGATTCTTCTACAATCTAGATATCTTGAAAAATTGAAAGATAGAGACTTTAATTAAACTCCACAAAACCATACATAAACAACTACCTTTCACTAGTACACAAAGGGAACTAAAATAACAGAACCAAAATAAAGAAAGTCCAACTAGAACGACACCAAACAAAAAAAGAAGTCATTAGTCTATGCTCCAAATTGCAACAAACGAAGTGTCATATTACTATTGTTTTGATACCAAGTTGTCTTGATATCATTGATCACATCCACAAAACAACTTGATATCAAGACAGTAGAAAAAATCTTTTCTACATGAATCAACTTGGTATCAAAACAAAAGTACTTCCATCACGATCATGCTTGGAAAATTTATCTTCACTATCAAATCATGAAATTATCAAATCCCTCGGTGCACACATTCAAATCCAAGGCCTGCAAAGCACATATGAGTTAAATAGGCTGCATTATTACAGTGATTACATCTCCCATACCACATATATATATATATATATATACATATATATGTGTGTGTGTGTGTGTGTATTTATACTCGATTACAAACAATATTATTTGAGGCTTGTACATCATAAGATACTAAGTTGTCACCGATATTGCTATCTTGAAGTAATGCTAGGAAACTGGTTTATTGACCTTCATGATATTGCATCCATGAAAATGGACTATCCCGTAACTTTAGTAAAAGCATTATAAACATATCATCAATATCTCTAAAATGTTATTCGAGATCAAAGATAGAATAATTTAAAAACACTCACCGTGTATGAAGGATGCACCGTAGGATGGAATTGATCAATGTTATCCATTACTAGAGGGTGCACCCTTGTAGAGAGCTGGAGACCACGAGAGGTATCCGTATATACCATATGACATTTATTCATAACTCAAAAAATACATAAGTAGATGATAAATAAGGTTATATATAACTTTATGAGTGCCCACAACAAATGAAAGACGAACCATTAGATAAAACTGCATGAGGAATTTGTGGGAAAGGTAGAGGATTATCAACTTCTTTTGGAACAATATCTATAGGGATGTATGTTGTTCCTGTAACATGAGAAATCAATTATATGAAAAGATATTCTTGTATAACCAATCAAAAATTAAAAGAAAAGAATAGGAGAAGTTATAACAACTTACTTTTGAAGAAGGATAAGCCTTCGAAGTACTTTTAGTACTATTTTTTCCATAAGTACCATTTGAAACCTGGCTCTTTCTTTTTATACTCTTTGCTTGGACAATAGCAGTACTACAACCTTTGTTGGATAACTACCTCAATTTCCTCACATAAGCTCTCACCAATTGACTTGTCATTCTTTTTCTTCCCCGATAATATCTTCTCTTTTTAAACCCTTTTGTTTGGACACGATTACTATCATTGTCTGTGATCGGAGCAGATCCTTGATCATCATTTTCATTGCTGATACCATCTAATTGTGAGCTCAACATCTCTTCTATGATGTTGCTTAACTCATTGGCACGTTCAACTACAACTTTATAAGTCTCATCACTCTCAGCGCCCCTAGAAGATATCTTTGTTAAAATGGAGCATAAATTCCTATACCAAGTGATTTGTTGCACCCTAACATCTACTTTTATGTCACACCGCCATTTTTTTTCACACTTTCACTTCTTGCTTTTCTTGTCCACCTTTTTAGAATATACTCACTAGGAAGTTCCTTCAGATTCATTATCTCTTTTAAGATCTTTATTTCTTAACCACACAAGACTCCATTTATCTCAAAAACCTAAAACTACAAAAGAGAGAATTGTTTATCTTCTTCCTTATAACACGAAACTCCTTAGAATTGTCAACATCAACAATTGTATACACAATATCCTCCCCATCATCAATAGTACTCTTCATTAGACCTGACGTCGGTTTCGGTTTCGGTTCGAAACCGACGGTTCTGGTTCTGGTTTCGGTTTCGGTTTCGGTTCTAGGAGAACCAGAACTGGCCTATGGTGGTTTCGGTTCCGATTCTGACGGTTCTAAACCCTTTTTTTCTTTTTCTTTTTCTTATTTAATAAAAAAAAAATAAGACATGTAAAATTGTAAATAAAATAAAATAAATAAATGACAAATTACAAAATAAAATAAAATAAAATTTATTGGGTTGGTTCACCCGAAAATAAAATAAAATAAATAAATGACAAATTATAAAATTAAATTAAAATAAAACAAAAAAATATATTACAAATTACAAATTACATTCCATTGGGTTTTTGGGTCACTCGAAAATAACATAATATAAATAAATGACAAATTATAAAATTAAATTAAAATAAAACTAAAAAAAAATGTAAAGTTATTAGTCTTGCACTTAATTTTTACCGCAATTAAGTTACCTACATATCCTCTTGGGGTTTATAGGAATCAAAGGTCATGTAGTTCCCTTACCTTTTATTACAGGTTTGGTGATGACGTGGACTAATTGTTGTGATGATTTGAATCCGCTATTCCGCTGCTCCACTTTCAGGTTCATCATCTTTGAAGAAATCGTATGGTTCCTCCTGCTTGATTTCTTGTTGTCCTTATTGCGCCTTATTCCAGTCATTTACACAAACTTACATCTGTAGTGATTTCGGACTCAAGTACGAATGTTTGGGTCCATAATATCCCCTCGGCGCTGAACTCTTGTTCTACCACCACCGTAGAAACTAGTGTTGAAAAAATATTTTTGGCTATCATAGTCATTATTGGAAAGTACTTTTCATACTCTTTCCACCATTGTAGGATCTCAATTTTTTTTTTTTTATCTTCTGTTTATTCTATAAACTCAAAAGAGATACTTAGATAAGATTAAAGCTCGGAATACGTGTTGGAGCCTGATGAAGAAAAACCTCATAATTTTTTGGTTTTTTTTTTTTTATAACAGATTAAACCCTAAACTCATAAATCCGGGGGATGATGGGGACTGAGATACATTTTGTGTTTGTGTAACATCTAAGTTCAGTGAGGGTCCATAAACTCCAACATATTCATCATATAACTCATATAATAATTTCTTAACTCTATCACAACACGAATCAACATCATATTCTATATTTAAACCTTTTTCATAATAAGCAATTAGATAATCAAACAAACTTTCTAATCTACAACGTGGATCAAAACACATGGCAATCAAATAAATATTTGAAAACTCCTTATAATATTCTAACCATTTTTCCTTTATAGCATTAACATGCTCCAGTAATTCTAGGTCAGATTCACATTGAGCAAAAGCACCGGCAATATTAAGACTCTCAATAATAAATAAATGAGTTGTAGGAAAATAAACACCATATATAAAAGACTTTTAACAAATTAAAAACTTTGTAACAAGCATCACAATGACTTTGATAAAGATTAATGTGACTAACATGAAATTGAATAAAAGAAACTAATAAATCCTTATAATCATAACTTCTAGCAAGCAATTTATAACTAGAATTTCAACACGTTGGAACATCACGAGGAAATCTACCGATACGTCTACCATTTTGTTTACAATATGTTGTCCATGCTTTCATTGTAGAAGGATATCTCCACAAAAAATTTAAGGCAATTTTAATAGGTTGAATAAACTGGTCTAGAGTGCGTAATCCTTTTTGAACACATAAATTTAAAACATAGCATACACATCTTTGATAAAAAAAATTACCACAAAGATAAGGTTTGCATAAATTAAGTAAAGCAGGAATAGCAGTGGTATTGCTAAAAGCATTATCAAAACCAATTGCAAAAATTTTGTTTTCAATTTTATACTCTGTAAAAATAATTCTAAGCTGTCTAAAAATATTATAAGCAGTGTGTGATTCATCAAAAACTCTAAATGCAAGAATTCTTTTCTAGATAGTCCATGCATTACCCATATTATGGCAAGTGACACACAAATATGAATGTTATTGCCAATGGTCACTCTATATGTTGGCACATACGGAAACACGACCGTTATATTTTTTAAAATATTTTTCTAACTTTATTTTTTCTTTGTCATAAATCTTTTCAAGTGTTTCTGTGAACGTGGCTCTAGGAACACGACATGTAGGAGATTTAATGCTCGTCGACAATAATTAATAAAACTAACATTTTCACCAAAACCAAATGATAAGTGTTATACTGCTACCATTCTAGCTAATTCTTCTCTATTATATTCATCACTATAACGAAATAATTGTTGGTTAGGGATAGCGTACCTAGGAATTTGTTTTTGTGAACTCGATATGGCCTCTGCTTCTGGATGTTTGATCGTTTTATGCTTCCAATAAGTGTCACATCCTCCAGATTTGTGCCACTTTTATACTTTTTTTTGCAGTAATTGTAAACCACTGCAATGCTCCCATTTGCTTGCCTAACTCTCTTCATATGTATTACGAAGAGATCAGATTTGCTATGCTTTTGTAACACTTTTCATATGTATTACGAAGAGATCATTTTGCTATGCTTTTGTAACACATTTTCCTGCTCTTCCAGTTTTGGTGGATCAAATTCAAAATCTGGAGGTGGATCATACATATTTTCTGAGTGGTTTGTCAAGAAAATTCAAAATCTGGAGGTGGATCATGCATATTTAGGCAGTGTCGTCATAACCAAGATTATCAGTCATACGACATTTACCTTTCATTGAAATGGAATGCCTAAGACCATCACCCCTTCCACTTCCACTTGTCATTAAAAAAATTGAATTGTAAAATCCCTTGAACAAAAAATGTTAAAAAATTGATGGAAATAAATTTGGGAGAGAATTGGAAACTTAGTAGGTAGTAATTGCAAATTAAATAAATTGCAAATAAATGAAATTGGAAACTTACGCTTCGTTTGGTTGGATGGAGAAATGGAGGGAGGGAGAGGGTTGGAAGGAAAGATCAAATCCCTCATTTGTTTGGTTAGTAGGATGAGAGGAAGGAGAGGATAAGAGAAAGCAAGTGGGATCCATCTGGGCCCACAATTTTGCATCCTCCCAAATATGGCGGATGAGAGGATGGAGAGCAAAATGGGAGGGAAATGACCATAATGCCTCCAATTTTGCATTGCACTCCAATTTTTTTAAGGGTAATATAGTAATTTTATAAATTAAATATCAATCCATCCATTCAACCATCTTTTCAATACCAAACAACATGAATGATAGATGCTATCCTCTCCATCCCTCCTACTCTCTCTCCATTTTAATTCATCCATCCATTATACTCTCCCTCCCTCCTACCAAACATAATGTTAAATAATTGACTAATTGGAAATAAAGTAAATTGGAAATAAAATAAATTTGAAATGGGGGGGGGTCCAACCAAATTTTTATAAAATAAAAAAGCCAGAAACCGCTAGTTCAAATCGGGTGTTTCCTTGAAAATTGGAGTCGAACCCGGAACCGCCCACCTCCAATTTCGATTTTTCCAGTTCGGTTCGCCGGTTCAAATCGGGCGTTTCCTTGAAAATTGGAGCAGGAACCGGAACCAAACAATCGCAAATAAAATAAATATTAGGGGGGGGGGGGGGGGGGGGGGGGGGGGGGGACGGTCCAACCAAATTTTTATAAAATAAAAAAGCCAGAAACCGCTGGTTCAAATCGGGCGTTTCCTTGAAAATTGGAGTCGAACCCGGAACCGCCCACCTCCAATTTCGATTTTTCCAGTTCGGTTCGCTGGTTCAACCTTTCCTACTTCAATCAACATTTTAATAGGCTTCTGCACTTGAGGTATCTTCTGACAAAAAACATATTTTGCTTCTAACTCTTTATAACGCTTATCATTTAAAACTCTCTCAAAATGCTTGAAAAATTGAACCAAATCATTGGTTTGATTGGAGATAATCTTTTAAATCAGAATTAATACTTTCACTACCCTGATTGCTCTTCAATCATGCACCTCATGTCCACCTGACATATGCATAGTCCCATTTCTTTCCATACTTCAAAAGTTCTTTTAAACCAATCATTTTCATGCAGGAGGCAGACTTGTGCTGCAGGAAAAACCTCAAATTCTTGTAGAATAAGTGAGTTGGTGGTCTCAGAATGTAAGAAAATTGAGCCATGGAAGCCATGGCATATGTTTCAGAATTTTCTTCAGTTTTTTGTATATTGAAATTGAAATTTTATCTCATGTTTCTGTGTTGTGATTTGTGAATTGTGATCACATTATTGCCACGCTGGTTCATATGTCTTATTAGGCCAATCCAGATCCATAAAACAATTTACATGGGCCCGACCTGGCACAGGTTTAGGGGTACCTGAAATCTATTATTCATTGTTTCAGATAAGTATTTCAAGTAATTGTACTGTGGATTTAAATGCACTTCGGAGAACAACTGAAAATTTTGTAAGAACAAGGTCTTGGGCGGACACGTTTGGTACCATTTTTAAGATAGTGTTTTTAAAAACTATTTTTAAAAATAAAAATCATATTTTTAAAAATGTAATAGGTTTGATAGTGTTTTTTATAAGTAGTTTTTTTAAAAAGAAAACGATGTAAATATGTTTATTGTTTTTAAAATGGGTAAAATAGTTGTTTTGAGAGAAAAGTTGTGGTTTGTTTCGGAATGATGTTTTGAAAAAGTGATTTTCAACTTTTCAATTATAACTTTCAAAAAATTATTTTTTGTTTTCAAAAACAGTTTTGTAAAACGTGTATCCAAACAACATTAAAGTTGTTTAACAATTTTTAAAAATAGATCCAAACACCCCTCAGTTGAAATTGGATCATTTCATAATTTCTTGATCATTTCTTAAGCTAGTATAGGAGATAGCCTTCAATTTAACTTCAAGTCTCCAAATCAAGTACTTCAAATCCAATTCTATGTACACCAAAGGTCCATAGCCTTGGTGGTTAGAGACTTCAAAATAAAGTTCCACCCCCAGGATTCAAACTCACTAGATATAGATTAACCCTTGACCCACAATGGTGCCGGTTTTCCAAAAAGAAAAAATTAAAAAAAATTTCCAATTCTATGAACGTTCAATCAGTTGAGTAGGAAGTAGTAAGTCTCATGACTGATCCAATTCCCTAGTTTTAATTTATTATCATTATTCCTTACCTACCATGCATCATCAATCTAACTTTGAATTATCAAAGTCAATCAAAGTTTATATAATACCAAACACCAATTTTTTTTAATTGATGGATGTAATATTAGTCAAAATGGCCAATAAAAATAAAAATAAAAATAAATCAACAACATGGGCAGAAGTGAGAAGAACACACACCAGAACATGGAACAAACGAAGCTACTAGGAGCTTGGCCTAGTTCATTTTGTTACAGAGTTATATGGGCTCTAGAGCTCAAGGAAGTGGATTATGAATATTTGGAAGAAAATCTTCAGAACAAAAGCGATTTGCTTCTCCGGTATAATCCCGTTCACAAACAAGTTCCAGTGCTTCTTCATTTCACTTTTAGTATTGAGAAAACTATTTAGGAAATATTTTATAACTACAATAACATTATTTTGGTCAAACAAATTTTCCATACTCTAGGTTACATTACATGTTAAGGATTTGGTAAATACTAACTGCTGGGATAAAAAGGAATAAAGTCGATTAAAAAGTATAAATAAGTTAAGAAGTAAGATTGGAAAGTGAAGTTCAGCAATTAATTTGTTGAAGTCGTAAAAAAAAGTTTGAGAAGCTAAACAAAAATGGCTAAACAAAGGAGAAAAGCCGGTGTTGTCTAAAAGAAGAAAATTGCATGTAATGTACCTGTACAACCACCAATGTGTTTGCCCCCTGGTCATTGAAAGGAACAAATAATTTGATTATTTATTCACACATAATACCCAAATGAGTAGATAAAACGATTTGCAGTATAGGTTACTTCCATAAGCATTTGATTATAGTTGTGACATTAATTTTAAAATTGTCGATTGTAAAAGGCTCATAACTGAACAATGCAAAATTATGATCTTTATAACTTATCAGCATTCAGCACCATTTCTAAAAGGTCAACTATCATGTTCAGTGCACTATAAATCAAAACTTAATATTTAGTAGACATGTATAAATCAATAAACATATCAGCATAGTATCAGTATAAACTGCGAAATCTGAGACAGCTAGCTTGCTTCTGCTTCAATGTCATTCTAGAAGTCAAATTTACTTGACAAGTGATTTAAAATTTTGACTTGACTTGTATGTTATTTTGTTGTTTGTCATGCTGCTGAGAAATAAACCTGCTAGCTGAGTTTCACCGATCCCTCTCTCAACAAGCATTTCAAAACGAAAATGATGCAATAATTGGTTCAACATTAAGATAAGTAAGTGTAGCATGAATAAATATGGAAAAGGAACATGAGAAAAGGTAATATACTGGAATACAAGTTGTTGGAAAAAGTTGGTTTAAATTGCTATATAAATAAATAAATAAATAGGAAATAATATTAAAAACACAGTGAAGAAGTTGATAGAAAAACCTTCACAATTTGCAGTAGTTTTGTCAGTAATTCTTTTGAAGTCGAGGCTAGTGTTTGACACTATGTCCTTAAGATGATTTACGTCCGCCCACTAGGTCAATCGGTGCTTGCCTTCCAGGATACAACGACTACTCTGTTTTGTGGTAGTAACACTTTAAAACCACAAACGCTTAGTGAATTGAATATGCAGACTTCTCTCTCAACAACAGAAGACTCAATACTTTTATGCAGTAATTTATGTAATATGAAAATTTTCTGGATGGATATTGAATGAATGACTTCTAATATTTATAGATGCAAAGTGTCTGTAGGAAAGGTCACGGTTTAAATGAAAAGTTGCATCTGTTCAATATCATGTCTTTTCCATTTCAAAAAACATTTCTCCTTGAAACTTTGTGTCTGTACAAAGATACACATATCTTTTCATTACATATTACACCTTTCAAATTCATTTTATATTCATGTGGTTTTAATTGCTGGAAACAATTTTTCATTCATACAAATATGATTTTCCAAGCAAATAAATATTTTCAAATTAAATATTCATTGCTTTTAAAACCATATTTCTAACAATCCCCCACATTAATGAAAATTGGCACAACACTATGCATATGACAATGTAGACACTTGAGAGAGTATCTTAGAGAAAAGCTATTGCATCAAGATAGGTAGTTTTTGGCCTTAAACCTTCCCTAGTGAAGTAATATCGGATTTACTTGGCTAATCAGTGAACGTGATGTCTTGAACTGTTCAGCCGTTGGTGTAAAACAAGACAATAATACTCACACAATAACCTTCCAAACATATTCTGATTCATACGGTTGTGTTTATTTCGGCCATGAACAAATCCTAGTATTCATGAGTGCCTTAGAGAATTCAGTCCTACGTAAAATTCTCATAGAAACGACCACATTTTAAACTCATATAGGTGACTGCCCATAAAGAGTATCCTACCATACCCAACTTGAATAAATCAAATTATGGGATCATTAAAAGTATAGCTTAGCCTAAATCCATTGTAGGCAGCACTGCTTCGTATTACAAGAATGGGAAGGAGATTTTATCTCCGTACTGCTTGGTCAGAGTATACCATAATTTTGTTGTCCCTTTTGAACCTAGATCTTGGGATCTCCAATCAACCAGGTTAGGTTTCCATTATGGCTCCTCTTTTACAAGGGCTTTAATCTCATTCCTTTTGTTAATCGATAAACTTGCTCTCTACCCAAACCTTTGGTAAACGGATCGGCTAAATTATCTTTTGACTTCACATAGTCAATGGTAATTATACCACTAGAGAGCAGTTGCTTCACAGTGTTGTGTCTTCGACGTACGTGTCTAGACTTGCCATTATACATATTACTGTGCGCCCTTCCAATTATGGATTGGTTATCACAGTGAATACATACAGTGGGCACAGGCTTAGGCCAACATGGAATATCTTCTAAAAATTTTTGAAGCCACTCAGCTTCTTCTCCAGCCTTATCTAAGGCTATAAATTCAGATTCCATAGTGGATCTAGCAATACATGTTTGTTTAGTAGATCTTCAAGATACTGCTGCGCCGCCAATTGTAAAGACATATCCACCGGTGGATTTCGAGTCTTTAGTATCAGATATCCAATTAGCATCACTATAGCCCTCAAGTATGGCAGGATATCTTGTGTAATGTAGTCTAAAATTCTTTGTGTATCTCAAATACTTAAGTACTCTAATTATAGCCTTCCAATGATCCTTTCCAGGATTACTTGTGTATCTACTCAATTTGTTAACTGAGTATGCTATATCAGGTCTCGTACAATTCATGAGATACGTTAGACTACCAATGATTCTAGCATATTCTACTTGTGAAATGCCTTGTCCATCATTTTTTCTAAAATGAAGATTTGGATCATAAGGTGTTTTCACTGGACTAGTATCATATTCACTAAACTTATTCAGTATTTTCTCAATGTAATGTGATTGAGATAAGACTAACCCATTAGATGTTCTAGAGATTTTAATTCCCAGTATCACATCAGCAACACCTAAATCTTTCATGTCAAAATTACTGGTCAACATCTTTTTGGTTGATTTTATCATACCAATATTGCTGCCTATAATCAACATGTCATCCACATAAAAGCAAACAATGACATATCCATCTTGAGTGCTCGTAGTGTATACACATTTATCACACTCATTAATCTTGAACCTATTTGAAATCATAGCTTTGTCAAATTTCAAATGCCATTGTTTCAGTGCTTGCTCTAAGCCGTATAGAGACTTAACTAGCTTACACACCTTGTGGTTTTGAAGTGCTACTTTAACTGTTTTAGGGTCAGGGACTGCTACCTTTGCCAAACATCCCCATAATTTGAAATATTTATATGAAGGTTGATGACCTTTCCATAATTCATATAGGGTTTTGTCTAACCTTTTTATGAGGCAACTTGTTGAGAATATAGTTTACAGAGAGCAATACTTACCCCCACAAACTCTAAGGTGCCCCAGAACTTATCAACATAGCATTCATCATCTCTATTAAAGTACGGTTTTTACACTCAGCAATACCATTTTGTTAAGGTGTATAAGGTGTTGTAGTTTGGTGAATAATCCCATGTTCGGTACAAAACTAACTAAAAGGGGATACATATTCACCACCTCTATCACTTCCTATCACTTCCTATCACTTTAATTTTCCTGCTAAGTTGATTCTCAACTTCCTTTTTGTGAAATTTAAACATTTCAATTGCCTCATCCTTGCTTCTCAGCAAGTACATATGACAATATCTTGTACAATCATCAATGAAGGTAATAAAATATTTTTTCCCTCCTCTAGTCTCTATAAACTTTAAATCACAAATATCACTATGAATTAAGTCTAGAGATTCTGTACTTCTCTCAATAGAATGGAATGATGTTCTTGTTAGTTTTGCTTCAACACATGTTTCACATTTAACATTGGGATCAATGTGAAATTTAGGAATTAATTCCATGTTAATTAATTTTCGTATAAAATCGTAATTAACATGACATAATCTACCATGCCATATATCAAATGACTCAAGCATATAAGCAGAACTGATTTTATTATTATTAATAATTTTTGGTACAATGGTCATTACATTCATCTTGAACAAACCATCACTTAGGTACCCCTTTCCCATATACATACCATTCTTAATAAGTACAAACTTGTCTGACTCAAACACTAATTTAAAACCATTCATGCTCAAAAGAGATCCAGAAACCAAATTCTTTCGGATGTCAAGGACATGGAGCACATTGTTGAGGGTGAGTTCCTTACCAGACGTCATCTTCAGGAAAACCTTCCCTTGACCTTCAACCTTAGAGGTAGATGAATTCCCCATGAACAATTGTTCTTCATCTAATTCTTGATAAGTAACAAACATTTTTCGATCAACACAAATGTGACGAGTAGCCCCAGTATCCACTCACCATTCTTTGGTATTTCTAACCAAATTTATCTCAAAGACAATTACAGACAAATTTATATCAGATAAATCATTTAAAAGCATGTCTTCCTCTGTCATGTTTGCCTCATTTGCCTTTCCTTTCTTCTTTAAGTTGCTTTTACCCTTGCCACTCCTACAGTCCTTAGCACGGTGTCCTGTTTTGTTGCAATTGAAACACTTACCTTTGAACTCCTTGGCTTTTTTAAAATTTCCTTGAATAGAGCCTTACCCGAAATGCTTCCTCTTTTGTTTGACCCTTTCTCCACTATGTGTGCCTTGGCCTCCATGGAAGATCCTCTTTTCTCAGACTGACGGTTATCCTCCTCGATCCTCAATCGCATGATCATACCTTCAAGTCCCATCTCTTTGCATTTGTGCTTGAGATAATTCTTGAATTCTTTCCAGGATGGTGGTAATTTCTCAATTACTGCAGCCACTTGGAATGATTCACTCAACACCATATTTTCAGCATGAATCTCATGAAGAATAAGTTACAACTCTTGAACTTGATTGATAATAGTTTTGGTATCAACCATTTTGTAGTCAAGAAATCGACCAACAATGAATTTCTTCATTCCGACATTCTTAGTCTTGTATTTCTTGTCCAATGACTCCCATAAAGCCTTAGCCATCTTTATTGGACTATACACATTGTAGAGTGCATCATCCAATCCATTAAGGATATGATTTTTACCGATGTAGTCTGCATGGTGCCAGACATCAATAGCGGTTGCTTCTTCCTTGGAAGTTCCTAGTTTAGGAGCGTCTTCCTTCAAGAATTTAGCCAAATTTAATGTTGTCAAATAAAACAATATTTTATGTTGCCACCTTTTGAAATCAGTTCCTTTGAACTTCTCATGTTTTTCTCCATGGTGGGGAGTAGTTGCAACAGGAAAAGAAGTAGTAGGGACAACAGGGACTACAGTGCCAGTTGATGTGTTCTCGTTTTCATTATTTGAGGAACTCATTTTCCTTCACAATTTTCGATAAAAATTATCAGATAAGAAAAATTAATATATCAACTATAGGCAAAATATATAAAAGAATATCGTGGGTACTGATTATATATTGCTAACAAAATATAACTTTAATTTGAGCAATATATATAATAAGGCAATGGTGCAGATGGCTTAAAAAAAATTAACCAAGCATTTCAAACGACAACAGATAACTAGATACTACAATTTGAGATACAGTAAATACAATAAATGTAGTAGATAAACTTTTTCAGTTTGAAGTAGACAATAATAACATTAGTTGAATCCAGTAAACACAGAAAAACAACAATAATCCAAATACTTTTTTTATTTTAATATAGCAATAAACACAAAGAAAAAATAAATCATCTTAAGATTGTTGGAAAAAGTTGGTTTAAATTGCTATATAAATAAATAAACAGGAAATAATATTAAAAACACAGTGAAGAAGTTGATAGAAAAACCTTCACAATTTACAGTAGTTTTGTCAGTAATTCTTTTGAAGTCGAGGCTAGTGTTTGACACTATGTCCTTAAGATGATTTACGTCCGCCCACTGGTACTATAAGTCAATCGGTGCTCGCCTTCCAGGATACAACGACTACTCTGTCTTGTGGTAGTAGCACTTTAAAACCACAAACGCTCAGTGAATTGAATATGCAGACTTCTCTCTCAATAACAGAAGACTCAATACTTTTATGCAATAATTTATGTAATATGAAAATTTTCTGGATGGATATTGAATGAATGACTTCTAATATTTATAGATACAAAGTGTCTGTAGGAAAGGTCATGATTTAAATGAAAAGTTGCATTTGTTCAAGATCATGTCTTTTCCATTTCAAAAGACATTTCTCCTTGAAACTTTGTGTCTGTACAAAGATACACATATCTTTTCATTACATATTACACCTTTCAAATTCATTATATATTCATGTGGTTTTAATTGCTGGAAACAATTTTTCATTCATACAAAATATGATTTCCAAGCAAAAAAGTATTTTCAAATTAAATATTCATTGCTTTTAAAACCATATTTCTAACACAAGTACATGTCATAGTCATGAGCAAGATACACTTAGCAGTTTGACACTTTGACAACTACATGGTTTACAGCAACATGCCTTCACAGGGAGTCTAACAGAAATCTTACTTATAAACAGAAGTAGCTGAACTAAAATTCTTCAATTGATGTGCATGATCTACACGTTTTACCGGAGAGAGTTGCAATTTGCAAATGATGAAAAATCGACAGAAAACCCTTTTTTAAAACTAAGTGTATTTCAAATGCATCACACTTAAATTGAGCATTCCAAAAGCACTACTTACCTATGAAAACATTTGGGACAGTATGTTGTCCTGTTAGACTTTCCAATACCTTCTGTAGTTGGGGGCCTTGGGGGCCTTAGGGACCCGAAAAAAAGAAAGAAAGAAAGAAAGGCCTTGAGATGATCAATCTACTTAACAACATCATTTGATACATATGATAAATCGATATTTAAAATAATTGAAATTCATTATCCACCGCGACAAAGGAAGGGAATTCTTAAAGCTACCACGTAGAATTACTCATTGTCTTTAAAATTTGTCTAGAGGTTGTAAATGGTGAAAAGCTATGTGAATTTTCAACTGAAGATTACAATAATCATCAAATTCCTACAATTTCAATGAATAGCATACAATATTACTAAATTAGTAGCCATTTATGCAATCACAAAAGCTTTCCTTTTTGGAGTCATTAAGAACTAGAGCCACATACCCATTTCGTCAAATTCAATAACCATCAGCAGCAGACCGAGTCTTTTGAACAACAATTTCACCTCAGACGAATACCTACAAATTTGAAGAATGGAAGATGAATAATGAAACAAAAATATGCATGCAATGTGATTGATGAAGAATTGAACTCACGAGCACCAAGTTTTGGAGTAAACAATAACTGGGTTCTTAGACACGGTCTTTTTAACGTTTTCAGACAAACCATTGCAATACTTCCATTTGCTTGCCTAACTCTCTTCATATGTTTTACAAAGAGATCAGATTTGCTATACTTCTGTAATACATTTTCCTGCTCTTCCAATTCTGGTGGATCAAATTCAAAATCTGGAGGAGGATAATACATATTTT
The DNA here is from genome assembly GCA_035582765.1 of Acer negundo. Lineage (NCBI taxonomy): Eukaryota > Viridiplantae > Streptophyta > Magnoliopsida > Sapindales > Sapindaceae > Acer > Acer negundo. The sequence continues at coordinate 19,702,291 of CM069237.1, read as the reverse complement.
CTGAGTGGATTGTCGCGGGGGGTTGTGGTCATCGGAATCGGGTTCTAAAATTGTTAGAGGGGGAGTAGGAGAATTAAGGCCTAGGTTTTGAGCATAGACCAGGCGTTGCAGATACTCATGATAGGTGATGTCGTCATAACCGAGATGATCAATCATACAATCCTTACCTTTCATCGAAATGGAATGCCTAGGACCGTCACCCCTTCCGCTTCCACTTGTCATTAAAAAAAATTGAATTGTAAAATTCCTTGAACAAAAAATGTTAAAAAATTGATGGAAATAAATGGTTAAAAATAAATTTGGGCGAGAATTGGAAACTTAGTAGGTAGTAATTGCAAATAAATGAAATTGGAAACTTAGTAATTGACTAATTGGAAATAAAATAACAATTGCAAATAAAATAAATATTAATAACTTAGTAATTGAGAAGGAATTGGAAACTTTGAGAGTTGGAGAATTGAGAGAGAAATTAGAATTAGAGAGAATTGGGAGGAAATTGGAGTGGGGAAAATGTTTTTTTTTTTTTTTTTTTCTGGGGGGTGAAGAAAAGAATGAATGAAACGTCAGCCGACAATTGGGCCTCCAACGATCCAACCAAATTTTTGTATAAAATTAAAAATAAAAATAAAAAAGCCAGAAACCGCTGGTTTGAATTGGGTGTTTCCTTGAAAATTGGAACTGAAATCGCCCACCTCTGGTTTCGATTTTTCTAGTTCGGTGGTACGACCTTTCCTACTTCAATCAACATTTTAATAGGCCTCTACACTTAAGGTATCTTCTGACAAAAAGCATATTTCGCTTCTAACTCTTTATAATGCTTATCATTCAAAACTCTCTCAAAATGCTAGAAAAATTGAACCAAATCATGGTTTGATTAGAGATAATCTTTTAAATCAGAATTAATACTTTCACTAACCTGAGTGCTCTTCAATCATGCACCTCATGTCCACCTGACATATGCATAGACCTATTTCTTCCTTACTTCAAAAGTTCTTTTAAACCAATCATTTTCATGCAGATTATACTCGATGAGCATCTTATCCCAATTAGTTAAAAACTCATCTTCCTCATCAGAGTAGTATATAAATTTTGAATTTTTGATAAGACCTTGTTAACCCCACCAGGGCCCCTGAATGATTGATTTACCTTTTTTAAGGCGTATTGCATTTTATGCCATGTGCAAAGCCTATGGTATTTATCGGGCATCAAAGATGAAATGGTCTTAGCCATCTTAGCGTCTTGATCTATAAATACAGTTTTTGGAGCTTTTTTAGACATGGCTTCCAAAAATGTCTCAAACAACCAAATGAATGAATCAGTAGTCTTATCATACATCAATGCAACCCAAAAAATAATAATTTCTCGATGATGATTGAAGCCAACAAAAACTGTCAATGGACGATTTTCTTTGTTAATTCTGTATGTTGTGTCAAAACAAACCACGTCCCCAAACTAGCCATAGTCAAGAATCATTTTAGTATCAGCCTAGAAAATATTAGTTATTTATTCCTCGTTGTCTGACTGTTCGGCGTGAAAAAAATGATGGATTTTCTAAGATTTTCTAAGATTTTCTTCTGAAAATATTTCAATAAACTTCTAACTTCTTCAAATGATAACTTCCTTTGCCTTTTGACCAAAGATAGTTTTTTATATCTTGCTTTTTGTATCCAAGAGATTCTCTTCCACCTGCTTGCCTGCCTACCCATAAGCTCATAAGAAATCTTAATAAAAATGTTGGATTCTTCTGCTAACTCCAGTTCAGTGGCTTGGGAGGTGGAGATTTTACGCTGGAAAGGTACCATGTGAGCACAATCTTGTGTTACAAGAGTATGGTTGTACACTTCCTCAAAATAATTAACTATAAATTTGTTACCACACCTATTCAACTTAATACTCATTCGAGTATCACAATCGGTCCTTGTCTCAGCTCTAGGATGTTTAGTTAAACTATCTCTCTTGTCTTTCGATCGAAAACTCTCATTTGAGCAAACAAATATTCTTAACGTCACCTCACCAGTACGCTTATTTTTCACCACAACTTCCTTTCTAATACTGAATCCCATTTTTCCTGTATCATTGTAGAACTTATAAGCTTTTTCTTAATAGTCAAACTCCATACCAAATTTTGGTTTGCAACCTTTGTCAGCAAATCTAGACACTCCAACAACATTTGTTATCTGTAATATGGAAGCAGATGAAATGCATAAAGCATGAAGCTTAAAAATAAATTGAATGCAATGGTACCATGATGATGTATCAAACAAAGTAGCAATTTAGAAGGTATAGGAAATACTTTGAATGAAATGCATCCAATTGGGAGATGTCGTCTTCTCCATTATCAAACTAAGAAGAAAATCCAAAATACGATCCTATGGGAATTTACAGCCTAACATACAATAAATTAGAAATATATATATATATACAATACCGAAACCATAAAAGCCAAAAAGTTACTTTCCACACTTTTACTTAATTTTTTGTTGTATGTTTGCATTGGGTTATATTGTTAATATCGACTAATCGAAAAAGTCGGTAGGTAATCGATTAACAAATCATTCACCACCCCCCTCCCTTTCTAAGTTGCATTAGACAAATACCGTATTTATTTTCAGACACTTAGATCAATCATTGTAAAAGGAGTAAATCTCAATAAAACTTGGAATAGTCTAGGTTGAGTGTCTACAAGTTTTCATTAGTAAAAGGTCCGATGGTGGAATAGTGTGGGACATGTCAACTGGAGTAGGTCATGGATTTGATAGCTTGAGGGTGTACACATTATTCAATTAGTGGGAGTGTTGTAGTAGTCATAGATTCGACCTATAGATGTTTCCTTCGGAATGAGGTTTTACCACATAAATCCTTGTGTCGAAGCTTCTCTTACTCAAACTCTTTATATTTGTATATTGTTGTACTTAATTGAATATATATTGTGAATTGTAAGCAAGTTGTACATTTGAGCTTGAAAGAATATTGTAATATCTTGAATATAGCTTGTAAATGAGAACTTAATTGAATATATTATAATTTGAGACTTTATGAGTTTTTGAGTAATAAAGGAAATAAAAATTATTGTATATATCATATCTTGTATTTTTACTTATTACTTGTATGTTGTTCATTTCAATATATTAGTTGTTAATTCAATTTTAGTGTATATATATAGTCTTTCTATTGTCTGTTCGAACTGATATAAAAAATATATCAGTTCCTTGCATGTGGGCTATTGGATTTAAAAGATGCTTTGACAAGTGCATGCATACAAGAAACTGATATATTTTATATCAGTTCGAACTGACAATAGAAATATATATATATATATACACACTGGAATGTTCAAAACCATCATAAAATACATGTAATAAATGTCGATGTGAGAGAGAATTAGTGAGAGAAGCTTTGAAAGAGAAAAGCAAGAATAAAGAAAAGATTTTCGGGAAAGCTTAGTAACCATCCTTGTGGATAACTTCAATCTAGTGGTGGACAATGCATGTTTGTGGAGGACTTTCAAGCTTCTTGGCTTTTATGAGAGATGTGTATCCTTCATCCAAATATGGTGGCCGAAAATGCAGGTTCGCTTTCATTCGATTTGAGTCTTTTGAAGAGGCTTCAAGAGTGGCAAAGAAAGCAGATTGCATGTTTGTTTATGGGTGGTCTATAAGGTCAAAGGTAGTATCGTTTGGCTAGAGTAAGTGAAAAAATGGTTTGGTGAGAAAAGTTACTGGTAGGAAATCGTATGTTGTTGGTCATAGCAGAAGTAAGATGCAGGCGAGAAACAATGCTGGTATAGGGCCGTATGAAGGTATTAGAAGAGGATGTGTGCAGCAGGGGAGATCTCAACACCAAGGTCTGATTTCTCTTGTGGAGACTGTGACAGGTTTTCATAATAAAGTTAAAGAAGACAGTGGCAAAGAGGCAATGTATTAGGATGGTAGAAGAAAAAATGTTGAATGGCTAGCTAAATGTGTTGTGGGAGTCATAAAGGTGTTTTCCAATTTGTCTTCCATCAATAACAGACTTAAGTCGAAGGGTGTTGTTTTTATGTCTAGTTATTTTGGGGATAATTGTTTATTAATAACAAATATCTTTGGGATGATTTTTTTTCTTCCATGACAAGGTGGTGTGAAGCTTTTGTCCCTTAGAATAAGCTTATGTGGGTCAATATTATGGGTGTGCCATTAAGTGTTAGGAGTCCTTCTTTCTTTATGAAGGTGAGCAGTTTTCTCAGTAAGCCATTAATGATGGAGGAGGATTCTTTTGTTAGAAGAAGGTTGGATAGAGATAGAATGCTCATGATGGTCCTGTTCGATAAACTGAGCTCTTGCAAGATTCAGGTGAAGACGGATGATGCTGCTTTTATGATGAGGATGGAGGAGCTTCCGACACTGGTGGACTTTAATTGGTTGTCTGGTGTGTTGGGATTGAGGTCAAGCTTTTCTGATTAGAGTTTGAATTTTTTACCTGGTTTTGAAAGGCTTGGCCCTTTGTCTATAAACGAGGTCTGCAATGATCCCTCTTTAGTGATAATAGGTGAGGCCGACATCTGTGGCAAGCTGAAAACAAAAGACAAAAAAGTTTTAAAAGGTGTAGGGGGACAGAAACATAATGAGAATGAAAAATGTGTGTTGAAGAAAGTCAATAGCTGCCTTTATAAGCTTTCTTTGGTAAGAGCTGCAAAAGCTGATTATGATCAGAAGATCATGGAAAATGGCAAATAGCTTGAGTTTTCAAGAGCAATAGCTAGGCAAAATTCAGTGCCCTCTCATGTTTCTAAGTTAAGAATGGATAAGAGGAGAGTTTCAGGTTATAATGAGGAGAGTTGTACTGATTGCAGCTCGTCTGTTCAAAACATAAAATTAGGTGAGGGGCGGTCTTCGAATTATCATTTGGTGAGAGGTTTTTGTTTGAATAGGAAGTTTTATGATAGGTCTAAAGTTTGTAATAAGAATGGTGTGGGCTTGGAGGGCCCAAATACGAGTTTGAAGGAAAGAAGTGTCAGGTTTTTAAATAAGGATGGAAGCTCATCTAAAGTGGGCAAAAATCCTAGGTTGGTTGGGAATTCTAGTGAAATGATTAGACCTATTGGTTCTTGTGTTGTAAGTGATGATGTTAAGGAAGTGGGCAGTGGTCATGATGCCCATAAAGGTCTTGAATAAAGTGCTAAAGATAGGCATTTGATAATCTCTTCTGGCGATCTTGTTCTACTGGTTGTCGAGGTTAGTGAACAATATGAAGGATGCTATAATCGGTCTCTAGAAAAGATAAAGAGGAGAAAAGGTGGTGAGGTAGGTTCTTTATTTTTCTACGGTATGGACAAGCTTTAACTATGTCTTCTCCAAGCATTACGAAGAAAAAAAAAAGGGAGGAAAAGTTCTCTTTTGTTGAGGAAACGCCACATGAAAACCAGGAGCAGTAGTGCGAGAGATACAATGTTGCATAAAGGTCAAGGATTAAGAGATGTGGAACCTTGATGATGAGATCGTGAACGTGATTGAGAGAGGTATGGCCTTTGGTTTTGATTTCAATGGAAGAAAAAAGGAAATTTCAGAGATAATTGCTAGGAGGGATGAGAAGAACGACAACAATTTTCGTGAGTTCGTGAAAAGTTTGGTGGTTAATCATAAGTTCATTGGGTTTTGAGAGATATTATTAGTTGGGTTATCTATTGGTTTGGCTTCTTGTAGTTCTTCTGTGCTTTTGCAGTTTGTTGTGTTGTGTTGTTGTTGCTATTTTTTCTTGAGGGGTTTAGTTGCTTTTTTCGTTCTTCAGTGTTATAGCTTTTGGTTCAGTGGGTCTGTTGTTGGTTGGGCTTTGTGTGTTTTGTCCTTTTGGTCTCCGGTAGGTCGGTGTTTGGATTTTCTTGTTTCTTCGGCTTTGGCCTTTTATGGCCTTTTTCAATAAAATTTGCCGTTCAAAATATATATATATATATACACACACTTGAATCTCGCATTTCTAGAATAGACAAAGGGTGGTTATTGAGTGCCTTAGTTTATGTGCATTTACATGATATATGTGATTGAGTTGTGTTACCAAGCAATCTAGAGGGACAAATATTTGAAAATCGAATATTTATTCAAAGCCAACTTTGGTGAATCTAGACTCATAACTCTCAATTGAAACAAAAGGAATCTACAACTTTATCAAGACAGGGTGCCCAACCCCCTATCTTAAATTGTGAATAATCTTTAAACTAGATAAATAATTATGTTTACCACACATAAAAACTTTATGTGAATAATTCATTATTCACTTTTAGTCATGGATCCTTAAAATGTTTACATTTATCATAAATAATATTTCATTATAAATGCTACATGATTTAAATATAAGCAAAGTCGACTTTATTGATATTCTAAAGATTAATTACAGAAATTCCATGCTTCAGAGCATATTTTCTAACAATCTTTCCGTCAGACTCCGAGAGGATGCTGTTGACCGGCCTCCTCCGGTCCAAGGGGTGACTTGAGTTGGTTAGGTTGTGTTAGGATTTCTACAAAATTAGGAATTTTTCTCAACTGAAAAATTGATTTGTAGGGTTTTATTATGTTTAGATAAAATTATGAATGTATGAATTGTTACATGGCATTTGTGGAAATATACTAGAAAACTTCATGGAAGCACATTTTCAAAAAAATAAAAACCAAAATTTTTTACTTTTTCTAATATAAGTATTTATCTTAAATTAAGATATAAGTTGGAAAAACAAACAAACATATTTATCTTAATTTAAGTCATAGGAGGTAATAAGGCTTATATTTAAAAATAAATAAATAAACACAAAACAAAAACAAACAAACAGCCCCTACTAAAAAAACTAACGAAGGAAAAATAGTACAATACATAGCATATCCTCCAAAATTAGTAACTCCCGTTAATAAATACGTTCTTTCTCGTTCTGATATGGATGCTTCAATATTTTTACAAAAACTTTTCAATCGTCACATCTCAATATTATACCCTAAGATTTTTAATATTGCAATTGGTAGTATGCATTTTTCATATTTTACTAAATTTTAAATTTATTTTCATTGATTTATTAATATTTAACATAATATATTTTTATTATTCTAAGACATTTTCATTTTTTCTATATTTTAATCGTAATTTTATTGTTTATAAATATTTAATATATTATAATATAATATAATTATTAGCACATTCATTTTTCCCACATTTCAAATCTAATGTTTTATTTATTAATATTTAATAAAATATAATATATTTAAAATGTTAAATATATATAAATGAAAAAACAACACATTGTGCAGAGCAACCCAATTGATGCACGTTACTTCCTCCAATTGCCAGTTGGTAGCTCCTTTTAAGAGTATACAATAAAAAAGAGTTTGTAGTGAGCATAAGGGGAGGTGGGGATTTTTTATTTTATTTATTTTATTTTATATTAATTTTATTTTGAGTTTGTAGTGAGCATAAGGGGAGGTTGGGGTCTCCTATTTTTTTTTTTTTTAATTTGTCATTTTATATTAATTTTATTTTGTTATATATATATATATATATATATATAGTTTTATATTTTTTTTATGCTGACGTATGGTAAATTACTTGTTGCATATGGTAAATTATTTACATAATATAATCAAATGACTTTATTGATATTCTAAAGATTAATTACAGTAATTACAAAAATTCCATTCTTTAGAGCATATTTTCTAACACTCCTGCTGTCGAACTCTGGGAGGATGCTGACCGGCCTCCTCCGATCCAAGGGGCGATTTGCATCGTAAAGCGGATCCAGGTTTTGGGTTATACCCCAAAAGGGAAACCACTATCTCCCTATTTGCTGCTAAAAACAGACGTCAAAGCCCTAGAGCACGGAACTAGAAATTCTAGAAGTGATTAGATTGTGTTAGGGTTTCTATAATTGAGAATTTTTCTCAACTGAAAAATTGGTTTTTAAGGTTTTATTATGTTTAGATAAAATTGTGAATGTATGAATTGTTATAAAGCATTTATGGAAATATACTAGAAAACTTCACGGTAGCACCTTTTCAAAAAAATAAAAACCAAATTTTTTTTAATTTTTCTAATAGACATATTTATCTTATATTAAGATAAAAGTTGGAAAAACAAACAAATCTATTTATCATAATTTCTATATTAAATGTTATTATCATTCTAATGATATTTTCAAACTTTTAATATTATAAATGTAATTATTTATTAATATTTAACATAATATATTATTATTCTAAGACATTTTAACTTTTTTTTCTATATTTTTATGGTAATTTTATTGTTTATAAATATTTAATATATTAATATATTATAGATTTAATATATATATATATTAAACAATAAAATAACAAATTGTGCAGAGTGCAAAGAAACCAATTGACGCAGCAATTGCCAGCTGGTAGCTATGATACAAAGCTCCTTCCAAGAATCCAAGTTCTAAGAGTTTACGATAATAAAAAAAAAAAGTCTGGCAGCTCCTTCCAGGCATCCACAAGTTTGCAATAAAATATAAAATAAAATAAAATAAAATAAGAAAAGCATTTGTTAATATTCATGTTGATGGTGATGGGGCGGCGTTGGTTGGTGAAAATTGTTGTTGGGTCCTCTGTGTGAAAATGGTTGGTGAAAATGGTGAAAATGAATTTCTATTATTTTATTTTATTTTATTTAAGGAAAAGGACAAAATTCTCGAAGTGATAATTTTGAAAGAAAGACACGTGGGAGTTCCAGGTTCCAACCTAGTAAATGGTTTTGTCCTTGTTATTTTCTTTTTATTTTAAATAGTTTACATGGGTTTTGACTAAATTGTTGTTAAAATGGTGTCTGGTGGGTTGGTAAACAATTAGACCTCCTCTGTCCCAAATATGCTTTTTGCTTATATGGCTGTGGGTCCCCCACATATTTGGTGTCAAACAGTGGTCAAGTATTTATATATTTACCAAACCAAACCGATCTTATTTAAGAGTCAAAGGTAGGGGGGGATGAAAAGAGTCCCACCCCCATTCCTCAACCACCACCCCCAAAGAAGGGACCGGGGGTGGAGGTTCGCTTTCTCCACCCCAAACCTAATTTCCTTAATTTATTTATATTTTTTAATTTTAAATTTTAAATTTTAAATTTGAAAATCAAATTTTAGAGTTGGAATCCAACCAATCCAATCTCTAGTTTGACTCTATTAAATATTCGATTTATAAAATAATCAAAATATCTGTCCTAAAATATATAATTGATTTAAATAAATCCAAAATAATTACAAATACTTTTAATAGAGTATTACACGATTAAAGTTAAAATAAATCAAATTTAAAGTTTATATTCTTCGATCAATACTTATATACTAAGTAATAACCAGTAACTGATAACTCAGATTAATATTATAATATATTAGTTTATTTTTTAATTGTTAAAACTTTATATATATAAATATATAGTTTTTCTATTATCAGTTCGTCTTGATATAAAACGAAGAGTGTGAATCATTCGATATATATACTTTGAATCAAAGTGTATGCACTTATCAAGGCTTCTCAATAATCTATAATCAACATTCTTCATATCAGAATGAAGAATGTGAATCATTCGATTTATATACTTTGACTCAAAGTGTATGCACTTATCAAGACTTCTCCATAATCTATAATCAACATTCTTCATATTGATATATTTTATATCATAACGAACTAATAATAAAAAGATTATATATATATATATATATATATATACGGAAATTTTCATATGAGGATGTCCTGATAGAATTATATAAGGACATTGAATGTGAGACACTCGTTTTACATACTTTGATTTGGTATGTATACACTTGTCAAATTACTTTTATAAATGAGTTACTCATATTCAATATCCTGATAAAGTTATATAAGAATGCTCTGATAGATATATATATATATATATACACGAAATGAAGGAATGGGTTGAAAGAAGGTCCCCACCACTTTCCCATTTATAAAATGAGGCTAAGTTTGCTGTTTGCCCCCATCGTACCCCAAAACCCATTTGAGAGCAAAATACGTTATTGGGGCTCGTGGGGCATGGGGTTCATGGGGAAACGCGGTGAAACGCACATCCCAAAGATAACGAACGATTAAGAGGAGTGGAGTGAGTGTTAAAAAAAGGATATTGACAACCTGTCCACCTCGGGTAGTCTGGTCTAAAAAACCATCCCAACCTAACGTGGAGATAGGTCCCACATACAATGACAAAATGATTTTATAAAAGGAGAATTGTAAAAAATCCCTCTCTTTTTATGAATAGTTTAAATAATTAGTAAAAAACCATCTAATGTTAATTGACTATGAGTTAACTTTATTTAAATTTAACAAAATATGATTATTTATAGATTCTTTATTATAGAAATAAATAAATAAAATATGAAAAAATATATATATATATATATTAATGATAATAAAATTATTTTTTATTATACTAATAACCCACATATTTTTTTCATTTAAAATTATTTTGTTATTATATTTATTTTTTATGATATCATTGTTTAGTTATAGCATAAAAAATATTTTAAGTTTTTTTGTTTTTTTTTTAATAAAAGTTCTACATATATATATTGTTTTGTATTTTCTAACACTTTAGCATATTTGAATTTTTTTTTTCAATTTTTATAACTAAAAAATCACTTAAATAATATATATTTTATTCAATTTAATCCAAATAAACTAACGGTAAACAAATTATAATATATATATTTATTATGATCGTTCAAACTAGAGAATTTGATTTGAATCATTTGACATTCCATCAAAACTTGGGGTTTATTTAGACTACTCCCTTTCATAAAATTCAAAACCGTTGTATACAGATGCTTAAACACAGTACACACACCTCAAATTGTGGCTTTGAAAGCCTAAGAGCAACACCAATAAAGATACCAAAACATTATAATGATATAAAAACTAACTCCAACGAATATACCAATTCACACCTCCCAATAAATAAATATTTGATGTAGTTATAGTAACATTTTAAAAATTTTTATTTTATTTTAAATGTTATATAAACAAATATTTGGTGTAGCTACAGTAACATTTTAAAATTTTTTATTTTATTTTAAACGTCATATTATAGTACTTAAATATTTTAAAATTTCTAATTTAATTCTCTCATACTTTTAATTACGATAATATGTCTTTAAAATGAAACCAATATTAATATACATATTTAATTTACTTATTAATTATACATTTACCAATGTTAAATTTTTATAATAATTTTAAAGATTTATCGGAAGAATATTCTTTAAAATGATTTTTTTGGTGTAAAATACTAAAATCTAGTGTGCAATTTGTTATAAACATATTTCCGTTGCTCTAATGTTATATTGGGCTCTAACACTTATAAATAGGGCTCCTCGTCTGACTCCCATGTAATATCATATCATCCAACAAAAGATCCCAAAATCTACTATTCTCTCCTGTTGATTGTTTTTTTTTTTTTTTTTTTTAATTTTTCGTTTGACGACAAAATCTAAGTTTTAGCTCTAACAGAGGATCCACAAATTCCCATAATCAACGGCAACCCTACGTTTCTATTCTTTTTCCTTACCCTCTCTTTCTCTCTCCCTTTTTATACTTGTTTCCATTTGAATCTGCGTTTTGTGTTCTTCACTTGTGTCTGTTTCTGGTCGTTTGTTTTGGATCCAAATTTGTTGTGCCCTTTTATTTTTTGTTTGCCTTGATATTGATTCATCGCTGTTTTATTTGTCCTTTTTATCTGGATACGTCGTACTTTTTTTTTCTGTATTATTATTAGTTTGATTGTTTGGTGCTTCCATTGAATAGATTTGGATTTGTGTCCCAGAAGGCAGTCTTTGGTATATATCAAATTTTGGATTGGTTTGGAGTGATATCTGATCTGGGTTTTTGGGATCTGTCAATGGGCGCTTTGGATGAAGGACATTTCCATGAGGAGCTATCGAATGGAGTGAAACAGTGTTGTAGTCTGGAGCTTGGTTTTGAGCAAGAACCGGAGACTCTGACTATTCAGGATGCTGTTAGACATCTCTTGACAGGCTTGAGTGAGGATTTCAATAGAGAAGGTCTCAAAAAGACCCCTTTTCGAGTTGCCAAGGCTCTTCGTCATGGAACTAGAGGTGCCCATCAACCTTTTTTAAATGCCACTGATTCTGTTACTTGTGTACTAGTTTCTAATTTTGTTATTTATTATTCAATTCAGTGTCTTATTTATTTTTTTGAATTTTTGCTCAAATTTGTTTGGTGGTGATTGTTTTGTTATTGAGCCTTGGTTGCTAATCCTACCAAGTCAACGTCTTATATGAAATATATAAATGTAAATATTGCTGAAGAAGCAAGTAGAGTGGTGTTTGTATGGGAATTGGGAGTAGATGCTATTTCATGCTTGCTTTCTTGTCCCTTTTCAATTAGAGTTGTTGAATATGCCTTTTTAAACTACTTCCTTTCTTTGGTTCTGCCCTATTTCAAGAAGGAGATTGTTCTTCAGTCTTGAACCCTCAAGGTGCCTTTATTGCAGGGCCACTCTAGGATATGCAGCATTCATATAGAAATCTTCTGATATCCCTCTTCATTTTCGGCTAAATAAACCACAGTACCTCTCTAGGAGGGTAGGTTTGATCATCATATGGAACACCTTTTTCCTTTCAACGAATAAACCCCATCCCCAGGCTTGGATAATTAGCTAATAATTACATCTTAACACCAAAATTTGCCATATAATTAGGATGCGTCATCAATGTATAACTGGCCACACATAGTGTATCAAAATCGGTAGGCTATACATATTCTATTAGTAAATACTTCAATTTTTGTAAATAGTTAGAAAGGACCATAGGCATAGGGGGGAAGAAGAAACTTCAAATTTGCTTTCCTCTGTTTGATACTTTCTTTGCAGGTGTAGAATGTAGTTTACAATTGTGATTTCACATCTTTATAGTAACTTTCGTGTAACATACGTTTCTTGCAATATCATCTGATATATTATTTTTGGTGTAGACTGTAAGGCCTCCTTGCAATGCATTGTACTTTTCAGTGTTAGCACTCTATAACTATTTTCTCCTAACTAAAAATGTCAATGTAGAAGCAGGATTACCGATTACGGAATTAGATTAATTATTTTCTCCTAGAGCTCTTTTTTTTTTTAAAATGTTTAAACAAGAGATATATATGTTACAGAAGATTTATTTTGCTTCAAAAATATTGTTGTTAATATGTTTATACATTATACTTAAAGAGTTGTTTGATATTAGTAGACTACAAATCTTAGATGAGTGAACATTTTCCTTTTCCAAATTTGTCAGTTCACATGTTGGATAATGAATTCTCAAGCTATTGAAACCTTAAAAATACTCATAACATGTTATCCAAGAATTAATTATGTTAGGTTCAAACTTAATTTTACCTAGCTGGACTGTATACTACTTCTGTTTTAGAATTTGTTTATTGTGTATGATATTAAATATTTAAATGTTTCCTTAACTCGTAGGTAGAAAGCATGTTACCTTTGATTCAAACAGTGTTTTAAAGTTGATGATTTGATTGTTAAAGTGATTAATGAAGTTGACTCTTTCTTTAATTACAGTATGAGGGACTACACTTCTCTAAATTTTCTTCTTTAATTTATATTGAACTGGGAATATTTGATTTTTGGTGTGCTGATTATTGATCAATTTCACTATTTTCAGGTTACAGACTAAAAGTAAAAGACATTGTTGAAGGTGCATTGTTCCATGAAGCAGGTTTGGATGACGGCAATGGTCATGCTGGAGGAGCAGATGAGCCTGTAATTGTGCGAGATCTTGACCTGTTTTCCTACTGTGAATCCTGCTTGCTTCCTTTCCAGGTTAAGTGTCATGTAGGCTATGTGCCATCTGGTGAACGGGTTTTAGGATTAAGCAAGCTCTCTAGAGTAGCTGATATCTTTGCTAAACGACTCCAAGATCCAAAGCGTCTGGGAGATGAAGTGTGTTCAGCTTTGTACCATGGAATCAAGCCTGCAGGTGTTGCTGTTGTACTCCAGTGCTTGCACCTCCATGTCCCCAATCTGGAGTCTGCCTTTCTTGACCCAAACCACCAATGTTGGGTGAAGACACTAGTGCGTTCAGGTTCAGGGATTTTTGAAAATGAGAATGCAGATGCCTGGGATGATTTTGCAGTTCATTTAAGATTCAAAGGCATTGATGTTCATAGAATTCATATTAAAGACTCTACTGAACGATTTTGGTGTCCATCCCGCTCTTCCTCAATTCCAAAAATTTCGTGCATGCTTGAATCAGCTGACCAAGAACTGGTTGCAACAGTTGCTTCAATTATTAGATCTTTGGGGGAAGATCCATCAAGGAAAGAACTCGTAGGAACTCCAAGTCGTTATGTAAAATGGTTGATGAACTTTCAGAATGCAAATCTGGAGATGGAGTTGAACGGCTACCCCTGTGGTAAACCCAATGGGGAAGTCAGCCACAACAAGGAACAAATGCATTCTGAGCTAAACATATCATTCTGGTCCTTGTGTGAGCATCACTTACTTCCTTTCCATGGTGTTGTTCATATTGGATACTTGAGTGCCGCCGAGGGAGGAATCAATTCAGTTGGAAAATCCCTTTTACAGTCAATAGTACAGTTTTATGGTTTCAAGCTCCAGTTACAGGAACGACTGACCAAGCAGATTACTCATACTGTTACATCATTATTAGGTGGAGATGTGATGGTAGTTGTGGAAGCTAGCCATTACTGTATGATTTCCCGAGGGATCGAGAAGTTAGGAAGTAGTACAGTTACTTGTAAAAAGCTTGGTCGATTTAAAAGTGACCCTGCTTTGAAGGATATGTTTTTACAGAGCATTCCAAACACTAAGTTTGAAGGATGATAATTGTAGCCAACCATTCCATTTGCTTTATCATTGCTCTTGTTGATGGTTTCCATCTGCAATGACGAAGTTGGGAGAGATGTTTCATGGTTGATTTGATTAAAGTCAATCTGGGTCTTGCTAAAGTTTTATACTGGAGATGCTGGAGTTTTTCGATAGTCGAAAATGGTATAGATCCAGATTTTCCATTTCTTTTAGGTTCAGCTTTTACACTCGAAGAAAATTTCGAGGGCATGTCATTGTTTCCATGATTATTATTTCCAGTACACCTTTTAATCCTTATTCAAATATGTTACTGATATTTAAAAATTCTCAAACATGGAAATGAAAGAATGTTTAGATATCTCACTATGTTAGTATTGCTATTACTATAATATTATTTCAATGATTTTTTCCAGTACATCTTTTAACTTGTTCAGACTTGAGATCAATAATATGAAAATCTGATATCTATACAAAAGTTTTTATCAGATTTCGAACAGGCTACAACTGGGTAGATAAAGATGCACTTATATACAAGTCTCATTCAGATTGTATTCAGATCAAAGCAATCAAACCCTATACATAAGCTATTAGTCGTCGTACCACAGGTGCCTGATAGAATGCCAGTCAACTGCTACATCATGTTCTGAATCAGAATCACGATGAACATGCATATGTAGATAAACTGATAGAATAGCAATCCCCAGCAGTACTAACAGATATACACATGCTGATACAGACATTCGAAAAACCTGTGTATAAAATATCATAGTCAGCATAAAAATACAATTCTATAGTTATAATTTCATGCATACTTACAATAAGAAGAAAAAAAATACAAAGAACCTAGAACATGATTATGATTATAATGCACATCTTGCAAGAAAGACTAACCTTATTACTGGTCCCTTTCTTATGAGGAAGATTTTTATCAGCATGCTCAAGGCAGTAACGCAACATATCAACTATTATCAGCTCATTTTCTGGACCTTCGCTTGCTGCAAGTAAAGAGACGAGGAAGTTCAGTTTAGTTCCTCTAAATTATCGATCATGTAAATAACGGAACTAAAAGTCAATCAGATTAAATATGAGATCGGTTATAACGATCAAATAACTAGATGAGATCACCTGAAATATCAAAAATTTGTTGCATAGGTGGTATACCCAATAGCTCTCCAAGATGAATCCTGACGCGAGCACGGTCAGTGAGTGAAAGTAAATCACCATGCGTGACAACGACAACAGGTTTATCATCTGGAATAAGAAGATCAGGCTCATTGAAAATGTTATAAATGAAGAACAACAAAGAGGACAACAAATGGAAAATTTAACACCATCCAGATTATATATTACACTTCCACAGCGATTTAATTAAATTGTTCACATGAACTCCTCAAACGAAAGAAAGTAAATAAATTTAAAGAACATAGTACCTTTGAATGACAAATATGGACAGTTAAAAGTTGTAGCAATCATTTGAGTATACTGCTTCTCTACATCATCATCGGACTCCATGGATTTCAAAACTGAAAGTCCATCAACAACAAATATGAAAAAATTAACCATCCTATTCTCACTAAGCTGACAACCGTTCTTGCGAGTTTTGCACTTGATTCTGTCCTTTAAACTTGAACTATCCGATTCCCTGATAAGAATGTCACATAAGTGAAGTAATTCAAAATAACTACATTATTATATCCCACCTAAATGAATTTTTTTTGAAATCGGTGATTCAAACCTTATAACAGGTTCCCCATGACGAACACCTTTCGTAATCCAGTGCTTAATCATATCAATATTAATAGATGGCACATCAGACAAACCGCGAGTATCGTAGAGGCAGAAAGAATTCGAACCTCTTGGTATTTTGTATTCCTGAAGGAAGTAGGTTCCATCTCCAACAGATGAATTATCTGTATTGCAACCAAAAAAAAAAAATAGTGTAAGAGTATTGTAAAATGAACAACACTTTACCTACAAGTCAAGGGAAGATTTGATTGCGCCATCTCACTTTAAAATAAAAGAATAGAAGTCAAATGATGTGTACATGTTACTTGGGCTCTTTCTGATACAAACTTGTCATCCTCGAACACCTTTGAAATTCTATTGATTAGACTGCTTTTTCCTGAACATTTTGGACCAACTAAAACTAGCGAAGTCGTCTTTGGCACATCATAATCGCATAATTTCATGCCCCCTACATTCTCAATCCATGATGCAGGGGTATAGCTGTGAAGATCAAAATTATCAAGTCAATTGAAACAAAGTATAACATCCATCTTTCTACATTATAGGTTTTGCAGAAGGTCATTATATTCTTGAGAAACACAAGAAAACTTAACACAGAATTACAGAAAGTAAAATATGGCATCAAAGACCAATAAGCTAAGGCATACAATGCAATTGGAATGCTAATTAAATGAAAAGGAAAATTCAAGGGCAGCTTAGAAACCTTATGATTCTGGTCTTAGCCTCTCCCAAAGTCTCAATACGGGTCTGAAACTGATGATAACTCTGCAGGACTTGTCTGTAAACAGAAAGCATCCTCCTCTGATCAAAATCCGAAGAGCTTAAATCATCCCTAACCCACAATCAAACTCAATTTTCATCATCTAATAGGAAAAAAAAAAAAAAAACCATTAAAATAAGCATAATAAACATTGAAATACCCGAGAAAATCAGGGGTTTGAGCTGATGAAGATAGAGGGATATCATCTGTACTGCAGCCGTGTAAAGGGATGGTGCTATCGCCGCCCATGTCTATGCGCTTTGTTTCCTCTTCAAGGCAGCAAAACTCCGTTCAAGTAAAAGTAGTGTTATATCACTTAACCTGTTGAATTGTAAATAACCGCCCCTAGACATGTATTGAAATGTCAAATTAAAAAAACTATGAATTGATACTTGAACATCCATCCAATGACATTAGGCCTGATTGCACGGCGGTCACTGTCAACGACGTTGACTCTCTAGTTCATGTAAAATAATAATGCCTCTGCTAAAAAAATAAAAAAAAATTATCTTCTTCTTCAATCAAATTATCAAAAAAAATCAAACACATTTTCTTCATCTTTAATCAAATTCCTAAGCACATCCACCTATGGTACTGCAACTCTCCCAATAATGTAATAATATAATACTTGTAATTCTTAAAAATAAATAAATAAATGGAAAGTGGAGCAGATTCACTTCATCATTGGAGTAGGTTGCTTCGTAGCTGATGGAGATGAAGCCTCCACTGGATGGAGAAATTTACTTATTTTGATTTTTTTAACGGAGAGTAAATAATCCCTGATATTTGATCAAATGCCAAATCAAATACTCTGTTTTGAAAAATTAGAAAAAAAAAAAATATATATATATATATATATCATTAGTTGACCATTAATTATCTGCAAGTTTGATTTTATTTAAATCAAATATTACAATTTAAATATTTTAAATAAACTGAATAAAAAAGAAAGGAAATTGTAGATAACCCTTTGATTTTGATTAAATATCAAATCCATCTTGTTTGAACAATCAACAAAAAACTCTTTACCATTAGTTGACAGTTAGTTGACCATTAGTTGACTTTAGTTACATCTAATGAAATATAATTATTTTAGTGGTTTTTTTTTTTTTTCTATTATTGAACCAAAAAAAAAAACTAATGAAAAAATATACTAAAAATATGTTAGATTTTTTTTTAATGAAAATTAAATATGTAAAAATATTTTAAAACAAAGCAATAAAATCATTATAAATTTAAACAAAAAAATATATTTTAAAATATAAAAAATTATTTTTGTATAATGATTTTATTATTATTAGTATATAATTTTATATAATTTTTCTTTTTTTATTCTGTTTATAATAAAAGATTTAAATTGTAATATTTTATATATATAAAGTCAACTAACGATCAATTAACTGTTAACTAATAGTAGGGTTTTTTTTCTTCTGAATATTCATACAAGAGAGATTGATTTGGCATTTAATCAAAATTCAAAGGTTATTTATAATTTTCTCAAAAAGAAAATATAATACAAAAATACTAATAAAAAATTAATTTCTTACAATAATAATTTTTATATCATAAATAAATAAAAATAAAAAATAAAAACCAAATAGTATTTGATTTTTTTTTTCCTTCAACCAAATTCCATAAACAAAAGTCAAATCAACTCCCAAAAATAAAAAAATAAAAAAAAAATTGATTCCGGAAAAATGATGGAGAAGAACTACCATCAATCTCATCATCACCAATTCATCATCCATCCATCCCCTTCAAATATTATTAACCTACCTATCATCACCAAAATGTTCTTTGTTTTTCAACATCATTATCCATGCGTGTGTGGTTGTTTTCATCAACAATATATTTACTATAAAAATACAAGAATGCTATCTACTTTCCTCATTTGCTTTTCCCATTTACCTTCCCCACTCATTGTTTGACACGTATACACTTTTCATTTAATAAAAAACTCTCACTTTTTGGTGCAAAGCTTGTTTATGTATTTACCCTTGATGGATGCTTCTATCATTTCATTATTAAGGGGTAAATACGTAAACAAACTTTACACTAAAAAGTGAGAGCTTTTTATTAAATGAAAAAGTATATACATGTCAAGTATTGAGTGAGGAAGGTAAATGAGAAAGACAAATGGGGAAGGTAGATAGCATTCCTCTAAAAATACAACACACAAAGAATTATAAGAACCCAAAGATTCACCAACTGTCTTCTCATCCCCAACATTTTTCTCTCTCTCTGGTCTATTCGACACCACTACTACAAGTGAAAACCCTATAACCAGATGAGAAAGTGATATTATGCCAAGACATAGAAATTAGAGAATAATTTTCATGGATTCAATCCCTCATGAAATGGACATCCCAACCACCTCTGAAAAACCTAGGCAGCCTCAGCCCTACCCTACAGACCACTACAAACAATACACTAGTCCATCTGACGCGACGGGTGGACTCGCAGCTCTATCTAACTCGGGGCGGATGGACTTGAGATGAATCCATTTGGAGCAAATACGGGGCTACATCTCAAATGGATCCTCGTCTCCATCTGACGCCGGATCCATTCGCCGGTGATGGGGAGACCAGCCTTCCCCAAGCCTCTTCGTTCAACAACAGAGGGAGTGTCATGTTACCCATTCCATTTCTGGTTCAGGACTACTATACTAGATCTGGTCCATTTTATTTTTATCAACCACATAATATTTGTTTTTATTATTATTATTATTTTATTAGTTCAATTATAAAACAAATATCTTAAATAATAACTTCTCCTCATGTGGAAATTGCTAAATATGATCACATATATTATGAGAAATTCGTTTTTAACCATAAACGAAATTTTAATTGTTAATAACCATATTTTTGAGAAATTACTGGAAAACCCTCATATAAAACCCCCCAAATAATCTCTCTCTCTCTCTCTCTCTCTCTCCGATCCTCTCTCTTTTCTCATGGCTGAACGTCAATCATGGCCGAATGTCATCAATCATGGCCAGAAAGCATCAATCACCACCGGTTGTCGACGCTGGTTCACGCGTAGCTTAAGCAGCTCCGCAACGACGGTCGGAGGTGATTGACGCCCAGGCGATGCTTTCCGGCCATGATTGATGACATCCGGCCATGATTGACACCCATCTTGACGAAGTCCAACCATGATTGACGGGATGAAGAGGAAAAAACCTAAACCTAATTTGAGGAAGAAGAAGAAAGGGAAAAAAAAAAAAAAAAAACCTTATCCTAATTTCAATTTAGTTAAGATTTCAAGTTTGAACATTTCAATTTAGTTATGATTTCAAGTTTGGACATTATAATTCAGTCATGATTTGAAGTTTCAATTTTTAGTCATGATTAAACTAATTTCAAGGGTACTCTCGTAATTTACGGACATACACGAAAATTATTTAAAAAAGTGGTTATTAACAATTAAAGTTTCAAAAGTGGTTACTAACAAAAGTTTAATGTTTCACATTGTTTACTTTTGGTTTTCTTTCTATGAAATATTTACATAAAGTCAACTAATGGTAGGGGTTTTTTGCTGATTGTTTAAACTTGAGGGTTTGATTTCGTATTCGATCAAATATCAAGGGGCTATTTACAATTTTTTCCAATTTTCAACGGTTATAAATTAGGGTAAATTTGAGGCATCACATAAAAGATTGATATTCAAATGCTAATTACAAAAACTTACCGTCACGTTAATCAACAGCCGTTAGACTTAACAATTAACCGAACTTTATGGTTTAAATGTCTAAAATGCTCCTACACATTTTATTATAAAAGTAATAGTTGCCCTATCAATTTTGAGACTATTAAATAACGATAAACTAGCTTTAAAAAAAAAAACAAAAAAAAAAGAAAATAAAGTTGATAAAAAAATAACATTAAACTTATATTAAAATTAATATTAATAAACTTATAATAATAATAATATAATAATAATAAATTATGGTTTTAAAAAATATATATATTGACGGTGATTTTTGGTCCGTAGGTGAACCGACTGTGAACAATGATACGTAGGCAATTCGATGCTTCAATTAGTTGAGAAGCTTATAATCAAAAAACCTACTTGCTATGTGAATGAAATGTACAATAAATAATATGAGGAAAAGCAATGAACAACACCAGAAATTTTGAACGTGGAAAACCCTAAGGCAGAGAAAAAACCATGGTTATCGTAACAATAAAAGAAAAAGATTCCACTATGTAAAAGATGATTTACAATTATAAGATTAATATCTTCTTTTTAGTGATGTATTGCTCTTTGGTTTGCCTTTGCCTTAAAACATGTATTTATAAAGGAATCAGGGTGTCGTCCTAATTCTTGTCATTCAATCAAAATCATGTGTTGATGAGAGATCCTGGGAAGATCGTATCTTGATGATCCTTTGGATTTGTATTGAAAAATCTTTCCTTATAGAAGTCAGTTTCCCAGTTTCTTAGGATTGTTTTTTTTTTTTTTTCTGTTGATTTATTCATTATGACTCTCCGTGGACTTTCGCATTGTTAGTGATTCGCCAAAGATATCGTATTTCGTAAAAATTGATTATTCTATTCTCCGCGTGAGGTTTCTTTAGCGAGCTACCATGAATTCAATTGACCTATTTCATGGGGTGGCGAACAGATCTAGCGACCTAGGATTGCTTTTATGACGTGTCTTTTGTTGACTTGCTAATGGCATGGTCTATTGACGTGGATGTCCAATTTCAACTTGTTTAGTGCTGTCATGTTAGGCTGATCAAAATTCCCTAAACAATATATAACAAATTATAATAAAAAGTCAAACAATAAAAAGGAAAAACATAGTTAGTAAAAAAAAAAAACTTTTCATCGTGAAGGCATCACCAGCAGACCCCACAAACCTTTGTTTCTCTCCTAAAAACATACAATAGTTTGGGGTTCGTAGCTTTACTACAGCAATAACACAATTTCATTTCCATTTTTATCGGCCATTACACCCAATTTTATCGGCGAATCATACAAATTCCAACCATCAACCAAAACCCTAAAAGAAAACTCGATACTCAACTCTCCAATCAATCTAGACCCGGTCACCAAAACTTCTAACAAAATCAATCACAATTTAATATACTTAGGAATATTAGTCGGTTAGTAGTTATATTTGTTTTCCTATTATAAATTGCTTTCATTTTTTATTTTATGTTTAGGTTTCCCTTACATAGATTATCTTGTTTTACTTACATAACTTTGCTTGTTCTCTTCCTATATAAGGGGCTATTATCAAATAGTGGAACATTTGAATATAGCAAATAAAATTTTATTTTTCAAAAAAGATACTAGTATTTAGTTTCCACTTTTCATGTTGGTTTTTTGAGCAACCAAAGGGAAGAATAAAGCATTGTTATTGTGGATTGGTGATGTATTGGATTTGTTGATTTGGTTTTAACTGAAGCAAATATGGTAACCAGAAAGAGCGAGACCGTGAAAAGGCTCAAGCCCAGGTAAGAAATAATGCCAAGAATCCTAAAGGCGACGATTTAACTCCTGAGCAACGCCGTGAGAGGTCCTTTTCTTTCTTTCTTTGTATATCTTCAATTTTTAATCTTTTCGTTGTAATTTGGATAAAAATATGGAGAGATGCAAAAGCTTTACAAGATTAGGCGGCGAGGAAGGCATGGGAATAATGCTAGCAGTGGTAGAGGAAAAACCAATAAAAATTAGGGTTAATTGCACTAACTTACCCTTACTTTACTGAATATAGTAAGACTTCAAAAAAAATATCATAAATTAACACAAACACCCATTGCCATCAAATCAATCCGTTAACTTTAACGGTTGACTAGACCTGTGGAAAACCAAATATACCCCTGACATATCATCCCAAACATAAAATATTTTTTAATTAAAAAGTGAAAAATCAAAAAAAAAAAAAAAAGATAATTAATTCGCGAAAACATCCTTCGTTCGCGAAGGAGCCTCCTTTGCAAAATACAGAAGGCCGATCTCCTCCAGTTGGAAGAGTGAAAGAGATCGCGAAGGAGCCTCCTTTGCAAAATATAGAAGGCCGATCTCCTCCAGTTGGAAGAGTGAAGGAGATCGACGATAATCTCTTTCGGAGGAGATCGTCAAAGATCTCTTGTTTCCTTCAATGGTGGAGATCCATCGCTGGTAGATTATTATTATTTTTTTTTTAATTTTGATTTTTCAATTTTTAATTAAAAATTATTTTATATTTGGGATGATGTGATAAGAATATATTTGGCTTCCTAAGGGTCAAGGTTATTCAACGTTTAAAGTTAACGGATTGACTTGATGACAAGGGGTGTTTGTGTTTATTTATGGCATCCTTTTGAAATCTTACTAGATTTAATAAACTAAGGGTGAGTTGGTGCAATTAACCCTTAAATATTAGATTTATATTGATTTTAGTTAATGAATATTATATATATATATATATATATATATATATATTAGTAATTTTCAAGTGAGGGATCCATTATTTTAATTTTGGTCCACACCTTGACGAAATCATATCGATTTGTTTGAATTTTGATATGAATGTTTTTATGGATGATAAGTTCATTGAAATATACCTATAAATAAATTTTGAGAATTTTTAAGCACTAGAACTATTTATTCCAATTTTGTTAAATAAAAAGGCATTGGAAAAATATGAGATATATAGGAAAATTCAAAAAACTAGTTCTAGAGCTTAAAAAATTCCTAAATTTTATTTATAGGTATATTTCAATGAGTTGATCATCAACAAAAAAATTCATACAAATCGATTTGATTTCATTAAGGTGTGGACCGAAATTAAAATGAGGGATCTCTCACTTGAAAGTTTCTCTCTCTCTCTCTCTATAGATATATATATATATATATATAAAACACCAAACCATACAATCTAACACTTGACATCTCCCACACTCATCCACACCGTTCAAGTATCGATTTGAACTATGCTATTAACATTCAGTCGTGATTGTTATTATTATTATTATGGACTATATTTTGAATTATGATGTAATGTATTATAGATTATTTATACTTCCGTTTATATTATGAAGTTATATATATATATATATATATATATGTATATTAATATTTGGAGTTGTTGAATTATGGACATATATATATATATATATATGTATATTAATATTTGGAGTTGTTGAATTATGGTCTAAAAGGTCCATACAGTTAAACACATAGGTAAAATTTTCAAATCATTTTAAGTCGAACCAACTTGGACCAGCAAAAGCAAATTCAAGTCACCATGTTGAGATGAGTCAATCCGATTCAAAAAAATGAAAACCGAGTATAACTAAGTCATGGATGGTTTCAACTGAAAACCAAACTGAATCGACGCGCGCCCACCGACTACTATTGAGCAAGAAAGGGTGCTTGTAATGTGGCATCTAAGAGTGTATGAAAAGGATTTATGCTTTAGTGGTGATGTTTGTCTTTGAAGATATTAGATCCTTGTTTGAAGCTATTTGGGAAACCGGAGATGGGGGTATATGGAGGGAGGTTCCCCCACCCCCACTCCATCATATGAAATTCAGAATTTGGAATCCAATCATCTCAATTTTTCGTTTCATCCTATTTCAATATCCAATCCAAAAAAATAATCAAAACAGTCAATCTAAAATATATAATTGACTTTATTTAATCTAAAATAAATACAAATACTTCTAATAATAGAGTATTACACTATAAGAGTCATACAAAATAAAATACTAATGTGATTTATAGATTTAATATAAGGGTTAAAGACTTAAAGTTTTTTTTATTTTTTATTTTTTAAAAAATAAAAGAAAATTTTATATAAATATAAATATATATAGTCCTTTTTTCCCCAGTGCGCACTGATATAAAATACATAAATGCATTGCATATGGATCATAGATTATTGATAAACACTGACAAGTGCATGCAGACTGAATCAAAGCAGTTGAATCTAATAACTTACATACAAGGCACTGATATATATCAGTGCGCACTGAGAAAAGTTTCCTATATATAAATATATATATATATATATATATGTGTGTGTGTGTGTGTGTGTGTGTGTGTGTGTGTGTGGGAATACATGTAATTAGGTTGTGGTTAGTGGTTAGTAGTTAGTAGTTATAACATTAGTATAATTGTAGTAGTTAGTAATTAGTAGGAATTTTGTTGTTTATATATATGTCCTAATTGAAATCTTTTTTCTAATCAATCAAATATGAAATTTCACATGGTATTAGAGATAATCTGATTCTAAAGTTAATTCTGTTTATTACTCCGGCATTTTTTACTAGAATATTAGTCTTTTCCGGCCTTAATTGTCAGAATATTTTTTTTTCCGTCACCTATCGTCACCTCCATTACCAAACAACTTAGAAACTTTCAATCTCTGAAGCCCTAACATTCTCGGTAGTCGAATCTCCCCGGAAATAATGTCACTTGCCTCCATTGTCAAACCTTCTGCTACTTCTTCTTGTTCGAACACTTTTCCATAACCATCAATAGTCAAAATCACTATAGATAGACTCCTCGAAGGTCGATCTACAAAACTCAGTCGGATTCGTTGAAAACCAATGCTGGAATCAGCCGCACACACCACACGCGAGTTTGGATTTTTTATTTTCTTGAGTTGACTGGGTTCAGGCTGTGTAGACCAAGTCATACTGAGTTGGGGTTGATTTAGACTGAGTCAGGCCGAGTTGGACCGAGTCAGGTTGAAATAAGACCGATTTTAACCAAGTCAGACCGTGTTAGGACTGTTTCTAATCGAGCTGGACCAAGTCAGACCGAGTTGGTGGTGATTCAAACCGAGTTGGACAAATTTAGACCTAATCAGACTGATTCTAACCAATTTGTCAATTGTTTTGTTGGTTTATGCTCGTTCAGATCTATTATTGTCCATTTTTCACCTTTTTTAAGTGAGGTAACTATGGGT
Organism: Acer negundo; assembly: GCA_035582765.1. Taxonomy (NCBI): domain Eukaryota; kingdom Viridiplantae; phylum Streptophyta; class Magnoliopsida; order Sapindales; family Sapindaceae; genus Acer; species Acer negundo. The sequence goes on along the minus strand of CM069237.1, from coordinate 19,676,049 downwards.
TTCTCATCTTCATATTCATTAGCTCCATCAGTTCATTCCTGTATTCATCCCATTTCTCTAAATGTTGCTTCCCTACCAAATTATCCGTGGATCATTGATTCTAGAGCTTCAGATCATATGACAAGTCATTCTAATATATATGTTTCTTATATCCCTTGTTTAGGTAAACAAAGGTTAAAATATCTGATGGGTTTTTAGCCTCAGTGGCAGGAAATGATGTATTCCTATCTCAAACACTCTTTCACTTGATTCTGTTCTACATGTCCCAAAGTTATCTTGCAATAATCTTTCCATCAGTAAAATTACTAAAGAGCTTTGTTGTGTTGCTAAGTTTTTCCCTACTTACTGTGAATTTCAGGACTTGAGCACATGGAAGGTGATTGGTATTGGAAAGGAGATTGATGAACTTTACTACTTTGAGAGTAAATTTATTGGTTCAGGTAATCTATCTCATACAAAATTAGGTTCCCCAAATGTTAATCAAGAAATATAACTTTGGCATAAAAGATTAGTTAACCCAGACTTCTCATACTTGAAAAAACTGTTTCTTGCTTTATTCAAAAATCAAGATATCAGTGATTTCCAATGTGAAGTGGGTTTAGCCAAACACCATCGATAACATTTTCCTGCAAATAAGTATAAAGAGTCACACCCTTTCTCTCAAATTCATATTGATATTTGGGGTCCTTCACGTGTTAATTACCTTTCTAAGTCTAGATGGTTTATTACATTTATCCTCTTATTTTGATTTCTCGAACCGAGAGATTCATAAATTGGGATCCTAATGCATATAGATACAAATGGTCCAATGGGAGCAAGAATTTCCAAGAGTATTTGGAACATTCCGTTTCTGAGCAGAAGAGATGATCATACTCGTATAACTTGGATTTACCTACTTAAAGAAAAGTCCAAAGCTGCCTAAACATTCCAAAATTTCCATCAAATGATTAAAACCCAATTCTAAGCCAATCTCCAAATCCTTCGAATTGATAATGCGAGACAATATTATTCCAAAATGATTGGTTCTTTTTTAACAGATCATGGAATTTTACATCATAGTTGTGTTGATACACCACAATAAAATGAGATACCTAAGAGAAAAACCAGATATCTTCTTGAGATAGTTAGAGCTTTAATGTTTACTATAGGGGTTCTTAAAAATTATTGGGGAGAGGTTGTGCTTACCTCTGCATATCTTATTAACAGAATGCCATATAGGAGCTTGAATTTCAAAACACCTCTTGACACTCACAAAAATACATATCCATCTTCACTTTTGTTTTCTTCTCTCTCACCCAAAGTTTTTGGTTGTGTAACATTTGTTCATATACATGATCATAATGGGGGGAAGCTAGATCCAAATGCACTTCATTGTATTTTCTTAAGGTATTCCTCTACTCAAAAAGATTACAATTAATACTACTAATGCTATAACTACTAACTACTAACTACTAACCACAACCTAGTAAGGCTATTATATACATTGCCCACAATGCAGTTCACCATGACAGAATCAAGCATGTTGAAATTGATAGACATTTTATCAAGGATAAGATATTGAAAGCAGTGAGATCTACATTCCATTTGTCACAAGTGGAAATCAACTAGCCAATGTTTTCAACTAACCAATGTTTTCACTAAAGGGTTGACTGGACCTATGTTTCTTTCATGTAGAACCAACTTAAGGGGGAGTGTGGGAATAAATATAATTAGGTTGTTGTTGGTAGTTATAGCATTAGTAGTATAAATTGTAGTAGTTAGTAGGAATTTTGTTATGTATATATATGTCCTAATTGTTATCTTTTTTTTAATCAATCATATATGAGATTTCACAATATATATATAGGGACAATCTATAGAACACACCGTGTAAAAAGTATTACAATCGAAGGTTGGATCACACTTTTTCAAATTACAATCACATATTTCCTACACGGTGTATGGATACATCAATGTTCTATAGCTTTACCCATTATCTTTTTTCTTTCCCTAAACTTTTCAAAATGTATTGACATTTGAACATATAAGAAAATACATGGTTAAGATTTGTTCACTTTTTTCTTTCATACAAATAGGTATTTCACTTGAGAAAAAAAAAGCTGGTAAAAAACAAGGATATGAGAGGATCTGAACTCGTTCAAAGATCAAATATTTTATGAAAATGCTGAGTAATCAACTTCCAATCAGTCCGAAACAAATTACATACCGATAACCGAAACTGTCATTTTACCATAATAACAGAGAGTATTTCCTCCTTCCGAGACAAACAAAAGAAGCATACAAAAAACCATTAATTCAAACATGACAATACTTCGGAGGTGCAAAAGGAATTCAATTGGGATGATATAACAAAACAAGATTCATGGCCAACGGGCTTCACTAGTAACATTCATAACTAATATCTGCTGTTAAATTGATGTAGGAAATGAAAATCTACTCTCCAACAAATACAAAGAATCACCTCACGTCTACAGATTAAATGAATAATAATGCCTTTTCTTTTTCACCTTCTAATATACTTTTTATGTAAATAATCTATACATTATACAAATAAAAATAAAAAATTGTGCAATAATAACCACAAAAATCCTATGTTTCTCATTCGTATAGAAATTTTTTCTCTAGCTTTAGCTCTAAGCTAACAAAAAAAAAAAAAAAGACGACCCCTAATTGCCTCAATATTCTCATTTAACACATCCCTCTCTCAAAACTCATTTGTAAATTTTCTTTCAGTACCACCTAAAGGGGTTCTCATAAAAAACTACAAACACTAAAAAGCAGCACTCTTAAGAATCCTGAAAAGATGAAAAGTCCACTTATAGATCCTGAAAAGATGCACCAAAATGATTAGTGTATGTCAGAGTCTGATTCCAAACATATTACTTCCAGGATAAGGAAAATTAACACCATTAGTATGACTGGAATAGAGATTGAACTACTACTGCAACAAAAAGTAAATGCAGTAATAAATTGGTAATCTCGAATCCCTGGCATACCTTCCTGGAAGGTCCGTTGGATAACATCCAAATTTGGAGATGACAGAAGTGAAAGTAAAATCTGTCCAAATCCAATATTAATCAATATGGGATGACGTACGGCAGAGCTATTAAATCTTCAGTCTCTATCCGCAGCGCTTCTGCCCAAACTTGTGTCCCATCAACCCTAGGAGAGCCAACTTTTGACTTCTTCAACTGCAATGAGTTGCCTCTAAACAGCCATTCTTGGTCATCCAGATCAGACCAATCCTCCACTTTGGGTTGAGAAAGAATTTGATTCAAATACTTGGAATCAGGATGTGGTGGTTTCAAGGATGCTTCGCCATTCTCACCAACTTGTACAACAGTTGACAAAGGCCCAGTTGAGCATACAGATGATTGTGGAACCTCCATCAAACCATTAATTTTGCGTTCCTTCATATCCACTTTATGATTATCAGCTGCCTCCTGTTCAGATGCAATGTGGATAGCAGGTTTCCTTCCATTTTCCATGACTGGAAGAGAGGACGAAACAGGTCTCGGCAACTTATTAGGCCAAATTCCATTGTCTGTGAGATAGTTGAAAGAATAAGGTACAAAATCAAAAATTGATATGATACAAAGGTATGTACAACCAAAGATTTTATCCTGAGAAAATGCAGACGTATATTTCATTACAAGGTTCGTAAATTAATAGCCCAAAAAGCAATAACAATGACCTGAGAAAAATCCAGCTTAATAAGTTCTTAAAGATTAGATCATACACAAGAATAGGAGGTTTAAGTACTTGACCATCCAAGAACTAAAATTTCTTAGTAAACACATTTAAACTCATGTTTCTAATCACCAGAAAGATAAGAGGTGCTGCAGCATGATCATAGAATGTTACAGGAAAGGACTCACCATGTAAAATTCCATTTATCTCAAGCTCCTTACGTTTGCCAAGACTTCTGTCACCAGCAGAACTGTTGCTGCTCGTCTTTATAATATCTGGTGGTTTAATATTGCCTGAATTAAAGAAGTCCTTGCCACTTTCTTTCAATTTAGGGCTGTTGTCATCTAATTTAAGCAGGTCCTTATTTGATTCCGTTATTTCTTTCGTCTTCTCCTCCTCTTTCCTTTCCTTCTCTCTGTCTTTATCTTTTGATCTGCTTTTCTTCTCTCGATCTTTATCCTTGTATTTATCAACCTTACTATCCCTTTCCTTGTGATTAATCTTCTCCTTCTCCACCAGTTTCCAAATATCATTATTCTCCACTGGTTTAACAATTCCTTGAAAAACTTTTTTATCTGTACCGGAGAATCCTTGAACAATTGCATTTTGCAAACCTCTAGCCTCAACATGGTTCCTCTGACCATTGACTTTCTTATCCTTAGCTTTCTCTTTTTCTTCCAACCGACTATCGATACTGTGCTCCACCAGCCTTCCTGGCAGTTTGCCTCCTCTTTGATTTGTAACAATAATCTTCTGACCAATTTGGCTTCCTGTTGCTCCACCTTCATCCTTGATTCTACTCGCCAAATCCTGCATAAATTTAGAGTCCTTGATCTCTTTATTCTGCAGGCAGTTCGAACCAAGTTTCTCTCCATTGTAGCACTCTGGCTGCCCTTCAAATTTCTTTGCATCTGAGGTACAGTTCTTTTCTTTATCCTTATCCTTATCCCTATCCCTATCCTTCTTGTCTTTGTGTTTCTCCTTTCGAACATTCTTGTCCCTATTTTTTTCTTTGCTTCTCTCTTTATCTCTGTCCTTTTTTTCTTTCCCTTCTTTCTTTTCTTTATCCCTCTTATCCTTTTTATGTTTTTTTTCCTTGTGATTTTCCTGAATATAACATTTCCATTAGAGACAAATAAGCAATAAAAAATGAGAAATGAATATTGACCGAAATAGACAGCAATAAAAGAAGAAGAAGAAGAAAAACAGGGTTTCAGTAAATTATTTTCTGTTTGTAAATCTTGATTGCCGTTTAGCACTAAAGGGTGTCATATTGACATCATCAAGGACAGGCAATGCAGCAAAATATATATATATATATATATATATATGAACAAAAAAGCAGGAAGCAGAAGATTGCATTGACAAAAGTTATTCAAGGAAACAAGCAGTTTTCATACATAAGGTGCTAATGCAACAAGAGATTAAATCAACATACTTTTAAGATGGACCAAAAAAAAAGCACATCTCTACTTCGAACAAAGCTTGTTCCCCTTACAGCATATCTCTCAGTCTTTAATATACTAACATATGTCATAATAATGACATTTTATTATCCTAAGCCATGTCTCCAGCTGTTATTCATTAGTCTATGTAGCACTTTAATCAGGCCCTAAAACCAGACCAGATCATCCTAAATTTCAATCCCAATGCAACTCCTAATTTCTAAGGCCACCAAAAAGCTCAAAACCTCCCTATGAGTCCAACCAGAAGTAACTGTGGTGAAACCAAAGAAAGAGTAGACTTTGCATTTTCTAAGTGAATGTTAGATAAAATTAGGAAGGTCCCCATCAAAATAATTTCACTGATCCTTAAGGCCGAGTTTGGCTTGGATTTGAAAATCACTGTCTTGCCTTTGATGTTGAAAAACTTTACTTGCCAAAAGGAAACGGAGAAACAATTACAAAACACCACTAAAATGAGGCATAAGACTGAGATCTCAAAATAGTTTTTAAATAAACAATCAAATTTCTGACAGTATCCTAGTTCTCAGTTACATAGCAGATAATTGAATACCTTAAATAGGTATCCTATTAAAATATTAAAAGAAAATGAAAAAGATAACAAAACTTAGGGTAAGATTATCAAAATATCCTGAATGCTGCATAAATGACGGAAGAAAAAAAGAAAGATAGAGATTGTTAAGCAACGAAGATTAGTCATGTCATAGCCAAATATCAAGCTTATATTTCTTTTATTGCCATGTATGTCTAAAATATTAGACTGTATGGTGAGGTACAAGTACTGAATATTAGATACGGGGGCAATGACTTGATGATGGTTATGTCAAACGAGTATAGTTTGCATCATTACATAAGTTTTGTAAGAAAGTTACAAGTTAAACAAGAAAAAAATGCATGATGTCTTAGTATTTGCAAACTTATCGTTGTACTTTTATCGCCTCAATTATTATTCAGTCCTCAATTGTCTAAAGCTTTCGTTTTTGTTTCCATGTAAACCATGATTAGGAAACAACATTAGGAATACATATAATTCTGTAAAAGGCAATTAATTACTTCCAAAACAGGCTCTGCCCAATGTAAATGATGTGAACCTCTTTGTCTATTACTCTATTCTAAAACGACATGTACTGTAGCTGTTTGTTGATATTGAGTAAAAACAAGGGACACTTCCAATAATACACATCTTGCGGTTATAAAGCATTCAACATTATGCACAATAGCATAAATTAAAGAAGAAAATCATGTCAACACCTACTTATGTAACAAAAATCTCAAGCATCTTTGTCTCATTCAAAACCCTCTTTCACTCATGTTGTGCCCTTTGCACCTAACTTATCAAGCCATACAAACCCAAAAAGGAGCCTTTTTACCATTATGTCAAAAAGTAAATCACTCAAATTTAATTTACCATGCAACTTTTGAATATGTCATCTAAATGTCATCTAGTTTTGAATATTATCATCATATCATAATAATCTTAATATTAGTAAGTCGATGGGTCACATTTGGAAGAGTCAATATCCTGGGTTTCCAACGTCTTTAGCTAAATCAACTCCATGGAAGGAACACTAATGCTACTTTTGTGACTAAACCTGTCACGGATTCACTACTTTACATGGACCCAATTCTCCAAGTGGGTGTAGTATCATGTTAAACTGAAAAATTCATCAAAGTCGAACCTTACACTAAAGTTCAATGAAGTGTACATGTAACATGGCATGTTCAATCAGAGGTAAATAAAACTTACGGAACTTTTGAGGCATATAGGTCACCTATGGAAGAGACAACATCCAGGGTTCCAAATTTGTACTAAGCTAATGCAAGCAACCTCAGGTAATGAACAGTAATGCTACTTTTATAATTTAACTTGCCACTGATGACTTTACATGGACCCAAATCTCCATCAGGGTGCAGTTTTATATTAAGGTGACAATTTCATCAAAGTCAGCTATTCCTCTAAACTCTTAAAGTTCAATCAAGTGTACATGTGGTATGGCATATCCAATCAGAGGTGAATAAAAATTATAGAAATTTAAGATTTCATGAAGTTAAGTACCTAAAACAAACATGTCTCCCCTTTTCCTCATTGGACATTCCTATTAGGTTTGTCTAACACAAAAAATATCCCACAACCATGACCATGCCTAGGAAAGCATTTCATGTACATTGAAAGTGTCAGAATAAAATATAGTCTTAAGGAGAAGGTGACATTCTTGACATATTTGGCTATATATGCAAGGTAACACTGGTAGCATAACAAGACTCAGCCCGAATACGAGATAATAAAAGAGAACAGTTTCCCAGATCATCTCCATAGCTAAGTCTGATGGTTAGGTTGTCAGTGTCTACTGACCTCTCTAATTTTGACTCTCTCATACCACCATCTTGCCCCATTTGTAACAAGGTTATCAAGGTTTTAACAATGAAAATATGTTAGTAAGAATATTTAACTGGCCAACTTATCCTGAGAAAGTGTGTACACCTTTGAAATCCGCATACCATTACAATTCAGTCCTTAATTTTTATACAGCACAATTGTTCTCTTTAAAGTTTTTCCACTTGCCCATTCTCTATAATATTTTCAGTATTCATCACAAGTAACCCTAGTAAATCTTGTTATAGCTTGCTCATTATCCGCACAGGATTCTACTAAACATCCTCAACTACCCACTTATATTTTTCTTTCATCTCAGGTCAAAAGTTCCTTGATATTAAACTCTAAACCCAGGACCAACTTCAACAAGCCAGATTAAAATTTTGATACAGTTATATATTAATAAAATTGAGGGAATGCCAGATGCTTGCAAAGCAAGATCCGAATAAATTATTATAATTCATGCTAACAATGGCAAGTAATTAAATATTTAAACCTTTGTTAGCAAGTCTTTATCTTCAATTGTAGCCTTCTTTTCATATCCTGGAGGCGGAAATGGAAAGCAGCGAGACATTGCACGCGATCCTGGAAACAGCAAAGTGGGATCCTTCTACCAACGAGAAAGCTTCTCCTAGTTTCCTGAACCGTTGTTCCAACACAGGAACAGACCAGAAACTATGCTCCTGTCCATGCAACATGTCCTTGCACTCATTTCCAGCTTGAAGTCAGTCCATGATCGTCCCAAATCACCTCCCAGACAAAAGATCCTGATATCCAATAATTATAATATCCTCTTATTTACAATTAAATACTAAGCACTGCTAAATTACACCAGCAAAATGGCAGGGATCTAAGAATACCCACAAGCTCAAATGTTCAATTCTACTGTTCTAAACACTGATTAACTCTATGGCAGCCAGATAAGCTTAATCTCAACACAAATGATTTGTTGACAAATGCATAAACAATCCGATCCTTTCTGTGTTTACCACTAGGCCAACAGAGATACAATCACCTGCTCATCAGTAAAAACCAATCAACATCAGAAGAGTTCCCTGACTATAAAATCAAACACTCGTAACACAAATGCAAAATACACCATAACTTTGACCTTGTGACAAACAGCTCTTCAGTTCCTAATCACCATCAAGTATCTATATCAAGGTTCCTCTTGGCTTATGTTCACAAAATCCCTCGTTCAGATTCAAGTCTGGAAACAACATTCCGCAGATTCAATGAGAAGACTTTGAACAACAGCTACTGATCCTAATATCCAACTTCCAGAAAATGCATGGAATAAAAGCTATACTAAGCAATCTTCAAATTCCACATACACCGCCTAATTTTCTTATGATCATAACCCTAACAGTATAAAAAATACAATTAGGGTTGATTCTAGCAACGATCCCACCAAACCTCGGATAAATCAAGCAACAAAAAAACATTTTAACAAAATCATTCACTTGAAAACACTAATTTCGACTCTTCATACCCAAAAATCTGTTTATAACTATATAAATTTTTTTTTTAAGAAAAATAATTAAACCCACAAAAAATAAACCTTTAACATGAGAGTAGAACAATTTTTTTTTTAATGAAATTGAATTAAAACAAGAAGGATAAATAGTGGGTTTTACGAATTTTGTCAAGTAGAAAACAAAGCACACACTTTTGAAGATCTCGGGAGAGAAAGAAAGGGAATTGAATAAAAGAGAGTGGATTTTCTTGGGTGCGTGTCAGTACCTCTCACTAAATCTTTATAAATTTGAATTGATGGGGTTTTGTTTGTGAATGGTGTTATTTCAGAATTCAGATCTCTTGTTGTTGAATCGTCGTAGGTTTTTTTTTTTTTTTTTTTTTTCCTCAGAGGGGCTTGTCTCTCAAATAAAAAACCCCCAAGAAAGGGAAGAGAAAGATACAACAAGGGAGAATGGCAAAGGTTATTTATAAAGAGAGAAACGTGTCAAAAAGAATGATAGGATTGAGATAGGAATACAATGGTCCTTCTTCCCTTTTAACCCTCTCGTTTCCAAACTCCAATCACAACAAAACTCCTCTTTCTTCTTCACTTTCATGTTCATCAATAATAATTATATACACCATAAATTGTTTGTGTTCCTCCTCATGTAGTAAAAGTCATCACAACATCACCCATGCAACATCACGAATTTTTGTCTTCGTGTTTATTTAGGGTATATATGGAACGGCTGCTTCAAATGGATATTTTAAAAATAGAGTTTCTAAAGGAAAAATAAATAACAGGGTTATATTAGACATTTTAGTGTAAAATAAAATATTTAAAATTTGAAAAAGTCTAAAATTTGAGCTTCTCCTAATAGATATAAAACAATTTTTTTAATTATCCAAAAGCTCTACTTTGTCGTAACCAAACGACTAATGTTTAAAAAAAAAAAAACGTTTTTAGTATCGAGACATTTTCTTCCACCGAAACGAGGCATAAGTCTCAAGGTGGAACGATGCGTAAGTCCAGGGGCGAAACCATAATTTTTTTTCTTAGTGGGCTGTAGATAATTTCATATAGATAAAAAATTATATTATATAATAAAAAAAAAAATCGTTTTGATGGCGAATCTCAACGGCACGATAGAATTTTTATTAGTTAAAAGTAAAAAAGTATACATAGTCAAGGAACATAATGAGTCGTACCCTTAAATACATATTCTAACTAATAAAAAACATAACAAAATAAAAAGGAAATATGCATCCAATGTAAATATAATAAGATCATACTTAAATTTTGACTTCTGAGGCTTCAAAGAAATAAAAACATCAATTGCCGAATCCGAATCAATTGTAAAAACAAGTTCTTTTTCAATATAAACAACCATATAATTCTCAAGAAACTCGCCGTCCATTTGGTTGCACAAAGACGTTTTGACAAGTTTCATAGCAAAAAATAAAACTTAATTTTATAACATAAACTTTAAAATAAAAATAAAAATAAAAATTAAACTTACGCTTTTGATTTGTTGTTAAGGTGTTAAAATTTCCCAATTGATTTTTGAGTCGGTAAATGATTAAAATTTCTCAATTTGATATTTCACTTGGTTAAGGAAATACAATGGGTTTTAATAAGTTTGATGCATGTTTTTAAGCTGTTAGGTTATTATTAAGATGAAGAAAAATATAGTAAGTTAAGTAAGAATCAGAATTGGGCTGTAATATACTTAAAATTAAGGGATATTATCATTTTTTCGCCATGTAGTTTGTTATATTCATAAATTTGCCCCCTAGTTTAAGAAATGGTTGATATTTCCCCTTGAAAATCAAAGTATTCGAATATTTACCCCTTGCCGTTAGGATTTCCATTATATAGAGGTTTGACCGTTAAAATAGAAGGGTAATGTGGTAAAAAGTTAAATTAAACAATTGGGATATTATCATTTCCCCCATGTAGTTTTCCATATTCATAAATTTACCCCCTATAGTTTCAGAAATGGTTGATATTCCCCTTGGTGGAGGGATGATTGTGATGAAATGGATCTGATGAAACGAATCTGATGGTGATATAATAAATATTAAATTAAATAATAAATATTAAATATTAAATTAATTAATATTTATTATTTATTATTTAATTTAATATTTATTATATCACCATCAGATTCATTTCATCAGATCCATTTCATCACAATCATCCCTCCACCATCTATCTTATTCAAATAGACGTCATTCTAGATCTCCACAAATTCAAAAACCAAAAAAATAAAAGAGGAATTGGTGCAACAAATCCAAAGACCAAAAAAAAAATAATAATAATAAAGCAAATTTAACATCTTCATGATCACCATCATCGTCCAAACCAAGAAATCATCATCAATAGACCACCAAACCCAGAAATACCAGAATCTAGACCCACACTACCATAACCCAAAAATCAGAACCAAACCAAAGTTACACCAAATCGTAGCCACCAACACCCTCAAATCAAACCACCACTAACACCACCACCAACAAAACCAAACCCACTAAACCCTCCAACTCCCAACATAGAAACCAAAGGTAAAAACATTAAAACATTGAGAATTGAGTTTAATAGCATATGCGATTGTTTGGGTTGCAAAAAAAAGAAGAAGAAAAAAGAGTGGCGGAAGAGAGAGGAAGAATTAGGGTTTTAATTGATTTTTTTTTAATATTATTCCTTTAATACCTTTTAATAATTTTATTCTTTTAATATCTTTTAATAATTTTTTTTACCATTTTATTTTATTTTAAATATTCTTCTTTAATATTCTTTTTTTAATTTCTGTTAATATTGGTAGTGGCGAAAGAGAAATGAAGAGATGGGGAGGGAGAGGAAGAATTAGGGTTTAATTGATTTTTTTATTTTTCTTAATATTATTCTTTTAATATCTGTTAATAATTTTATTCTTTTAATATCTTTTAATAATTTTTTACCATTTTATTTTAAATATTCTTTTTAAATATTCTTTTTTTAATTTCTATTAATATTGGTAATGGCGGAAGAGAGAGGAAGAGATGGGGAGAGAGAGGAATAATTAAGGTTTAATTAATTTTTTATTTTTTTAATATCATTTTTTTAATATTTTTTTAATAATTTTATTCTTTTAATATCTTTTAAATTTTTTTTACCATTTATTTTATTTTATTTTAAATATTAATATTCTTTTTTTAATTTTTTTTAATATTGATTGAATTTATTTTGATCAAATAAATGATAAAATGATAATCGATAAAATGATAATCAAGGGTAAAAACGTACTTTTTTTTATTATTTTAACAGCCAAACCTCTATTTAATAGAAATCCTAACGGCAGGGGTTAAATATTCGAATTCTTTGATTTTCAGGGAGAATATCAACCATTTATAAAACTAGGGGGTAAATTTATGAATATGAAAAACTACAGGGGGAAATGATAATATCCCTAAAATTAAATGTTGTTTATTTAAAACTATTAATAAAAACCTTTTTTTTTTCTTTTTTTTCTTTTTTTTTTTAATATCATTAAGTTGCCCACCCCACCCCCATGCTTAATTCCGCCACGGCGTATGCCTCACAAAAAATATGTAAAAAATACATAAATAAATAATATAATATATATATAACACATACATGTAAAAATTTAAAAATATTAGTTATTATCATATGGGCGTAAATATGAGAGGGCAGACCCGGGCTGTAGCCCGGGCAGCCCTCCGGAAAAAAATATATTTATATATATAATTAGATAATTACATAAAACCCCTAAGGTTTAATAATATTACACTAATATGATATTTTGTCTATTGAATGAAATGTAACAAATTTTTTTTTTTTTTTTCAAAATAAGTTATAAAAATACACATAATATTATGACTTCTAATATTATAGAATTAAATTATTTACAAGTTTAAATAATTTTTTTTTAACTACAAATTTAAACAATTGTTTATGCATAAATTTTTACAATGTCCATTCTTGAATCGGTATCATCTTATTATTAAAAAAATAAACAAATACTTTCATCAAGAATTATATATAGAAAAAAAAATATCCTTAATCAATAGCTAGCATGCCCGGTACTTCATTATATCTGTGTACATTGAGGAATAAAATAACAAGAGTTTTCTCTACAGTGCATGCCGAATTTAATAAATTTAGTGTAATAATTTTGAGCCATCAATTAAGCATTATATTATATTGTCTAAACAAAAATAAATAAATTCAATTATTGATAGCTAAAGAGACTTTATAATATTAGTGCGTACCAAGGAAAAAAAATACTATATATATATATATATATATATATAATTTAGCCCGGACGGAAAATTTTTCCTGGGTTCACCCCTTATCATATATCATATAAGTATAACAAGTTAAAAACTAAAAAATGCAAGCATATAGCTTAAAGAAATTAAAAAACATTAGCGTAAAACATATAACCGGTAAAATAAAATTAAATTAAATTAAATTAAAAAAAAAAAAAATAGGCCATAGCATATAATTCTTGAAAGAAAAAAAAAATGTATAAAAAAGAAGAATTTTATGGTTTTAATTTTTAAACCAATTGAATTGACCAATTTGGCCCGAAACCCATTTCAGTTGTTTTATTTTGTAATTTGTTGGGTTTTAAGTTTGAGTGACGATAATGACACCCTTCAAAACTGTATATACACCCCTTTCGTAATCAAACCTACCAAAATTTTTAAAAATTTTCTAATTTGTAAATAAACCACACTTAATACTAAAAATACCCTTTTGTTTAATTATAATGTATTATATTTTTGTAAGTACACACCACTTATGGGCTATAACTATTATTTTATTATTTAATCAACTTTATTATTATTTCAAATTTTGTTGTTACCTTTAATTCTCTTACTATTATTTCTTTTCCCTACTTCTTTTCTCTTCTTGGTTTTTTCAAAACCAAACTCCATATTTCGTTAAAAATCCATTTTAAGATTTATTTTTTTATATTGGAGAACTACTTTATGTTTGAGAGAGTTGTAGGGATGTAAGATTTGTGTCATATCCTAATTGATGTGGAAGTAGATAGGTGTTAAATGATATTTAAAAAAAAAAAGGTTTTCGATGAAATTGAAAAACATCTATTTTTTTTTTTTTTTTGAAAAGAAAGAACATATAATATTGATAAAAAAAAGAGTCTAAAGTGTGTTTGAAAGAAATAAAAAAAATATAGATAATATAATTAATTTAAAAGTCTGCTTATATACTTAATGATTTTGTTCTTCTAATAAAAATTAATTTAAAACTTTACATTTTCACAACCAAATTTGTCTCATGATTTTGATTCATTTTCCATATTTAGCAATTAATTTTAGGGTTTACTAAAATGGAAAGAGTTTTTATGATATATGTTATTATCAACCCAGTAATAGGAAAAATTACAAAATATTAAAATAGGAAACTAGTTAATAATTATTGGTGGGTGTACTAACAAAAAATTTGTCATCTTAGTAATTTTACTCAAGGGTATTATTGGATTTTTAAAAACATAATAATTTGGAGTGTACATACGATTTTTAAGGGACGCAAATATTGTCACTCTTTAAGCCTTTCAAAGGCCTAATTTGACAGCCCATAAATAAAAATAGTTATAAAAAAAAAAATTAAAAAAAAAAAGATTTTAGGGTTTTGTTTTGACTTTTGACTCTTCTATTTTGTCCTTGTAGTTGTTGCTGCTGCCGCCAATATCCTCCCAACCAGGTACGTTTGTTTCTTTTTTTCTTCTTCGTTCTTTTTTCTTTTTCCTCCTTTCATCTTCTTTGCCATCTTCTTCCTCCTTTCTTCTTATTGAATTTGAGGCATACATCTCAATACGCCTTTAAGGTATAGTTGCGAGGCGTACGCCTCATATGGTTAAGGCATAAGTCTCATAAGCACCCGTTAAGGCTTATGCCTCAATGCGATTTCCTTAAAAACACATTTAAGACGCATTTCGAAATGTTTTTTTAAAAGGCAGGAAACGACAATTTTTTTTTTGAAAAGTGCTTTTCAATTAAAACAAAGGCTCTTTGAACTAGTATAGAAGCTTTTAACAATAAAGCTTCTACGATTGAACTATTTTTCTTGAATTTTTCTATATTTTGTTCATTTTTCTGATGCCTTTATATTTAACAAAATCAAGATAAATAGTTTTGGTCATACTATTTCGATATCATGTTTTATTTATGATGCTTTTGTTCGTTTCTCGAGTAAAATCGGGTATCTAATGGTATAAATAAGTGTGTGCAGGTAAATTTTAGTTAAGCATGGGTATCTGGGCACAATTGGTGAAAGACAGGGACTAAAAGTGAAGAAAAGAGCTAGAAAAATAGAGTATTAAAGATTCGTGGTCTCATTATGTGCTTTATTGTGTTAGATTGATCTCTATAGGTCTGCATTGAGTATTAAAGAACTAATCTCATTTTGAGATATCACATGTTTGCTTAATTTTTGAGTTGAATGAACCTTTAGAAGTGATTCTAGGCAATGTGTGTTTGAACTACTAAAAATAGCCTAAACACTTTCCCGTCCTTTATATGTGTGCTTCATCGCCAATTTTGAAGCCAAACACATTAAGCCTTTCATTCATCACCCTTACCATTCATAACCATATAACACAAACACTAAGCCATTCCATACAGCTATTGATCATGTTAAGGAGTAGGAATTAGTAGAATTTCATTATTGAGCTTTAAATTTTTATAAGGCGTGTATCGTGGTAAATGTGCAAATACGTTTGTAAGTTGTGCAAGTAGAGGTAAAGAAAAGAAAAGAAAAGAAGAAGAAGAAGAAGAAGAGAAGCAGGAGAAGGGGAGAGAGAGAGAGAGAGAGAGAGAGAGAGAGAGAGAGTCATCAAAGCCCTTGTGTGAAAATATACAAATCTACTCAAAAATAAGAGTAGAAAGAATTGTAAGCAAAACCATGTGGAATTGTAAGCTTGGACGCCGAGAATGTAATTGTAATTTGCAAATTGTATTAGAGCCTTCAACAGTGTAAGCATTGTGTAAGTTTCTTGGAATGATCTTAGCTCTTTGACATCCCATTCCTTTCATTTCATAAACCAAATCACCCAAGGCCCCATTACAACATTAGAAAAGAGCTAGTTGATCTTTAGGGGAATTTGACTTGAAAATAAAGGTGAATTGTGTGCTTTGTCTCCGTTCTTAATGTTTTATTTTGTTCATGTGATCCTTTTGTGCGAATATGAGCATCTTTCGATTTCATAATACATATGCGATTAAAATTTGAATTTTATTGTACATAAGCTCCATTCGTATAAGGTTGATCAGTGTTTTTGCCTAAGTTCGATGTGTGTAATTGAGAGACATCTTGTAAGGCTTAGAGTCGAGACAAAATACATCAAAGGCATTCGAGTGTGGTAATTTTTAGGTCAAAACGCTTTGGGTTTTGGCTTGTGCTTTGCATGCGAAGCATTCTAAGAACCATATTTTTAACATTTACTTAGTGGTTTCAGGCTTTTAGCATGCATGCATCTTTTTTCGGTGCAGTCATTTGCATCTCAATCATTAGTTGGTTTTGGCAGAGTTGTATTTGTTAAAAGGTTTGTGGTCGCATAGGGGTTCAAAAGGTTTGTGGAACATGCTAAGTGTCATTGTATTCCCTACAAAAGTGGTGTGTATGTTATTATTTCATTTTGCTGTGTTTTGTTTTGATTTTGCTCGAGGACGAGCAAATGTTAGGTTTTGGGATCATACCATTTCGATACCTGATTTTAGCCTCTATTTCCAATGTTTTTGTTCGTTTCTCAGGTAAAATCCAGTATTAATGGTATAAATAAGTGTATGTATGTAAATTTTAGTTAAGCAGGGTTCTTTGGGCATAATTGGTGAAAGACATAGGCTAAAAGTGAAGAAAAAAGAGATGGAAAAACAGAGTATTGAAGATTCGCAGTCTCAAGAGTATTGAAGATTCGTGGTCTCAGTTCGTCTTGCTTATCCTCGAAATCATTTCAAGGATCCTCGCGGTCATGTGTTCCTTTTGCCAGGTCACAAGTTTCAGTGCGAAAATGATCCAGTGATCTTCACATTCCAAGCTTAGTCTTAGTGGACCATAAAGTCCTGCTTAGAAGAGGTCTCAAAAATTTCTAGAAAAGTTCACAGTCCAAGCTTCATTTCGTTGGACTGCAACAATTGCCCGTGAACTCATTGCCATCTCAGCTAAATGATGTTTCAGTTGCCCTAATTTTGGTACCACTATAAATACCTCATATTCTAATTCTTTTATAAGACCTACCTAGCCACAAACCTCAAAGATACCATATTTGACACACCTTACCTCATCATCTTCACCTTCCACACCCTTTCATCATCAAAACTTCCACTTTTACACTACACAAGTATCTTTGGAGAGAAAAGAAATTGTAGAGAATCCTCATTCTTCAAGCTTGGCTCAAGATCCACCTTGATGAAGGCATGGTACTTGATTTTTCTCGCTTCTTTAGATCTTCTGGGAGCTTGTGGTCCTAGAGATAATTGATGAGAGGTTCCATCCATGATGAGCTAATATTCACTGCTAGGTTATGTGACTTTTCTATGGTGCCAAAGCCGGCCCTCTGAGAGGGGGCCTAAGAAAAAAGGGTCCAAAAATGAGCCCATTATTTTTTTGTGTTTAGTGTTGAATTGAATGGTTTTTATTCAGATAAAAAGGGTCTCAAATATTTTTTTTTTTTTTAAAAGCTCAGACATCAAAAATAATAATAATAATAACAAATGGCCCAATTATCTAGGATCAATATCCCATACCCAGGTAATTAAAGTTTTTTTTTTTTTCTTGTTTTGAATCAATTTCACAATTTCTTTTTAGTCATGTGATGTATACCGTGTATGCTCAGTCGCTCACAAAAGGCCAATTTTTTAGATTTTGTTCAAGGGCCTCTGAAAAGTCAGGACCGGCTTTGTATGGTGCTAGGTTCTGTACATGATGAACTGCAGAGTGACATTCCTAGGTAGGATTTTCTCACTGTTAGATGCCATTTTTTCCAAGGTGTCTGCCTTGTTGTTTTCTTCTCTTGAGTTTTGCTTAATAACAAATTAATTGAACTTTGTGAGGAGCTCTAAGACTTTTGCTAGGTATGCTAACATGTTTTCACTTCACGCTTTGAATTTCTTGTTGACCTAGTTCATCACTAGCTGGGTGTCGCTTTTAATCAAAAATAGGGATGGCAACAGGGCGGGTTGGTGTTAGGGAATGCTTTTCCATCTCCACCCCCAACCCTAAAACCGTCCCCATCCATGTCCTCGTCCTCGCATTAAGAGAAGTGGAAGTGGGGCCGGGGCCGAGGATTCCCCGTTGGAGGGGCATTCCCCATACCCGCTCCATTCCCTATCAAATAAGCTGGACTGCTACCTGGTTTCAAATATTATATTCTGCTTCGGTTTTCTATTCCTGAGTTAGAGGCTTTGCTGTGGTGTTCTTATTCGGTATGACAAGTTGTATTGTTTATTGGTTGTTTATTGAAGATATGCCTACTGAGTGGTGTCTTCTACTGTATACCTTTTGTTGATCTGGGTTGGATCGCTCATAAGCTAGAGCTGGAATTTATGTTTTACTGAACAATTTTGAAGGACTAGAAATCTTGAATGCTGTAATTTCTGAATTTCATGAATGACCCCTATTTGTTTTCCCCCTCGATTCTTTTTAAGTTCAAGTGCAAATCTGAGACTATTTGTGTAATTTCTAGGGACTCTCCTGTTTTGAGATTCTCAATTACCTATCATGGAAGGTTCAACAGGAGGATATATTATAAATATTAGTTAAGAAAACTATTTATGTTAAAAAAATTAATATTAAATGATTTTAAAAATCTGAATATTATATATTACATTATAAATATATTTATGTATATATATATCGGGGCGGGGAGTGCTTCCCTCCTCCCCTCCTCCCCACCTCGCTTTACCTTCGAGGACAAGACTTTGTTTCCATCCCCGTTGTCGTCCCTGAATATTATCCCTCATCCCCACCCCGTTTAGGGTGGGGCCCTGTGGGAAATACTACCATCTCTTATCAAAAGGTTGTGTATTTCTAACTCGTGAGCTATCCTCAGCCTTGCTATCAAGGCTTCATATTCTGCTTCATTATTTATAGCCTTGAATTTGAATCGGAGACAGTAATTGAGCTCAATTACATTTGTGTCAGTCAAGAGTAGACCTGCTCCACTGCCTTTGAGATTGGTGGCTCCATCAACATTCATTGACCAGTAAGGTGATGTTAGCATCCTGGTGTCTTCAAAAGCTTTCTGTTTTGTTTTGAGCTCCACGAACTACATGATTAGTTCATCGAGGTCCTCCGAGAACTCAACCAGGAATTCTGCTAAAGCTTGCCCCTCTATGGCACGTCTCACTTCGTAATGAATGTCAAATTAGGTGAGTTCAATGGCCCATAACATCACTCTTCCAATGATATCCAATTTTTTGAGGATTTACCTTAACGTCTGGATAAAGTCACGACTGATATGGTATGGGACTGAAAGTACGGTCGTAGCTTTCTGGAGAAGATAGCTTTCTGAAGATTTAAAGTATGGTATATTATATGATAGGTTTCAATGTCGTTTGGTCATATTTTGGTTCGCTTATGGAGTTGTTGCGCTGTCGCGATTTTCACTGTACAAGACAGCGAACTTGGGAGCGAACTTTTTCTAGAGAAGTTCGTTGTTCGAGGAGTGAAAAATTCTATTTTTTGCAAAATGACGTAGTTTCGTATAGGGTTCCTATATACCTCTCTAACTCATTCCAACCGAGGGTGAGCTCCAAAATTCACATTTTAGAAAGATGAAGAGTTCCCCTAGTGAAAGAAAAGGTTCAAGAAACCATTTTTAACTCTCAAAATCCCAAAACCCATCTTTATTTTGCATCATCTATCATCATTCAAGCACGAGTCTTCACTTGGTAAGTAGAACAAACATCTCTACTCATTCATTATTCTATTTCATCAAGACATGTATTTTATTGCTTAGGTTAGCAAATCTTCATATTTATTGCATATCTAGTGAAGTTATGACATTGTTGGGGTTTGTTTGTGATAGCTTACATGATGAGGTTGTTTTGTCTAAATAGCTAAGCCTTAAATGTTCTTGTGAGATTGTTTAATGACTAGGTTGATAAATTCATGTTTATTTATTTAGTCAAGCTCTCTTGAATATTCATGTGTGTTTATTTGACAATTAAGTTGATAGATTTACTCTATACATCTAACTGATTACTCATGTATAGGTATGTAGGCATTTTTGATAAATAGGTTGTTAAATTGTATTATAACATCTAGTTAGACATTTTGTGTGTGGTTTTACATATTATTGCATTTTGAATATTGTCATATATTCACTTAGACATTAATTATCCTCAATGAGTCAAAGTCTTGTGGCCATATGTGGTAGTTACACAAACAAGTGAAGTCTTGCAACTAAGAGTTGGTTGGCGAGCATTGTCAAGGCTCACTATTAAAGGCTTACGAGTATGATAGATTGTGTCACGAACCTTGAAGTGTAACTAGATTGTAAGCAATTATTCAAGTAGTGGAATTCTGTAACTAAGTGGCTAGCGAGGCTAGTCCCGTGGGTTTTTTCCCGTTAAGAGTTTCCCGCATAAAATCAAGTGTCCATTTAATTCCACAGTTTACATTTGATTTTTGATGTTTGTTTGTTTAGGTTAATTGTGATAAATATTGACTAATCGAAAAAGTTGGTGATTAATAGATTAACAACTCATTCACCCCTCCAAGTCATATTAGACACATTTTGTGTATTTTCAAAACATCAAGATAAGGATAGAGTCCTTATCTCCTTAAATCTCTCAATCGACTCATCCTTACACGTTTGCAGTTGTTCTCTGTTTGTGGGACTCTGTCATTCCTTCCAAAAAAAAAAAAAAACAATGGACATCATCCTCTTCCGATTGGCTCCTTCAAAGTATGACCCTTATATTAGACCAAAACATAGACATATAACTGGTCACACCTTTTTTCAGGGGTACAAGTAAACTAAACACCTTCAGCAATACGTCAATGGAGAGGATATGGGGATCCATAATAAAAAAAAAAAAATAGCTTTGATTGGCCCTGGAATCAATGACAAAATGACCTCGAAACATTTCTGGAAAGGTGCCCCTGAGGTGAGGTTGTGGCAAGGTCTCTTTTCAAGTATGAATTTCGAGGTTGGATAAAATGACAAATTAGTCATTAACAATATCTTATTATAATATTAAAAATATTATTTAAAAAATATTATTTTTTTTAATATTAATTTTAAATATTTTTTTTAAAATAATTTAATTTAATTTAATTTAATATTAATTTTGTATTAAATATATAATAAAATTATTTTTTTTATCTAATTTTATGCCACAGTATACAAGAGACATAACTATTTTAATTTAATCTCGTACAATAACAAACCAAACACATCACATCACTAATTTAGTACAATTTTATCTCAACCAATCCAATCCAATCGTATGAAAATAATCTCATCCTATCTTGCACTCCAAACGCGCCCAAAGAAGAATATATTTACGCAGCATATTGAAAAAACCAAGACTTAGAATTTTTATTTTATTTGTTATTTTTTGAAGTAAAGAACTTGATATTTCAATGCAAAGAAAAAAAAAATGAACAATCATAAAATACTGACTTGATTTGATGATAAAATTAAGTGCTTTAGAAAATATTTGGGAAGAAAATAGATTCTTCTTAAATTCTTTGACTGTTAGACTAATTTGCAAATACACAAAGGGATATTATTATTTTTACCCCCAAGGTATACCCTATTATTAAGACGAGGACAGAGTTTGGACTTATTTGACTGTTCTTCCCCCTAAAATCAAACTTATGTTGACCGACCCCTTTCTGTTAACTGTTTAGTCCATTTTGGACGTTGACTTTCAATTTAAAAGTGGTAATTTCGTATTCTCATAAAAAAATAATTTACATTTCATAAAAAAAAAATAAATAAAACAAAACATTAAAAAAAAAAAAAAAAAAAAACATTTGTTGATCGAAATGTAAATTAACCAAATCAGAGTCCACCAGATCCAAATCAATGTAAAAAATTTATACAAATTTTCGAAACACCAGATCTATCTCCACTGTCAATCGAAACACCAGATCCATCTCCACTTAAATGTATATATTCTCGAATCTGGAAAATCAAATCATTCCCAAATCTCTTCGACCTAAATTCATCTCTTCAACCTAAAAATTAAAAATTAAAAATTAAAAAACTCCAAACCCAGCATCTTCAACATCGATCGATCAAGCAACATCACCAATCGATCGATCCACATCTTCAAGCAACATCATCAACCGATCAATATCTTCAACTCAGAACCATCAACGTCGATCGATCCAACCCAACCCACCATCAATCGATCAAGCAAATAAAAAATTTATCATAATCAACCAAATCAAAAAAAACTGAGAATGAGAGAGAGATCGAGACCGAGAACCGAGAGAGAGAGAGAGAGAGAGAGAGAAGGCGTGGGTGGTCGTCGTCGGGCTTCCGGTCGTCGTCGCCCGCCGCTTGATCTCTTATTGCCGCGGTCGATCGTGATCCTGGTCTTGATGAGAGAGAGCGAGTGATCTAATCTTGATGAGAGAGAACGAAGATGATGATCGATTTGCTTGATGATGGGGATTATTAATTTGTGGATTTATTTGGGATTATTGATTTGTGATTTGTGATGTGTTGTGTTCTGGGTTGGAGTTGTGTTGGGAAGAAATTGATTAGTTAGTGTTTGGTAATGAGGTTGAAGATGAAGATGAGATTTTGGTTTGATTTTTAATTTTTTGTTTGAGATGGATTTGGTGATGAGGTTGAAGATGAAGATAAGATGAGATTTTGGTTTGAGCGTTTAACTTTAATGTTGATGATGATCTGATAATCCTTTATTTAACAATAGATAATAATTGAATTCATATTTTTCCTTTAAAAAAATATATGTTTTTTAAAATTAAATAAATAATAATATATATATTGAAGTAAAGATTTTATTATTATTATTATTATTATAAAAAAGAGATCTCCACCGTTCATTTTTGAGATGGACCGTAGAGATACATATTTTTTTTAATTTTGTTTTATTTTTGTAGTTTTATTATTATTTTTTTTTAGTTCACTAATTCATCAAGGGTAAATCGATCATTTCCTTCTCATTGAACGGTCAAAGGGGCATAAAATATATTGACTGAATGAAAAGTATACCAGAAGGGATCAGTTAATATAAGTTTGATTTTCGGGGAAAAAACGGCCAATAAACCTAAACTCTGTTCTCGTCTTAACAATAAGTTTGGAGGGGGGTAATATCCCATAAACAAATTAGATCTAATAAACAAATTAGATCTAACATTTCAGCATAGATTCCTCTTAAATTCTTTAACTTTTTTTTTTATATATTTTTAATTTTAATTTTAATTTTTAATTTTTTTTATTATATATATTTTTTTTAAATCATTGCAAGGTTTTATAAGGGAGTGGGGAGAGACTCAAGAAAAAAATACATTACAATAATTCAAGGTTTTATAAAGTAGCAGAGGGAGACTCGAAACCCACAACAAATTTTTAACTGTTACACTAATATGCTCCTATAATCAAATTAGATCTATTACTTCATAATTATTGCACTTGACATATAAACTTGACAACTCATATTCGTTAATCTAATGATCAATCAATTGAATGAAATCCATACAATAGTAGAGAAATGATTGATAATTTCAGAAATAAATTCATTCAAAATTTAAGAAGAAAATTAAAATTAATTTCAGGAGACATTAAAGATTTCGACTATTATCATTGTGAAGGCATAATTAATATCCGTCAAGAGATTGGAGCTAAAACTTCTTTCCAATAGACTCTTCCAGGATTTGTATTTTTTTTTTTTTTTTTTTTTTACTTTTTAACCTAAAAAAGTCTGGCAGTCTGATCAAACAATAGGAGACTATCTAAGCGCTAAATGGAAATTTACAAGAAACAATGAAATAGATTACAAATATTTTCTACAAGCCCTCCTTTATTTAATCACGCCTATCAACTCAGTGTGAGACAATGGCCTTGCTGCAAGGGGGAAGATACAGCTAGTAAAGGGCAATCTAGGATATTGGGCTGTAATGATGCGATTGTGAACCCAGCCGATTGTGGAACTCCAATTGATGGATGTTGAATTGAACTGCCCATAATAATTTAAAATCATCAAATTTCACATCAATGTTATCGTACCAAGGAAACTAATGCATGGAAGATGCATGAAAATTATATAATTTATTCAAATATAAATGGCGATTTTATCTTCTAATTAGTATCTTCTGGGTATGCTCATGCATGAATGTTCCACCATATCCCCAGATAATTGATGCTAATTATGCAAAAATATGGGAAGCTTTGTATGAGAATAAATGTGATGGTTGAGAAATGACAAGCAAATAGAAAATAAATAAATAAAATTAACATAAACAGGTTTATTGAATTGAGAATGAATACACGACTAGACAGATCCTAAAGGGAGGTACAGAGAAGTCATTAGTTCGTGTCAACAATTCATTTATTCACTTTTATGTGAAGACCAGGGTCACCAGGGTCCATTCTGATACTATCTATATGGTGCAATGCTTGCCGTTGTGTTGCGACAAAAAATGAACCAAGTAATGCCATTATCAACAGCTACAGTTCAACATAATGATTCCATGTATGGTTTCATGGGTGACAATCAACAAAGACTTAGTCTTGACTGAAAAGATACAGCTAAAGTAATGAAATAATAATCAAAGCAGTAACTCTGAAGGTTGTTCGGGCTCATAACATCTTTGGATCTCTATTTGACTCGCCAAATACTAGTTTTACCATGAGCAAACATTACAGGAACACATGAACTAACCTGAATGACAAAGACAAGGAAGATTCAACTGGTGTTTGAATTCCATTTTGACCAGGAGAAAGTAATGACCACAGAACTGGAAAACAATAAATTATTTTCCTTTAGTACAATTAAGATAAAGAAGAACAAGAAACTTTATTCTCTTTTCCTGAGAAACAAATGAACAGATATATAAGACAATAGCTCCCAGTCGTTCAACAAATCTTGCATTTCAAGCCTTGGCAAGATTTGTTACAGCTTAAGTTCACAACCGCATACACTAGCTGTTCACTAGTGGATCCATGCCGTCTGGTAGGAAACTAATTGAAGAGACTTACAAATATTCCCCGAGAACCGCAAAAGATATATCCACCAAGAATAAAAAAAGTACAATAATCCATGAAATTCAATTTTGATACTGTGTACCCCCTAAGGCTGAACCCACTTAATCATTGATCTATTGGGGGGTCATTAGAAATTAGAAACAAAGAATTACCTGACTGTTCAGAGTGATCATTCAGACCAGAGCAAAATAGTATATCCTGCATCATGAAGTTCACAGTATTTTAGAATATGAGGTACACTCTTTCACATAAGTATAAGCAATACAAATGTAGATACATCATACATGCATGCACTCATGCATATATGTATCGCGTGTACGCTGTGAGTGTATCAGAACATTTTAGAATGCAGCATTCCAAACTCACCTCTTGCATACCTTGAGATACGTTACGAACCATTTCTGCAAGAGATGATTTCAATCAGGCCTTTATAAAACGTAAAAGTTCAGTCTTTCAGCAAAAGACCAAGTATAACAAAACCTAGAAATAGAAGAAACATAGAAAATAATCCATATACGACAGAGACAGTAAGCAACTCATATAAGAATCTGCCGAATTTTAGCACTGAACAAAGAGATTATGCATAAAAGCATAGACCAATTCAGACATAACCATAGAAGGGATAAAGAATATTATAATACAAAAGAATACTCAAAAAGCAGCCCAAGGATGCACTTAAAAGCTCACACATAAACTTTTCTAATTTTCTTAAGGGAAAAACTGCATATATAGTTTCCACAGCACATTTTTTCTCACCATCCATGTATAAAGTAAAAGAAATATTGACAAATCAGTCTTGTAACCAAGTTGGACAATAATAGCAGTGCCAAGAAGAAATTATGGGACATTAAAAAAATAATCAATAAATAAAATCTGGAATACTTCAGCTTTTGGTTTGCTTTTTTCCCTTGTCCAAGTGTGAAAGCATTTAAGAGATGCTAAATGACGAGTAGAAGTGTAGAGATATTAGCAAGTGGAGCAATTTTCTGATTTAACCCGCTCCACTGTCATCTCTATCCATGCCTAACATAAAACATCAATCCATTACATTCTAAATACCAAAGGCATGCTGATATTTACCCAAGTTGGAAGCACTAGGCTTGACTGCCAGTGTTAAGCCAAGAAAACAGTCATCAGGTTCTGTGCCAAAGTCCCATAGATTCAGCTCAAGGTTTGGCTTAGCTCCTGTAAAAGAGTACAGAAAGAGAATATTAATTTAGCTTAAAGTAATAAAAACCAGATCATGTATATCATGAAAACCAATTGAAAAACAACTTACCCGGGTTATTTAGTCTCAGCTCAAGTGGATCATAGAGTGGGTATGGAACCCATGTAACCACCTACGTGGTACATGACATTAAATTCATGTAATATAGCAATAATACAGAAAAACAATTAAGAAAGAATATTACATTGAAAAATGGATGCTGTAATGCTTGATCGGCAGTTGGCCTCCTTAATGGGTCCCATGAACAAAGTTGCTGTGGATGGTCAAATTAAAGGTAAAGTAATCAATTATAGCACATTTAGTAAGGGAAAAGTTATTCAAGGATGATAAATCATTTACGTAGGTAACAGAAAGAAAATGTATGAATAACACACACCCGGATTAAATCAATAGCTTCCAAGCTGGCATTAGGAATGATATCGGAAAGGTCGGTGGGCAAAATCTATACAAAAATAATGATGATTAAAGATAGTGAAAACAATTTTATAACGATGTACATTTGGAAAAACAATCATCTCTCCAAACAAAATCTTACCTCTGAGTAAGTTATAGTGATCAACCTGGAGATATTTGTTGCCTCAGGAAAAGTTGCCCAGTCTGGTGCACCAAGAACACAGCATATCTTGTACAATTGATCGATTTCACTAGTCAAGGAAAAAGACTAGTTCAATAATTAAGATAATTCAATAGCTCTTCAAGATTTCTGTCTTATTTCAGAAGTAAAACTCAATCACTAAATAGTGTAATTCAGATCTCCAAAAAAAATAAAATAGTGTATTCAGACCTCTGGTAGATTTAAGTTACTTGAATCAATGTCCAAAGCGTATTAGGGTAGTGAAATAGCATATATAACAGAATTAGGATTAGTAATCCACTCAGCAAGCAAAGATAAGTTTGTTCAAGGAATGAAATGCAATGATTACAAAGCATACATCATACAAGTAGCGGACATTCTAACATTCTAAATTATGTGCACTTTTGGCCAATATTGTATGTCTTTTAATCTAATTATCAATGTCTTCAACAATGTCCAATATATTAATGGGACAGCTATAAATGCAGCAAATGGATGCAATCTGACATTTTGGGAAAAGTGCACAAGATAGCTAAGAAAATATCCTCACAGACCAAAATTAATAAAGAGAAATCAATATTATTATAAATTAATCACTGTTAGTAAGTAGTAACCATCAGACTTAAAATCTTAAGCTGATAAGGAAATGGCCCAATGATAGTATTTAAGCACTTCAACACACCACCTCACGTGCAAGACCAGTCTTGCCACGTGGCCAGGCCCAAACACAAACACATTCAAATAATAAACAACAAATTCAAATAATCACCTGGGGGGACTCAAACCCAGAACTCACTGATACCATATTAGTGACCATCATACCTAAAAGCTTAAGTTGATAGGAAGGGACCCAACAATAGTATTTAAGCACTATAACAATCACAACATTCAAAAACAATAAAAAGTGTTATTGTAAGATTGCTAAAAAAGATGAGAATACAACCCGAGCAAAAAAGAAAAATTGAGGCTAGTAAATCACAATACAATGTTCAAATGAAGTCTATTCACAAGGAAATGAGGATGGTATTATATAATGAGGTGAAGGGTTCACCTAGCTTTACTCAAAAACTTTTGTATCTCAATCACATATGTAAGCAGCAATAATTTCTACCTTCTCTTTCTATTGCACTCATTAGAACTTGTCTATATAATTAGGCCCGGACAGAATGAGCTATTCAACAGCACTCAATATAAATATATAATGTGTTGTTGTGATTCCTAACCAAATTGGGAAATAAAGTTTCCTTGAACATAATAGTTTTAGTTTCCTATTGTGTGTTAGTTTCCTGTTTCTCGTTAATTTCCTATTTTAGTATTAGTTTGTACCCTATAAATATTGTATCGTTTCTCGGTAAATATACAGGAGCTTATTTTTAACATGTGTCAGCACATGAATGGTTTATGATATTCTTGTGTTCTTGCATTGGGTAAAAATGAATCTATGAGAAATAGAAGTGCGAAAGAAAATAGTTGACCTAGGAATGCTCCCACTGAATCATCGACAGGGACTAAATGAACGCGGAGAAGGCATGGATATAAAAAGGTAAGCAGAGACATCACTTTTAGAGACTTAAACGGAGGATATTGCTCTAAACAAGCAAAATGGCACAAATGGGTACAATCCAGTGTAGTTGGGATAAAGCTTACACTAATTAAGTTGTACCCATACAAAAAAAAATATGTACCGAAAAAACACGAGAACAAATAAACTTAAATCAAACTAAACTAGTTTTCTAAGAAAGACTTGTCGGGAACACTGTAATTGATTAAACAAGCAAACTGATAACATCAAGCCTCACCATTCCTCTCATTACGAAAAATATCAACTTTAACATACACAAAGTGAATGGATCAACCGTTACCAATGTTACCTAATTAGTAATTCTAATATGTATCACAACTTCCATCATGGTTATCCTAAAACTAGTCTCTAAAAAACCTAAAAATGTCGATCCTTTAGAATTGAAAACCATATCAGAATATCCCTAAAATATGAGAGGAAATGACGATTTTAATCCCATTGTACACAACATACAAAAAGAGAAAACAATTAAAAACGTAGGTAGAAAAAATAATAATTATAGGTACTTAAATACAAAATGCCTTCATTTAAACCTTTTCTCATCATTAGCTAAGAAGAAAAAGTTCAGAAAAGCCTTAAGAAAATAAAATTACCTTTCGCCAGGGAAAATTGGAGACAAAGTGAAAAGCTCAGCTAATATTGCACCAACTGCCCACATATCTGGAAATACTTTCAGTTGTTAGTCATCCACCATTGACGGCACAAACTTAGAAAAAATAAACCTCAAGGATGTGAGTGAAACATAAACATATATACAGTGGTTCTCTATTGAGGATCCCTTGCAAACATTTGTAAGGACATCGATGAAATACAATGAATTTTAATACACTTCCTTTTTTATTTTAAATCAAGCACTAAAACTATTTTTTTCCGATTGTTTTTTAATATGAAGCATTAAAAAAGGAGGTGAAGCTCAGAAAAAAAAAAGGTTTAGTTATAAAAAATATATTTATTTAATTTTTTTACAAATATAATTTATTGTTGTTATCATCCATATAAAAAACATCACATCAAAATCTATTGAAATTAATTGAGGATCCCTAATTACATAGCCACTACGTGTTATACACATACATATACTTCTCTAGTGATGGATCCCTTATATAAGGATCCATGAGGACCATGATAAATTGAAAGATTTTTTATAAGACTTTTTTTATGGATGATAAGAACGATCACAGGAACTATTTTTTTTTTCCAAGTTTCTAAAAAGCATTTTATACACAAAAAGAATTAAGAAAAATAAAATGACAAATTTCACAAGAAATAAGGGTAAAAATATACAATAGACCTATAGCAGGAGTATACGAGGAGGACTGCAACAAAACCTCAGGAGCCCGATACCTGCACATGAATAACTAAGCTTATGAAATGTGACAAATGCTATCTAAAAAATTAATGCAGAACACAGTGAGATCACACACTAACTAGTGCACAGGTGCACACACTCGCTTAAATGAAATGACACAAACAAAGATGACTTACCAGCGTGTGGAAACATATTCGGTATATGGAGGCATTGACAACAATTCTCTAGCAAGCCCAAAGTCAGCAATTTTAAGAACATTGTTTGTAACCAGCAAATTCTCTATTAAAAAAAATGATATTTGATTATGAACTTGTTTAAATCTGAAAATTCTCTATGCAGATGAAATATAAATTCTAAACCACAGAATGTACAAGTATGAAAATAACAATGTTAATGTACCGAAGAAAATAAGAACAAAAACAGGTTAAAGTAAAATTTTACCCGGTTTTAAATCCCGATGAAAATAACCATTTCTATGCATGTGAACAAGTCCTTGCAGCAGCTGAGACATAAAGTTCCGTATCTCTTCCTCTGAAAAGGGTCTTTGTCTTTCCCTCATTGCATGGTAAAGATTATGTTCCTGGTATAGTGAAGTCCAAAATGAGGCACTATGAAACAATGATGGGATTCATCCAACCTCCACTTTCTAAAAGATTACCGATTTTCACAAAAAAGTAATAGGATGAGGAGATGATATTCCTAATTCTAGTTCTAGTAATTCATTAAAAAGCTATTCGTTGTCAGAAAAATATATCCTTTATGACAACATAGCAGAATGAATATCAGCTTTGTTTCAGGAAGCAGCAAACTAGACAATAGTAAACAGAGAGGTGCATAAATCACAGTAAGAAAATAAAAGAAAATGAAGAGGCTGACTCTTGAAAACCATATTGTCTAGTTGTCTACAGAAACTGTAATTTGGATATGTTGAATATTTAATCATTTCGTATCATTTTTTAATTAATACTTTTGAAAACTATTACTAAGTATGAAACTGGAGTTTTTAAAATGATATTTTAAAAAATGCAAATGTGTTAGGTAGCATTTGTTAAAAATAGTTTTCTAAAATTGAAATCAATGTATATGCGTTTAGTATTGTCTTTCAAAATGGGTAAAATAGAACCCGGTTTCAAATCAGTAAAAAACAATAAATTTTTGTTTTCACCCTTTTAGTTGTAACTTATAAAACATTACTTTTTGTTTTTGAAAACAACTTTTCGAGAACATTTAACCTGACAAGTTTACAAATTTTTTTATTTTTATTTGAAAAACAAAAAACAGGTTTTGAATACGTTACCAAACATTGACTAAGTATTGCTGGTATTATCTGATAATATTCTCAAAAGATTTTGTTCGGCCAATTCCAATTACATAATGTTGAAACAACTGTATAACCTAACTTTAGTGAAGGAAATGGAATTGGCATTGTAATTTCAGACCATGTATTTATAACCATACCCAACCTCAAGGTTTTGTTTGAGTGGCCTTTTAACTTGTTAATAATAAATTGATATATATATATATATATATATATCAATTAATTTAAATATGATATACCATAAAAATATCAAATTATGTTATGGCATCACCTTTTCACTAGATCATGACATGCAAACATACAGAAAACTGTGCTGATAAAATGGGGTTATAGAATAACTCAAAAAAGGAATATCATAAACATCAATAAGCAAAAATGAGAGCAAGAGCCACCTCACCATGTATTCAAAAATGAAGAATAGTTCATTGTTTTCCCTGACAACTTCCTTTAACTTTATGATATTTGGATGATTCAATTTTCGAAGGGCCTGCAGAAATAATGTTACATATACTGGTCAAATCGAGTGTATGTCTGGATGTGATTTATAATCCATGACACTTGGATTGATTCATACCTATACAGAAATTATACACTATTCTACAGTTTGATGCATTATAACACATACCTTAACTTCTCGTAAATTCATGCATTCTTCCCAGAAGTAAAACTTTCTTTTCATTTTCTTGACAGCAACCTAAAATTAGAAAACCAACAGAACATATTAAAATGACCATAAAACCCCAAAGACTCCTACTTTATACCAACATTTATAACAAAGTATAGGGGGTGCCAAAATAACAATTAGTATTTGCATTATAGCTGTAGTAATTATCTCCGTGATGTTTAAGGATATTACTCTTTAGCTAATTTATTTGCTTTTAAAATTGAAAGCCTATTCTTTTTCTTATTTGAGGGAAGGAAAAAAAAATGCACTCAGCAAGAAAGATACAGGGCTTCAAGATTCAAATTCTTTTACAATTTCGATATAGGTTGTATACTCGTCATTTCTTGTCTCTTTTATTGCACTTTGGATGGTATAGTTTTTAATACACAGCTTTAAGTAAAAATGGTGTTGCATGTCAACAGTATAAGACTACAAGTAAATGATCTTCAATAGATATGGTAAGACTACATTTATCTGCAAGGAAGAATATAGAATTCTCATAGGATTAACTCTGACCAAGTCAAGTGCTCATCATGGTAAAAACCTAAACTTCAATAATAAAGAAGGATATGCAGGAAACTGTTAAATATGTAGCTAACAGGTACAGTATAAAAAATTAAAGATTTATTCATGAAGGAAGTTCCTTACAGTTTCATATGTTTCAACATTGAAGGCCTTATATACACTACCACAAGTACCATCTCCAAGCTCCTCCAAAATTTTATACCTGGGATGAGCAAAACATAAAATCAGAATGCATACACAGCAATTCTCACAAAAAGGAAGCTTAACAATCTAACGTAATCAGAAGCAGTAACAAGAAACTGACCTTTCCATTTATTTGAGTTGTAGCAAATGACAATCAAATGGTCACAGAACTTCAAACAACCTCCAAAAAGAGGTGTCTACTCTATTGACACAGCGCCGCTCACTAGCTTGATTACACGGTTTAGTGCTAAACTGTAGCTTGAAACATATGATGTTGACAGGAACCCACTTTTCATTGTAGGAGTGATTGAATATCAACCAAAAAATTATCAACATTCTTATATGCAGCTTCTATAAGCTGCAATCAGCTCGTGACATCTAAGAATAACTGGTCTATGAGATGCCCACCAGAAATCCAGCCAAAGAAGAATTCAATTTAGTGCAACAAGCCATTTTCAATCATGTCCATCTTCAAAAACTAGGACAGAACTGCAAATATGAAAGGAAAAAAAAAAAAAATCTTAACAAATTAAAACCTTTGGTACAAACACCAAATAAAACTCATTTACAAATAAAACAATCATCCAGAGTGTACACCATACATATTATTTATTGAGGAAATGAGAGACAAAAAATTGTTTGGATTCAAAGTAACAAAATTGTAAAATGAATCTTCCAACTTCCAAGTATAGCGTCCACTTGAGCACCAAGTAAAAAGAACAGTGAAGAAGAGAAAAAAATTTGACCCCTACTTCTAGTTTGTTTTGGTTTCCCAAATGTAAAAAAACCCACCTGAACAATGATATGGTGTTCAGTTCTGGTAAGTTCATTAAGTGCAGCCTTTTGGCTTTTCAGTACTCAAAAGATAATAGACAATAAAATTTAAAATTATGGTGAAAGTCATCTTAGCATAGTGTTTTAGTAACTGCATTTGAATAATGAAAGGTCTGGAAAAGAAAGAGTTCAACAACCGGTTTCGTCTCTTTCCTATCTTGTCCCACAGCATCAAAAGCATCAATAATAAACATGAAACGAATTTAAAAGAATCTAGAGAATCATTGAATGCACACCAATGGTCCGTTGATTCGAAATAATCATAACAGGCATTAATTGTAATTCACATTAAACACAGTCATTATTATCAACGCAAGTAGCTTACCAAGTCCTCAACTTTACAAAAATAAAGCAGATAAAT
Source organism: Acer negundo (assembly GCA_035582765.1). Classification (NCBI taxonomy): domain Eukaryota; kingdom Viridiplantae; phylum Streptophyta; class Magnoliopsida; order Sapindales; family Sapindaceae; genus Acer; species Acer negundo. The sequence goes on along the minus strand of CM069237.1, from coordinate 19,642,266 downwards.
TGATAAATTCCAGTCCAAGAAATTAATAGAAACAGAATCTGGAAATAACCTAATTAAATAAATTATTAAAAACATCACCGTGTAAACATAACTTTATATCTGTTGGTTTAAACAACAAACAAGCAAGTGCACAATCAAAATCATCGAACCCCAATCTTGATCAAAATATTATGCAAACAAACCACATAATGATGTAGATGACCCAAATAATTCATTAAACAAAAATAAATTCTCTGTTTGGTGGTTGGGAAATTGCCGGAAAGAGAAAAAATAAAATAAAATTTCAGAATCCTAGCATATAGGTCCCAATAACCTCCACTTAACTGGAATGTCAGCTCGATCAATTTTTTCTCAAATTTTTTCTTTTAAGGTAGAACAACATAAAATATTTATAAATTTTTTTTTTTTTTGTTTTCTCTCTCCATTTTCTCGGCAACCAAACACAGTCTAAACTGAAAAAGTCCAACTGCATTCAACAGGAGAGTAGATAACAGCTCGAAAAACAAGAATCGAAGAAAAAAAAATTGAGAAAGTTGAATGCACAAAGGAGTAAGTAAAAAGATCGACAGAGACGGATAGAACTCACCATTGTTGCGCTATATAAACATATATATATGTATAAATAATAATAATAATAATAAGGATCTGATGAAGAAGAAGAAATAGATCACCAGGAACGCATAAGAAACTTCGTTGCGAACAAGAAGAAAAATAAAATAAAAGGTTTATAGAAAGAGAGTAATTTAGATTACTGGTTAAAGCCAAGAGAGAGGATTCCGCAGAAGAAGCGAAGGAGAAGAAACCAAAATAAATGTTTTTGTTTTTTAAACAAATTGAAAGAAAGAAAATGCTTGGTGGTGGTGGTCCCTAAGGCAATATAATAATATTATATTATTTGTATGTGAAATGACTGTAATTACTCTCAACTACTTGTATATTACGCAAACTTTATTTATTTTTTATTTTTTATTTTTTATTTTTAATTGACAACATAAACCAGAATAGATGGATAAGGATGAAAGATGATGACTATCGACGCCGTAGATGGACGCATATTATGGGGACTTAAGAGTCATTAAATATTAAGTTTGTGGGTATTTTCGTCAATAAACATAGTTTGGGTTTATGAATCCGGGCCATTGACTTGAAGCGCGTGAAAATCGGGTCTGGATTCCGAACAAATAAAAGAACATTCCTACACGTGTACGTGTTAGACAACAACAGCTTATTGAATTGGATTTGGATGTTCCTGGAATCAATGGACTTTTATCATAATTTCCATCTCATCCTCTACAATACTGGCTAATTGCTATGTTAAACTTTTTAATATCTACTTCATCTTCATCTAATCGAAACTAATTTAACTATATGTTTATTTGGTTCATTTTTTTACTTCAACTTGTATGATTGTTGGTTTGATCCACTAAATCAACTGAATATAATTAAAATTAGTGCGCTCTTGCTGGTGAAGGCTGCAGAAGAAGCTTGAAAGCATTTAAAATTATAATAAAAAGGGATAATTAACCTGGTGGCCATCGAATTTTACCACCACTATCAAAATGGCCACTAGATATGGAAATTGATAGAAAATGGTCATTTTTGGCAAACATTGTTACACTAATGATCATTCCATCCAATTCCATCCAATAAATGGCATTTTGGTAAATATGAAGATGACATTAATTTATTTAAGATATTTTTTGGAAATCAATTTTTTCTTTTGTTTTTTGAAACAAATAATTATATTTAGTGTATACATATACATATAGCATATCTCAAACATATATATATATATATATATATATACATATATATTTCTTTTCAACTTATCTCAAATATATTTTTTAGAATTTTTAGATTTTGTAATATTAATTTTTTCAAAAAAAAAAAAAGAATATATATATATATACATATCTTTTCAAATTATCTCAAATATATTTTTTAGAATTTTTAGATTTTGTAGTCTTAATCTTCTCAAAAGAGAATATATATATATATATTTCTTTTCAACGTATTTCAAATAAATTTTTTAGAATTCTTAAATTTTGTAGCTTTAATCTTCACAAAAAAGAAATATATATATATATATATATATATATGTTTGAGATATGTTATACGTATATACACACTAAATATAATTATTTGTTTTAAAAAATAAAAGAAAATTTTAATTTCTAAAAAATATCTAAAATAAATTAATGTTATTCTCTTATTTACCAAAATACCATTCATTTGATGGAAATGGATGAAAATGGATGAAATGGTCATTAGTGTAACAATATTTGTTAAAAATGGTCATTTCTAAACCAATTTCCCATCTGATGGCTATTTTGATAGTGGTGGCAAAACGCGATGACCACCAAGGTAATTACCCCTAATAAAAATTAATTTTTTTTTATCTCAAAACATGGAAGTTATGGTAATATTTATTTATTCAATTATTCAATTTTTTTTTTTTTTTTTTTTTTGTTGTATCCGTGAGTGTCTTGGCCAGTTTACACGCACCTCAACTAATCCTACAAGGCTCTAAAGATAACAGTCAGGTAAACCTCCAGTGACCCCAAGAGAAACGTGGCTACCAAGTATCGAACCCAGGACATCCGAGTTTACGGCTCACCCCAGTGACCAGTGGCACCACCCCTTGGGGTTAATTCAATTTTTATGTTAACATAACCTTAAACCCTGTTTGGTAATGAACTGAATGCAAACCTAGTCTTGTGTTTATTGCATGCAAGGGGATGTAACCGCGAACCCAAAAAAAAAATTATGTTTGAGCAACATTTAAATATTATAATGACATTATTTAAATGGTAAGATTAAAACATATAACATATGTTAGGGGATGTTTGGTACTGTATTTTGAGCTCATTTTCGTTTTTGTAAAACAAAAATGATTTTAAATTCATATTCGTTAATTTTTTTTTCATTTTTTTTGCAAAAAATAAAAACAAAAACAAAATGGAAAACAAAAATCAGCGTTAAAATTGAAAAACATGGAAAACAACTTAAAGATGTTTTTCATTTTGTTTTTCAAAAAGTAAAAATAAAAGTTCACAAAAAAAAAAAAAAAATTATGTTTCATTTATGACAAACCTTCTTCTTCTTCTTCACTCCTCTCTCCTTCTTCTTCTCCTTCTCTATGACAGAATATTTTGGGAGCAGCCGATGTCAGAGGAGGCGGAGGAGGATCTCACCTCCACTAGCGTTGGAGTCGCCGATCTGTGTCGATATGTTTTTTTAAATTGTTTTCTTTTCTCTCTTTGAAAGATTTTAATTGTTTTGGATATTGATATTTATGATATTTTTGGGTTAACCTACAAAATGCATTTTTAGTATTTTTATTTTCAGAATACTGTTTTTCGTATATGCTGCTGTACGAGTTTTCGGATTTCGAAATTCAAACCAAAAACACTATTTTTATTTTTCATTTTATTTTTAAAAAAACAGCAAATTAAAAACATTATCGGACACACCTTTATTTTTTTCAATGACATGAGGGAATTGATTGAAAATAAAAGTAAATAAAAGATTTGAGGATATAAATCTTGTTTGTTCTTCAATGCTATAAATAAAAGCATATAAATTTTGGTTGTATTTTTCAAAAGAAAAAACGACTCCTAGCTAGATTGCAAGGGATACAAAAAAGTCTTGGTGTCGAATTTAAAGGCTTATCTTGTTAAGCTTGAGACCAAATTGCAAGAAGAGTATAGCCAAATCATAGAGAAAGAGGAGATTTCTGGCTTCAAATATCCAAAATTACGTGGCTTAAAGAGTGGGGCAAATATACAAAATTTGTCCATCTTGCTACCATAGTCAGAAGGCGTTATAATAAGCTGGAAGGATTAAAAGATGAAGAGGTTATCTAGCAATGTCATAGAGAAATTATGAGGAAAATTGCCATTGACTATTTTCTGAAGATCTTCGCTACTCAACCTTTACTAGACTATTTTGATTATTTACTAAGAGGCTTCTCTAGCATTGATGTTGAGTCAATTAAGCACATCTCTAGAGATGTAAATAAGGAGGAAGTTAAGGCTGCCCTTTTTAGTATGGTGGACTCAAAGCGACACTTGCAATCGCACGAGGTCGAAAAGTAGTACAATGTTAAGTAAAGTTCGTTCCCAACAAGGATCGAGTGATTGATTACGAAAATTGATTAGCCTAAGTGCTATTCAAACAAGCAATATGGGAAGGTTTTCATATTTGAATACTTCAAGCAAGTTAAATTAAACTAATAAAAAGGATTTATGCTATTGTGATAAAGAAATGACAAGTATTAAAATCATGTGTAATAATAAAGGAAATGGTGCTAAGACTTGACTACACCCCACCCTCTCCTAAGTTCCTCTTTACACTCACTTGCATACCCACACTATGCTCATGCAATTTGTAAATTCATGCACCCAATTGTTAACTTATAATCTCGGTCGAGTAGTATAGGTTAAACCCAAATCATACTTGAGCCTATCTCTCAATTACTTCAAATATATGTATGAGTTTAGTAAGAACATTGGCACACTAAGGAATCTTATACGTTAGCCTAAGTAGGTCTACTTTTCTAGACATGTATAGAAGACATTTCGTCGAACACGATGTGTGCGTGTCTCCGGTCGGTTCATAACACACAATCGAAAATCAGTCAATAGGAGATTAGTTTATTGAAAGCATTAATTACTATAAAACATCCATACAAACTACAACTATATATAATGCATAAAACAAATGTCAATAAATATACATAGTCAAAAGTGAGGTTTCATAAAATCCTAGCACTAGAGAATTAGTTCATATTACACAAATACGCCATACAAGATATGTGATCAAATGAAAACATGGCTAAATATAGAAAATGAAAGAGATAAAGTATAGAGAAAACTATGTAGATCTTTTCTTCTTCCTTTGCTCTTCTTCCCCTCAAAGCTCCTTCAATTTCCTATCTCCCAAGAACAAGAAATGATCATGGATTGATGTCAAGTGTTTAGTGGATTGTGTAGGATTTAGTATGGTGATGTAGGAAAATGATTTAGTGAATATTCTTAGATAGGTAATTGGTACCTTTGTAAAGAAAAAGCAAATGAATATATAGGGAGGAGAATTAGGTCAGGGGCAAAGGAGTAATTTCCTTGGAAAGAACAAAATCTAGGCTAAAGGGCAACCTTAGGGCAATCTTGGTGAGTTCGCCCTGAGGTCGCTTTCAAGAAAAAACTCCTAAACCCGAGTGGTTAGCGACCTTGGGGCGATCTTGGTGAACTCGCCCTGAGCTCGCCTTTGACAATGTTGAGGAAAGCTGAAACTAAGTGCAGAGCGACCTTGGGGCGATCTTGGTGAGCTTGCCTATGTGCTATAAATGCCTTCTTGATCCTCCTTTCAGTTCCGTCCAAGACATTTGAGCATCAAAACCAACTTGACCATGTATGACTTATTTAAATCGTTAGAAGTGCGGTTTTACCAGAGAAACGAGCACAAAAAGATGTGAAAATGGAGCTACACAATGTGTAGAAGTGAAGCAATCACAAAGCGCCCGGTCTAGATGGTCTTCCCACCTTCTTTTTCCAAAGTCACTGGGAAGTCTGTAAACTGGATTTGGTTAAGCTTGTACGAGATAGTTTAAGGACTGGTACTTTCCCTATCGAATTAAACCACACTAGTTTCGCTCTCATTCACAAAGAGCCTAGTCCTCTTGATATGACCCAAATTAGAACCGTCAGCCTTTGTAACACATCTTGGGTTGTGACATGATCATTGATCATTGATTGTAAACCTGTAATTTTGTCTTGTTCTTGATTAAGTTACCACTTCTGCTTTAACAATATCTGCCAATATCAATTCCATTCATATGCTTAATGACACAAACTTCAAGAATTGGAAAGAGAACTTTATGATTGTTCTCGGTTGCATGAATTCTGACATTGCGCTTTGGGAAGAACGGCATGCGCCTCTCAATGAGAATTGTTCCACTGGTAACAAAATGAACATGTAAAGGTGAGACTGTTCTAATCGCATGAGTCTTATGATCATGAAACGTTCCATTCCGGAAACCTTTAAGAGCTCTATGTCCAAAGATAAAAATGTTACGAAGTTCCTTAAGGAAATAGAACAACGTCCATAACCTTTCGTGAAATTCTTAGAGGAATGCGGTATGATCCCGCAATAAACAATGCCAAGCAAACCTAGTATGAATGGTTTTGCTGAGAGACGAAACAAAATGCTTAAGGACATGGTAAGAAGTATGATTAATCATTCATTTTTACCAGAATCCCTTTGGGGAGAAGCTCTAAAGACTGTAGCATATATCATTAACATGGTTCCAAGCAAAGCAATAGCTAAAACCCTTTATGAAATATTGATAGGCAAGAAGCCTAGTATTAAGCATCTACACATTTGGGGTTATCCAGCTAAATCAAGGCCTTACAGGCCAAATGAAAAGAAACTAAACTTGAAAACTGTGAACTGCTACTTTGTTGGGTACTCTGATCGATCAATGGGCTTCAAGTTTTATAATCCCACTACTAGGACATTTTTCGAGGTGGGATATACGAGATTTCCTGAGGAAGTTAAGTTTATGGGGGGAGATAAGGTTAGAGACATTGTCTTTAAAGAGGAATTCGTTTATTTTCCTATTGCTATTTATAATGATCAGGTTCTTATTCCTGACATTGTTCAAAATGTAAATTCGGAATATTAAGACAATGTAAAAGAGCTCCCTGTGCAAAATGAAGAAATTATACCTGAAGTGCAAAACTCAACAACCTTAAGAGGATATGCCATTGAGAAAATCCACTAGAGAAAAGAGAAGTGCGATTCCGGATGACTATGTTGTGTTTCTCCAAGAACATAAGGGCGACATAGGAGTGGTGGAAGATGATCCAATCAACTTTCATTAAGCCAAACAAAATTCTAATTCTCAAAAGTGAATTGATGTGTGATCGGTCATTTATTGTATATGTTTTTTATCCCCGTCCCTCTAATCAATTGCTTGTTTCTCGAGTCTTTTAAGGGTTTAATTTGTGTGTTTGAGTGTTTTTCAGGTTGTTGGTTCTAATTGTTGTGTTTGGAGATTATCAGTAGAAAAGTGTTGTTTTTGAAGACCTTAAGGGCTTTTATGAAGATTGGCAGAAGTGCTGTCCAATCCGCTGCTAATTTTTTCGCAGCGCTGTGGTAGCGTTTCAAATGACAGAAGAGACCGCTCTCAGACCGCTCTCAAAACCACAGCGTTTCCCCGTTTCGTGAAGACCGTTGTCGGTACAGTTGCTGTTTTCGCAGCGGTTTGATAAATCCTCGCGTACGTGGAGTCGTGTCTCAACCAAGAAAGGGGAGATATAAATACATGATGAAGTTAGGGTTTTGGGTCTCTCGCTTACCTCAGACCACAGACAGTTTCTCTACACAACCCATCACTCTACTCTATCATCTATCTTTACACATCAGAGATTTACAAGACGAAGAAGACTTAACATTGAAGATCTGATCAATTCATTTGGAGGCATCAATGAGTTTTATCTATTACTTCTCTTCCTTGTTATTTTTGCTATGTGTAACTAACTCCATACTAGGGAATTAATGTGAACCTCTATGAATACTCTTTGTTAGAATTGACTGTATTTTCTTAATTCAAGTTTTGATTCATTCAGTTCATCTTATGTCATAATTCTTTATTCTTGTTAATGTATGTTAATATGCTCAAGCATGAATCTAGGGTTTTTGATAACTTAATGATTGAGTTTAAAGTGTGTTACGTCCCTACTCTCGATCACTTTTCAATTGAATGGGTAAAACTTCTTAGCATGTCTATATGCAAGTAAGTTTTGGTTCAATTGTTCATTCACTTAATGGGTTCTCGGTTGTAGTTTATACATCAGGAATTGAGATAAATTATAATTGAGAACACTTGATTCATTCCATGTTTATATGGTAACAATCATACTAATTTAAGAACTAACCTTTAACTTGATCAACATCTTTTATCGAAGTCAATTCGAAGCATTGAGTAAACGTAGTTGGGGAGCATTGATGACCTAGTTTTCTCACCTCTTGATCACATTCACATATTCCTGTTAATTGCTTTCTTAGATAATTCGGTTCTAAATCAATCAATCAATCTCAGAATCTCTTGGTTACTTTTAATTACTTAGCTTTAATTAGAATTAATTTAATTGGTAAATCAATTTTCCTTATGGGAACGATACCTACTTTCCGCTGCACTTATCTCACGGTTAATGCACTTACGAGTTAGGTTTTTATAACATGATTTTATCCATCAATGCCATGAATGATGAAATGAAATCCATAAAGGACAATGACGTTTGGGATCTCGTCGAATTGCCTGAAGGTGTGAAACTCATTAGTTGCAAATGGATATTTAAGACCAAAAGGGATTCAAAAGGCAATATCGAGAGATATAAGGCTCGTCTAGGTGCCAAAGGTTTCACTATGAAGGAAGACATTGATTACAAAAAGAATTTCTCTCCAATTTCAACAAAAGACTCTTTCAGGATCATAATGGCACTTGTGGCTCATTTTAATTTGGAGCTACATCAGATGGATGTAAAGACTGCGTTTCTCAATGGTGACATTGATGAAATGATATATATAATGCTACTAGAAAACTTTGTAACTGATGACCCAAAGAATATGGTTTGCAAACTGAAGAAATCCAACTATGGTCTCAAACAGGCTTCTGGTCAATGGTATCAAAATTTCAGTCAAGTTATTATCTCAAATGTGTTAGAGGTAAATAAGGTTGATGATTGTGTATATCATAAGTTTTGTGGGAGTAAACATATATTCCTGGTGTAATATGTCGATGACATACTGCTTACTAGCAGTGATATAGGTTTATTGCACAAAGCCAAGTGATTTTTGGCCAAGAATTTTGAGATTAAAGATCTTAGGAACGCCTCTTTTGTGTTAGACTTATAGATGCATCGAGATTGCTCTCGAGGTATCCTTGGGTTATCACAAAATAGCTATATCAGAAGATTTCTTGATAGATTCGGCTTGAAAGGTTATGTGCCAGATGATACCTATATTGTTAAATGAGATAAGTTCAGTCTCAGTATGCATACGTCCGAATATAGCGTTCATAGTGGGAATGTTAGGTAGATATTTAAGTAACCTATGAATGGATCATTGGAAAGCAGCCAAATGGGTTATGCGTTATTTGTAGAGAATAAAAGATCATATGCTCACTTATCGGAGATCATATCATTTAGAGATCATTGGATATTCTGATTCCGATTTTGCTATATGCCAAGACAGTAAAAGATCCACGTCGGGTTAAATTTACCTGTTAGCTGAAGGAGTTATTTCCTAGAAGAGTTTCAAATAGACACTCATAGCTTCTTCCACTATGACAGCTAGGTTTATAGCCTGTTATAAGGCATCTGATCATGAGATATGGCTGCGAAATTTTATCACTAGGCTACGAATTGTAGATGGTATTGAAAAATTGTTAAAGATACATTTTGACAATAATTGAATTGTGCTTTATTCCAACAACAATAAAAGCTCTACGAAGTCGAAACACATAGATATCAAGTTTCTCATTGTTAAAGAAAGAGTTCAAAGTCATAAGATGGCTATAGAATATATCGAGACAAACTCTATGATTGCAAATCCACTTACTAAATGTTTACCACCCAAGGTCTTTCATGAGCACACTGCTCATATGGGTGTTACTTTAATTGATGATATGCATGTTAGTTGGGAGTTTATATTATGATGTTCTTTGATACAGACACGTTATATGTTTATTTTCTGCAAAATAAAGTATATGGTTCATTTATAAACCCTGAATGTTATTTGCGTTTGATCTTACTAAATAAAGCTGGACTAATTGGAAATATGCATGTTTAAGATCAAGATGCATGTAATTTCCATGCTATGCATCCATACTCGATCTATGTCATTGAATATATTGGTACGGTTGCCATTGATGGGTCTAGTTACGAATATATGTAACGAATGTCGTTTTGATCCCATGCTAATATAGTAGATGGACCAGATTGTAACTAAAGAGATATTTCGAAATAGATAGCTTTTAATTCGCACTCAAGACTATATATAATAATTGTTTCAGGAAACATATGTAGCCCAAGTGGGAGATTGTTGGGATTTTGTTAATTTCTTATTATGGGCTTACATATTAATTGACAATTATATTATAGGCTATCTAATTCAATAGGGCCAAGATAAGTGATCTATTAATTGGGCTCTAGAGATATCTATTGGGTATGAGTTGTAATGTGTAGAAACCTAATACTGATTAGATTAGGGTTAATATGATTCTAATTTTAAGTTAGTATATAAGGGTCATTATAAGGGTTGTGGTCCTCAAGTCAAATGATATATGTAATGTTTGCTCTCCTTCTCCTTCCCATTCAAGAGAGAGGATTTACAAAGCATCTTAAGAACCTAAGGAGATTTGACTGTGGAAGACTCCATCCTTTATCAATTTGTCAACATGGATTCAGGTATGTTTTCTTAATCATTGTTCTTGATAATTTTACATGATATTTTGGGATTCCTGATTTGGGATTTATGTTTAGGAATATATGATATTTAGTATTAAGGCTCACAGTAAGAGTTAAGAGCAGTAGGGATAATATGTGCTTCAATGGAATAGAGAGGACTTGTGGTTAGCCATGAGACTTTGAGATGATCTAAGATTATTTGAGAATTTTTGGGTGTGTTGATGATGAATTAAGAGAATTTTGTGGTAGTATATATATATATATATATACAGTCTCGTTCCTATCAGAACATCTTTATATAACTTTATCAGGATATTGAATGTGAGCCACTTATTTATAAAAAGTGATTTGACAAGTGCATACATACCAAGTCAAAGTAAGTAGAACGAGTGACTCACATTCAATGTCCTTATATAATTCTATTAAGGCATCCTTAGAGGAAAATTTCCGTATATATATATATATATATACTAAGAATATATAAGGCCTTGAGTTGGAGTACGGGCATGTGGAAGACCATGTGCGAATGTAATGTCGCTCTATGTCTATCGGTCGTCCAAAAAATGAGGGAATAAGGTAGTGACACCTGGCTAATTGGTAACGAAAACAAAGAGTGGCATCTACCAACCCTCCCATATGAGGTTTGGAATTTAACAGGGGAAACCTATTCTTGGAGGTAGGTTCACATCATATTCGACACACACTCATACTAAGTTTAAATAAATAAATTTGTATAATATAAAATTATAATAATATTGGAAATATGTTATCTTTAGGATGATAATTTAAGAAGTAAATATTTTAAATGCAATCCAATTATTTAAAATTAAGTGAAAAGTCAGATTTCTTACTTACTTTTTTTTTTCAATTTTTTTTTTTTTTTTTTGATAATATTTTTAAGTTGTCTGACCACTTAAAAAATAAAAAAATAAAAAAATAATAATAAAAAAAAAACCTTAATAGAATCAATTTAGACCCATAAAATGTTAAGTGCAAAATACAAATGACCCCTAACTATATAATGCAAAATAGTCATTAGAGAGCACAAAATGACTAATATGTCAAACTATATGGGTTTTTAATAATATCCCATTATTTATTGAGAATAGAAAAGGACAAATTACACAAACATCCCAAACATGTAGTATAATTGCAAGCGTATGGGTACACAAATACGTCTGCCATCATTTGACTTCCGCTAACTTTAGACGCTGACCATAGTTTTAACGGGAAATGACTAAAAAACACCTAGTTACTTATCTTATTTTATTATTTTAAAATAATAAATAATAAAAGAAAAAGAAGAAGAAGCACATTCATCTTATTCAGTCGCACACGGCCACATAGAACGATCATCAAACACCTTGCATCCCATAGTTCCCCACGTACATAATACAAATAAATCAAAGAGTTCCTAACAAACAAAAAATCCAACTCATACCTGTTTTTTTTTTTTTTTTTCATCAATCAAATTATAAGAAACCACAAATCAATTCCAAAAAATAAATAATTAAAAAAATACATATATATATATATATATAAACGGAAAAGAGAAAAATAAAATAAAATAAAAATAAGAATGATCTTCAGCAACACTGAGAAATATATATATATATATATACACTGGACCTAACTGTTTGGTTGCAGCATTCAGATTTCAGCAACACTGAGAAATTTATATGTTTCACTTGCGTACGGCTCCACAATGATCTTCCCCGTTGCATGGCCATCGATACTCTTAGCCCAAGTATCTTCAACCTTGCTCAAGAAATGTTTAGAGTCAATCACTGTCTTAAGCTTCCCTTGTTTCATCAACTTAACCAAATAATCTAGATTCTCACCCTTGGCTTTTAACTGTATTGGTACCAGTTGCTTCTTTGGGAAAGCTACTTTATTTAAATAATAACTGAACATGGCAGTGAGTGGAGGAGCAATATCTATCACCTTCCCGTATTCACTCACGTTAGGCTCAAATGTAGACCACGGAATCCCTGTTGCACAATGGATCACTGCATCATATTTCCGACCACACGGACTCTTTATAGTTGCACCAACCGGAGTCGTATAATCAACAACTTCAACTGCTCCTAAACTCTTTACAAGCTCAATGTTCCGGGCACCACAAGTGGCTGTCACATGTGTGTTCCCAAGTTTTGCCAACTGAACCGCATAGTGATCACCCACACCCCCTGAGGCAGCTGTGATCCGAATGTTTGTCTGCTCGCCACTTCCATCAAGCTTGATCCCAGCAGCTTCGGTGAGAGTCTGGTGAGCAGTTAGACCAGCATAGGTATGCCGGCACCTTCAGCTGCTGAAACTTTTGGCGGCCTGGCAACCGTTAAGCTCTCCTTGGCCACCGCAAACTCAGCTAGTCCACCTCCATTCTGCCATCATCAACAGAAACAACAACGACATAAAATCTAAATAAAATAGTATAGTGAATGAATCATATTCCAATATAGCACCGGCTACAACTTACAGTTTGACTAATCATGGCTACAACTTTGTCACCGGCTTTGAAATTTTTAACATCTGATCCTACCCCTAGGACTTCTCCAGCCACATCTGTTGCTGTTCCAACAAAAAGCTTTTTCAGTGTAAATAAGAATAACAAAAAATAGTAATCCAATTCCATTACTTCATAGCAGGGGTGAAACGTATTTACCGGGTATGAAAGGAAACTTGTAAGGCAACAGAGGCCGAAACGTGCCCTTTTGCGTTTTCCAATCAACTGGATTTAGACTAATTGCTTCCAGTTTCATTAAAACCTCATCTTTGTTTGGAGTGGGAACTGATACGTGAACATGCTGCAAATAAGCTTGGTTAGGTATTTTTAGATGCTGCAAATGGTATTCAAAAAATCAATAGAACCCTATCAAAGTATAGTCAGACACCAATGAATTACAGAAACCTATAAGAAACAAGAATAACATAAAGCAGTACTCCAATATTAGGTCTTCACTTCACATGCATTTCATTCCCATCTAGAAGAAAAGCATACAGAAGTAACCTTCAAAGCAGCAGGTCCTCCACCATAGCTATTATAGTGAACAGCATGCATGATACGGTTTTCCGCCATTGACACAGCTGATACAAAGAGAAGAAAATCTCTGCTTAGCAAAAGAAGAAGCAAGTAGCAACCACGCGCCACTCGTGACAGACATGTTTCCGTTTAATAAAGCCGACGGCAATAAGAAACCTCAAAGTCAGACAGCGTGCAGTGTGTGCCTTGACCCTCATGGGTCTCACCGCCTTCCTGAGAATGATTTTGCTCATCCACACTTTTTGTGGGTCACCCCCTCCCTGGATACATATCAAGTGCTGGGGAGGGAGGTAATGCTCACCCACAAAAATGTGGGTGAGCTAAGTAATATTCCCGCCTTCCTAGCATTCAAATTATTCAACCACATAATTACATATCAATCTTCTTCTTTTAATAATTCCAAAATATTTAATGAATTTGGACAAACTACATTCAGAGGTCCCTGAATATTAAACATGACTCAAGTTAATCCCTAAATTAGTAAGCATGATATGTTTTTTTGTTTGTATTTTTTTTTTTTTTTTTCAAAGGGAAGTGTTTACTTTTGCATTCAAGAAGTTGAATACTTACTTTTTTGTATTCAAAGTTGTCAGCAAAGAAACATTCATAAATAGTTTATAATATGCTTTTACTGTTATTTTAGTTTTCAAGAGATGAGAAATTGTACATTCAAACTTTTTTTTTCTAGGTTATTACGTATATGCCCAAGTCGAAGTTGATCATTGTATTGATCTTCAGTATTCAATTGTTATGATATAATAGGCATCAGCTAGCTACTCTTGAGTACTTATAAATTATTAATCACCAAGAGAAAGAATTTAATCCGTACTTATAATATTATATCTCAAGCAACTGTAAGATAACAACAATTGTACAAAGAATTTAGGACAATGCTTGGGTACTGACCAGTTAGTACTCAAGGTACTGACCAACCGATGGGCATTTGCCACGTAGCTCATTTATGAAGAAAAAAAGGAGATAACTGTAAAAAACTAAAAGAAAAAAGCCACGTGGCAACACCCTATTGGTGGGGTCAGAACCTTGGGTACTGACCAGTCAGTACCCAAGCAATTTCCAGAATTTAATCTGTTAGGTCATCTCCAACTCATCACTTCAATTTAATGCCACTTTTACACCAAAATGGTATAATTTTTACACCATTTCTTTTTTTTTCATCTCCAACTCATTGTACTAAATGTTATACTAAAAAGAATATTACATTTCTTTTATATACTTATAATTAAATTGATTGATAGTTATAGAGCCAAGGGTAAAATGGACATTAAAAAATACTCCATATCTACAACACCATTGAAAACTTCAAATTGGTGTCAAAGGATAAAGTTCAGTTGGAGAGCATTTTGTACTCCAAATTGAAGATTTACACCAAAATGAAGTTCGGTTGGAGATGCCTTTATTATATAGGCTATAACAATATTCGTGTTTGACACGAGATGCGGTTGGTTCGATGGTAAACTTTTCACACCTACGCTATGAGGTCATGGGTTTAAGTTCTCCTCCTCTCCCAAAAAAAATCATAAGTTTATGTAATATTTCAAAAAAAAAATTAAAAATCAATATTCGTGCCTGGCCCAAGCCTTTTATATATTGTAATTATCCTAATCTTGTTGCCAAAACTTCTAAAGGTTTTTAATGGAAACTTTCATAACCATCCCTGCCTAAATAACCGAGTATGGTTTTTAGTGTCATAGAACCTGGAATCTTACCACCCAAAGCAGAGGCACTGAAACAAGAATCCAAGGTCTAGAGGGAAAAAGAGTGGGAGGATAGAAAAAAATCTGACTTTTGCGGCCACAAAACCTAAACTTTGAGAAACAAAAACAAAAAAGAAAGACTAGAGAGAGAAAGTGAGTGCAAAGACTAGAGAGAAAGAGAGTGATGAAAATGAAGAGAGTGGTGAAAATGAAAACTAACAGCCGAACAGAGTAGGAGGGTGGAAGCAGTGGTGGACCTACTATGGGTCCAGATGGGGCACGCACAAAAGTGTCCCACCTCAACCTAAAAAAATTTGATTTATTTTATATAAAAAATTTGATTTATTTTATATAAAAAATAAAACGGGGAGCTATTACAGTAGAACCCTCTAAATTAATATTATTGGGACCCATCATTGAGTATTAATTTAGAGAGGTTATTAAGTTGAAGGGTTTTATATTATAAAGTGTTATTTTATCTTAGAAAATGTGTGCAAGTCGGTTTTCTTATTTAGGGAAGGTTCTTTTTCGGGATTCATTATTTAGTCGGTTTTTTTTTTTCAGAGAAATTTCCTTCTTTTTTTTTTTTAATTTTATTTATTTTTATTTTTATTTTTTAAGGATTCCTTGATTAGGAAATATTTATTAAGAAAATTTTCAATTCTTTTTGAGAATGTGATTACTTAGAGACCAATGATATATAATGAGGCTTATTATTTGGTTGTATATAACAAGAGAGATCTCAAAATATACCTAAAAATTGTATTCCTAATAGCTCCTAAAAATTCTCTATTTTCTAACTTCTTTATTATAACAAGAAGACAATTCAAAAGATAAATGATGAAGTAAAAAATATCAAATATGGTGGCCTTGAGTAAACTAGCATCTTGAAGTACTTTTCTAGTTCTTGATTATTATGTAATATATTTTATACTTTAATAGAATTATTAATTTATGCAACAGTCGGGACTAACATTTTACACTAGGTTTCAAAAAGAAATTATTAATTATTACGATAGAGGGGTTTATTAATTTTTTACACTAACCCAAGTCGGGACCGAGATTTTTTATTAATTTAGAGAAGATATTAATTTACGGGAGATTAATTTATAGGGGTTCTACTGTACCACTCAATATAAACAAATAAAAATAAATTGATTAATATTGTTTTTTTAAGTCGATTAAGAATTCAATTTTATCCTATAATTTTAATAATTTTTTGAATTTATTTATTTTGCACTCTTTTCCAATTTATTACTCAAATTTTTGTTTTCAAGTTGTCATTGTCAATCTCTTGTCTACACTTTCTTTATTTTATATTTTTAATTTATTTAGAATTAATAAAACAATAATTCACCAATAGTCAGAAGAATAAAAAAAATATAAAAAAATTTCTAATAATATTTATTAATAAATTATTTTTGTATAAATTTAAAATGAATTCATTATAAATACAAAACATAATTTCTTATTAAAAAATTAAATTGTAATTTATTTTTTCAAGAATAAACATAGTAACTTTCTTTGCAATGTTTTTCTTGTTATTATTATTGTTATTATTATTATTATTATTTACTATTATGTTTCTTGCTTTAATTTCTTTTTAATATAAGATTATTTAGCTCATCTTAATTAGATATTCTATTTGTTTTATTTTATTTAAACTTTATTATACCATAATCCTTTCTTTGTATATATATATATATAAAAAAAACGCATTTTAATATGATCCTAATTTTTGTTCATCATCAATTCATCATCATCATCATCATTGTTATTATTGTTGTTGTTGCTATTTTGCTCAAGTGTCCCCTTTCGTTAAAATTTATGGGCTCGTCACTTAATAAAAGGAGAGAGAAAAAAAAATCTATGACTTAAGATCCAAAAATGATATATTTCATTTTGAGGATGGTAGAGAAAAATAATATATCATCATTATGGAGCATTTTTGTTGGATTCAAGGATGACGCATTCGGTTAATCACTTCTATAAATTGATAACTCGTGGTTTTAATCAACATCCAACAAAGGGTTAATTGCACTAACTTATCCTTAGTTTATTGAAACTAGTAAGATTCCAAAAAGATTCCCTAAATTAATATAAACACCCTCACCACAAAATCAATCAGTTAACTTTAACGGTTAACTAGCCTTCATTGTGGAAAGCCAAAATTACCCTTGACATACCATCTCAAACATAAAATATTTTTAAAGTTAAAATTAAAATTAAAAAACAAGAAATCTATCGGTGGTGGAGCTCCACTGGTGACAGAAACATCCTTAGTTCATAGAGGATTCCTCCTCCACGAATTGTAGGAGGCCGATCTCCACCACAAGTGTATTTTCTTGTTTTTTTTTTTATAAAAAAAAAAAATTGATTTTTTAATTTTTAACTAAAACCTACTTTATGTTTGGAATGTCGTGGCAGGGGTGCATTTAGCTTTCCATAAGTCAAGGTTAGTCAACCGATAAAGTTAACAGTTTGATTTGATGACAGGGGGTGTTTATGTTAATTTAAGACATCTTTTTCAAAGTTAACCAGATTTAATAAACTAAGGGCATGTTAATGCAACAACAAACAAATCGAGAATTCTAAATTTATTCTAGAGAAAATAACAGCATGTGTGCGTGAGGTTTGCCCTTTTACATTGATAAACAACTTTATCAAAAGCTGACACTCATCTCCCATGTCATTAGTTTTGATTAGGGTTGACCTTAACTTTAACACCTTGAAGGGTAATATCATCATTTTAATCTTAATTTAATAAAATCAAAATTTCAAGAATAAAAAAAAAAAAAAAAAAGAATAAAATCTCCACCGTCCATCTTTGTTGAGATCAAATAAAAAAAATTTAAAAACAAACAAAATAAATAAATTTGATATTATTTTGTTTTTTTTTTTAATTATTTAACGACTGGGGAGGTGACCGTCAATTTTCGATAAAGTTATTTATACGTGTCAGGCGAACCTCAAGGTAGTATGGTGTTATATGCTCTATATTTTAATAAATAAAATAAAAGTAATACAAAATTGAATAACTTCTAAAACAAAATTATATAGTTATTAACAATATTTCAAATTTTAATTTTATAACAAATAATGTCAACTTAAGTATTATTAGATATTACAAACATTTTAGAAAGTTAATCATTATATAACATGATTAATCTAAAAAGTTGAGAGAGACTTGAAAGAACAAAGTGCCCGTTGTCACAGAATGGCAATTTTAATCTTTACCCTATGTTCGTTAACACATTGGAACATGGCACTAGTAATCTTAAATAACAAGACAAAATGGGATTACTCCGATAGTATGTTTCTCACGTCTACACCACGAAGTTGTGGATTTGAATTTCCTACTCCTCTAAAACTACGAATTATTATAATATTTCAAAAATAAAAATAGTAAACTTAAATAAAAATTTGAATATAATAAACTCACTTCACCTCGTCTTTAACATTTTCGGACTATTACTATTGCTGGCAGCCATTAATGCTTCAGCTTTTACAACTCTGCATCATCATCGTCTCTCTCTCTCTTAATTCAACTTCATCTTCTCCAACGGTCTCTATGTGTCTCTATTTCGTCATTCTGGTGTCTCACTAAAGCATCATTTTGTTAAAAATTAAGCTCAGTCCAGCAAACATAAGCATCAAAACAAGCTTTCAATCGAAATTATGAAAAATCTTTTTTTTTTCCTTGTGACTGCTTTTTTTCACAATTTTTTTTTTTTTTTTTTCAAAATGGGATTTCATAAAAATAAAAAAAATAAATATAAAAAAATTTATAAAAAAAAAAAAAGTAAAAAGAAGACTATCAAATGTTTTACAGGGAAAGCACAAAAGAGTTTTAGGCTCATTGGTTAGGATAAAATTGAAAATAAATAAATTTTTTAGGGGATAGTTTTTAAAAAAATAATAATAATAAGTCGTGGAATCCAATGGTTTTGGTTCAAAGTGACTAAAGTGAGAAGTAAAAAAAATGTAACTTTTATGAATTAAACAAAATCACTTGATTGATCTCAGATAGACCTAAAATGATAAGTGAAAAAAAAAATCGAACTTTTATGAATTAAAATGGACTCAAGTTGATTACTAAAACGTCCTTATATATGATTTACGGCGTGTTCTATTCCTTAAAAATGGACTCAACTAGACAACTACATGGGTTCCATTTCCATCGGTAACTTGTGAATTAATTTTCAATTAGTTTTGTATACACCGGAATCCATTAAAAGAAAAACAAAGTACCTTTTATTTCTATTAGAATTATTGACAAGGAGCCAGTGCCATTATCTCTTAATTTGCTTCAAATGATGTGCAGGGAGTTTTGGACAAGTTGTCAGCGTGCTCTAGGCTGTTAGGTAAATGGAATAGGGATAACAGAAATTCTATGCAACTTGGTATTAAACAACAAAAAAAGGGAATTGGCTTATGATATCCGGAATGTGTCTGGATCGGTTGATTGGCGACGGGTTCGCACCATTGAAAGGGACTTAGATGAGCTGCTGGAGTGTGAAGAAGTTTTCTTGAGGCAACGTTCTAGAGTTTCATGGCTGAGAGAAGGTGATCGTAACACGAAGTTTTTCCATGTAAAAGAAGCCAGTCGAAAGAAGAGAAATGTCTTGAATGGGCTGTTCTATGTGGGTGGAATTTGGCAAGTTGGGGATCAAATGGAAGGTGTAATTTAGAATTATTTCACGGACATTTTTACGTCGTCAAATCCTTCTCCACATGATATTGGTAAGGTTGTTTCTTCTGTTGATTCAAAACTTCCCAGTAGTATGAGAGACTTTCTTGATTTACCTTATACTGCTATTGAAGTGAAATAGGCATTATTTCAAATGAATCCTTTGAAGGCTCCGAGTAGAGATGGTTTCCCGGCTGGGTTTTATCAAAAAATTTGGCATGTGGTTGGCAATGACGTGACTCAAGTTTGTCTTGATTGCTTAAATGAGGGTCAGTCAGTCGAAAGATTAAATCATACGGTGCTTTGCCTTATTCCAAAAGTTAAGCAGGTGGAGAGGATGTCGGAGTTGAGACCAATTAACCTCTGTAATGTCATTTATAAATGCATTTCGAAGGTCTTAGCAAACCTCTTGAGGAAGGTTCTTGATGGGGTAATTTCTGAGACGCAAAGTGTTTTTGTCTCGGGAATATTACTGATAACGTTATGGTGAGCTTTGAGAGTATGCACGCGTTACGCCGGAAAGTGAAACGGAAACGGGGCTTCATGGCTCTTAAATTGGATATGTTTAAGGCGTAAGATAGGGTGGAGTGGGTTTTCTTGGAAGAGATGATGCGGAAGATGGATTTCTCTGAGAAATGGATAACAAAGATCATGGACTGTGTTTCGACGGTATCCTTATCGTGTATCATTAATGGAAAGATGAGAGGTAATATTAGACCTTTCAGAGGTCTTAGACAAGGTGATCCCTTGTCTCCTTATCTATTTCTCCTATGTGCGGAGGGTTTATCGGGATTGATTTCTAGGTCGGAGAAAATGGGGAAGTTTGCAAGTTTCCAGTGTAGTAAGGGGGGGCCAAAAATCACCCCTCTGTTTTTTGCTGATAATAGTTTGCTCTTCACTAGAGCTAATGTGTCGGAATGTATTAATGTTAAGCGAATTCTTGAGGAGTATTCGATGGCGTCAGGTAAAATTACTAATTTTCAAAAATCTGAGTTGGGGTTCAGTAAAAATATTCCTGTTGTAGATAGATCTTCTTTGGCCAGTTTGTTGGGTATGTAGGTTGTTGAGTTTCACGACAGATATTTGGGGCTCCCATGTGTCACTAGTAGGAACAAGCGTGTCCTTTTCAGTATTATGAAGGAAAGGGTTTGGCAAGCTCCAAGGTTGGCAGAGACGATTATTCTCGGCCAGTGGCTGTGAGGTCCTTCTGAAGGTTGTAATCCAGTCTATTCTCATTTATTCTATGAATTTGTTCAAGCTGCCTATCTCTCTTATCTCGGAGCTTTATAGCCTTAGTGCAAGATTTTGGTGGGGTGGTGGGGATTTGAAACGAAAAATGCACTCGTGTTCTTAGAATAAATTATGTAAATCTAAGAATCCGGGGGGAGGGGGGGTTCTTAGAATAAATTATATAAATCTAAGAATCCGGGGGGGGGGGCCACAAAAATCTGGAAATAGGGATGGGTTAGGTGCCCCCTCCCCATTACCCCCAAATAATATAATATTATAATATATTAATATATATATGTATCTATTTGTTTATATTTTCAATATTTTTATTATTTATATTTTACTAACTATATATACATCTTTATAACTTAAAACCTAACCCTAAATCATATTCCTTATTTTCTTCCCTAAAACGTTTCTCACTTTTTCTGCACCACACCACCACTTCACCAGTCACCTACCTCTCTGAAATTTGAATTACCGTCGTTTCTCCTGCCGTCGACTGCCATCGTTTCTCCTGTCGTCCTTTCTCCATTTCTCTTGTCGACTAGTATGTGAGTATTTCTTTGATTTGGTATATCTTTTTAGATTGGTTGTTTGAATGTTTATGACTAATTGTTTCACAGGTAGCCTGTATTTGTGTTGTTTATGAGTTACAGGTTCTGATTATCTAAACTTTTTGTGTTATTATGATGAAAGAACAACTTAGCTTTCATTTAAATTTGTATGAGATGTTATTTTGTATTTGAATTTAATAGATTGCAAATTTGTGTGTTTTTTTTTTTAATATATATAATTGTTACTAATACAGGGAAAACATGAAAAATAGGGAAACCCCAAATTAAAATGGGGGAATGGGCGGACCTCCCCCCAAAACTACCTCAACCCCATTTCCCCCAAATGAGGAAATTGGGGGGGAGGGGGGGTGTTTGGAAAATGGGGGTGGGATTGGAGGGACCTACATCCGCCCCCATTCCCCCATTGACCATCCCTAGCTATGCTTGCTAAGCAATGTTGGCGTCTTATTCAGTGTCCAAATTCTCTGTCGGCCAAGGATCTTAAGGGTTGTTATTATCCAACTATAGACCTATTTAATGCAAAAAAAAAAAAAAAAAAAAAAAAAAAAAAAAAAGCAAAAAAGGTTCTTTCCTTTGGAGAAGCCTTGTTTGGGGTCGGGATTTGGTCGAAAGGGGCTCTAGATGGCTTGTGGGTAATGGTAGGATGATCTTGATTTATGGAGATCGTTGGATCCCAAGGCCAACTTCTTTTAAGGTCTTGTCTTAACCGGTGCTTGGTGCCTTAGCTACGGTGGATATGCTGAAGTTGGACTCGGGGGAATGGGATAAGAGTGTGGTGCGTGGTTCTTTTGTTTCTAATGATGTAGATTTGATTCTGAACATGGTTCCCAGTGTGACTAAGATGGAGGATTCCTTCGTGTGGCATTTTAATCCCTCTGGCTGCTATACGGTGCATAGTGGTTATTGGGTTAAGAAAACGTCCACTTTAAATCCTAGTGTTTCTGGTTTGGGTAGATTGGAGTCTTGGTGGAAGCCTAGCCTCTTTCCTCAATGCAACAAGGTTTTTCTAGTGTCTTCATCTTCCTTATAAGGTTAAAATTTTTGTTTGAAAGGCTTGCATTGATGGATCCCTACTCTTGGTAACCTTTTCTTACACAAGGTTCCAACAGAGACTTGATGTCTTTTCTATTTTAACAAGGTGGAAACAACTGTCCAAGCCATTTGGAGGTGTTCCTCATTGAAAGATATTCGGTCGAGGTCCGCTCTGAGTGGCAGTGGCAAGTCTATGGATTCGAGCCCTTTCTTTGATTTTGTATTGGATTGCTGGGATCGTTTGAGTTTGAGGAAGTTTGAGCTGATATGTGTGCTATGGTGGAGGATCTAGTACACAAGGAATCAAGTTGTGCATAATAAAGGTGTTTCTGATGCTGATGAAGTGTTTGGCTGGGCTGAATCCTTCATTAAGGATTTTCGTCAATCTTTTGGTTGGGTGACTCTTGTTGTTAGTGGTGGCAGTGTGTTACCTCGTTGGCATGCTCATGACAGGGGAATTTTTAAGATTAAGACGAATGACGTGAGGGGTGGTGATTCGCGATTTCAATGGGGTTGTTATGGCTTCTGCCCGTTTTGGTCTTCAGGCCAACTTTCAACCTCAAATTGCAGAAGCTTTGGCAATCTATAAAGGCATTATGATTGCTGTTAACAATGGTATTGTTCCTGCTTTCCTAGACTCTAATGCCTTAAATGTTTTCAATGCTATTCGCTCTTAAGTTTCTCCTTATGCTAACGTTGGGGTTGTTATTTTTGACATTCTTAGTGTTATTGGTTGTCCTCTCGGTTAACTTTGTTCCCTATGGTGTAAATGGTGTCGCACATGGGTTAGCTAATTTGGCTTTGTCTTATGTCGGCGAGTCTGCCTGGCTAGAAGATTGTCCCATTTATGTGGAAAATTTTGTTTTGGGTGATAGCCCTGTTTCTTTGTAGTGGCCTCCACCATTTTTTTTCTTTTTTTATTGAATTCCTTTTTCAAAAAAAAAAAAAAAAAAAAAAAAAAAAAAAAAAAAACTCTTTGTTATAGTATTATTAGGAAACTCAACTTATATCATAACTCACATGCCAAAGTTGCATACCTCAACTAAACATGACATCGGTATCAGTTCCCTTGTTCTGATGGTTCAAAACCGGTTTTTTTTTTTTTTTTTTTCATATTACAAAAAATTACATTTTATTTATAAAAAAATAAAATATTAGAAAAAACATTGTAGATTATTGGGCCACCATAACCTTTGTTCAAGTAAGTATATTTTCCATTGCCTTCTCCTTTTTATATAGGTTAGGTATTTCTTCACTTTTTTTATTTATCCGATGTGGGATGTGATATTGAATAAATAAATTTTGCCATCATCCTAATTAAGAACAAGTAAATTTTAGTATTACATTTCAACTAAACAAAGAAATCCATATACGTAAAGCAAAACCTTGTGATGATAGAGGATGTGAGAAGCACTAAGAGACTTCTTGGATCTGCAAATCCCATAATAATCACAGTAGTAATGCCTTATGTCTCTAAATATTGCCCTTTCTTCCATTTTAACAACCACTGCACAAAGTAACAAAATTGGTAGAAATATCAAAAAATTATTTTGTGTTGAAAGTTTTAAGAGATTAAAACAAAGTATATAACTTTAAAAATACGTCAATGTGATACTTTAAAATGTTCATTGATTTGGCCAAAGTGATTGATATTCCTATGATTGGCATGTCGTTTACATGGTCCAACAACAGAGAAAACGAGTCTTATCCTAGATTGGATCGTTGTCTTTGTGATCCATTATTTATATCTTGGTTCCCTAACCTAGTTCAAAAAGGTCTTAATAGGAGCCTATCTGATCATAATACTGTATGCATTGGCAAGTTAGAAGTTGACTGAGGCCCTAGGCTGTTTTGTTTTCTGAATAGTTGGTTGGAGGACAAAGAGTTGATAGATGGGGTTCGTAGCAAATGGAAGCAAACAAAAGGAAATGGATCAATCAGTTCGAAATTGTTTCTCAAAATGAAGGCAGTCAAGCATCATATGAAATCTCGGATGAAAGGTAGGAAGAAGGTATGGGATCAACTGAAGGTCTTGGAAGCAGAGTTAGCAACAATTGAAGGAAAGGCAGTGTCTCAGGGATGGACGCTGGTTTTGAGACAGGAGTGTACGTCTTGCTTGACTAAGTTATGGAAGAAATTTCGAGGGTGAAATGGTTTAAGGAAGAAGATAGGAATTCTAGGTATTTCCACATCCTATCTAACATGAGAAAAAAGACTAACTTCATTGGTGATCTTATCATTTCGGGTAGAATGTGCAGTGATCCTTCTCAAGTGGGTATGCATTTGTTTTTTAAGGAGCATTTCAAGAATAGGGGGCTACCAAGACTGAATATGCCAAGACTTTGTACCAAGCAAATTTCGGAAAAGGAGAAATTTGATCTATAGGCAAAATTTTCTATTGAGGAAGTGTGGGTTGCTTTGAGTGACTGTGAAGGGAACAAAGCTTCGGGTCATAACGGTCTCAATCTTAATTTTATTAAGGCCAATTGGGAGCTACTAAAGGATGATTTTATGAATTTCCTTCATAAGTTTCATAAAGATGGTTAGGTAGTTAGACATTTGAATTGCACGTTCATTGCTCTTATTCCGAATACTAGGATGCCCAATTCCTTAAAAGATTACAGACCTATCAGCTTGGTTGGTTATCAATACAAAATTTTGGCCAAGGTTTTGGCTAATAGGTTGAAATAAGTGATAAACTCAGTGATTGACCTGATACAAATGGCTTTTGTGAAGGATCGTCAGATTATGGACAGTTTCGTTATAGCATAGGAGGTTATTCACTCTTGGAAGAAAAAGGAAAATGAGGCCTTTTGGTGAAATTAGATTTTGAGAATGCATATGACAGTGTGGACCATGACTTTCTGATTGAGGTTATGAATAAGGTGGGTTTCAGTTTGAGATGGCAAGAGTGGATTAGATGGTGTATTGCATCTTCTTCTATGTTTTTTTTAATGAATGGTAGCCCCATGTATCAATTTTCAATTGAAAGAGGCCTTTGTCAGGGTGACATGTTGTCCCCTTTCCTCTTTAACATGGTTGTGGAAGTCCTAAGTGTGATGCTTTGTAGAGCAAAATCTTTGGACTTGATTAGAGGAATTGGTTTTGAGGATGAAGGCATTCATATTTCCCACTTATAGTTCGCTGACGACACAGTGTTATTTTTAGAGCCTAAGATGACCTATCTTGTAAATACTAAAAGAATTTTGAGGTGTTTCGAATTAATATCAGGATTGAAAATCAACTTTCAAAAATCTTGTCTTGTCAGAATTGGCAAGAAAGATCCGCAAGAGGTCGATTGGGCTGCTGTTTTTCGGTGTGTGTCGTCTTCTTTGCCTGTGACATACCTCAGTCTTCCTTTGAGAGGAAATTCAAGAAGGGAAGCTTTTTAGGATCCAGCTATCAATAAGGTGGAGTAGAGGCTCGCTCCTTGGAACATAGCTTATATATCAAAATGAGTACGACTTGTTCTTATTAAAACAGTGCTATAAAACCTCCCTTATTACTTTATGTCAGTATTCCTAATTCTAGCGGTTGTGGCAAAGAAGATAGAAAAGCTATAGAGAAATTTTTTTTGGAATGAAGGTATCTCAAAAAAAAAAAAAAAAAAGATTCACCTTGTTGACTGTGAGACTCTATGAAATAGCAAGAGTACGGGTGGGTTAGGTATTGGAAAGATGATAGATAAAAGGCTTAGTCTCATGGCCAAGTGGATAATTAGGTTTGGTAAAGAAGAGTTGACCTTATGGAAGAAGGCCATATGTGCAAAGTATAGACTTGGCATCATACCTTTTTGTGGGAAGGTAAGGATATAAAATCTAGGTCCCCCTTTTTTTTTTTTTAGCTGTTTGCAATTTTTTTTTATTGATGGTCATAGTGCTCATAACATCATTTCAAAAGGTTTTCAGGTGGTGGTTAGGAGTGGTCATCGTATTCGTTTCTGGAAGGATATTAGTTGAGACTCTTTTCCTTTGCGAGTTGATTTCCCTAGAATTTTTGCTCTAGCTTCTAACAAATGGGGGTGTTGAAGGAGTTTGGCCGATGGGATTATACAAAATGGATATGGGAAGTGGAACTTAGAAGACCATTATTCAATTGGAAGGTTAGTCAATGGAATTGTTTTATAGTAGCCTTGAATAGCATCACTGTTAGAAAGAACATTCATGATACTATGGCGTGGACATTTTGTTCCAACGGTCTCTTCTCAGTTCGATCTTTCTATTCTTGTTTGGAGGATATCTGTGGTAGGAATAATCAGGATAACATGCCTCTGTCTTCCCTTTGGCAGGGGATTTGTCCCCCGAAAACAGAGGTCTTCACATAGTAGCTAGTAAAAGGTAGAGTCTTGGTTCGTGAGGTTATGCGCAAGTTTGGTATGGATCAGTTGGCTAGTTTCGAGTGTCCGATATGTGGTTTAGCATCAGAATCGATTGATCATCTGTTTCTCATTCGTGACTGGTCTAGCAGGTTATGGAGGAGATGTATGGGCTGGTGGGGAGTTCACTGTTGTTTGAATTCATGCATTTTGGATTGGTTGAATGGGTGGTATGGCATGTGCCCTTCGTCGGCTAGAAAAAGAGCATGGAATATCTTGTTTTTTTGCTATCGTATGGACCATATGGGAGAGTCGTAATAACGTGGTTTTCCAGGGAACCCAAGCAAATTTAGGATTGGCTATGGATACAATTATGGTTAGAGTGGCTTTAAGGTTCAAGAATCATGGTCAAGGGTCTGATTGTGATTTAACTTTGCTTATGCTTGACCTTAATGACAGATGTGCTGACAGTGTGAATACCAAAGTTAAGAGAAGTGTGGTTTGGATCCCGCCTGTTGGCAATGATCTTTGTTTCAATGTCGATGGTTCCTCAAGAGGTAGTCCGGGAGATGCTAGCATTGGGGTGTGCTTAGAGACTCAAGTGGTAAGGTTTTATGTTTGTTTTCGTTCTATGTGAGAATTGTGGATTCAAATGCTGCTAAAGTCCTTGCAATCCACAGAGCTAGTCAATTGATTTCTTCTGATATGCTGTGATATTTCATGAATTGACATCAGGAAAGCATGAGCAGTAACTAGTAAGTCCACACAAGTAAAATCTTATATTTGCATCTGTTTAACGGTTACATTTATCACCCATTGAATTGATATCCAACAGCATTACATTTTTAATCATAAAGCTGCAGATTATCTAGGTTCAACTTATCCCTTCAACATTCAAATTAAAATGAAATAAATTGAGCAGTTCAACAAAAATAAAAAATCCAAATTGAGTAGAGAGTTTACAAATTAATAATCTATCAAATCTTCATGTGAGAGTGAGACCACATGATGATGTCCACATATAAACAAAGCAAACAAATCGATATGAAAGGAGAGAGTTGTGAGGTCTATTATATTCAATCTCACATCCTATATCCCACGTCGGATAAATAAGAGCAGTGAAAAGAGGTCTAACATATATAAAAAGGAGGTGGAGACATATGAAAACATACTTACCTTGACAAGGGTTATGGACTATGGTTCAATACTCTTTAATGTCATTTCTCTTTTAAACATTTTATTTTTATAAATACAATGTTAGTTTTTTTAATAATGAAAAAAAAAAAAAAAAAAAAAAAAAAACATATGTTGGAGTTGCTGGTTCGAACCGGAACCGATGGTTTCGGTTTAGTTCGAACTGGTGGTTCCTTATTTACTGGAACCCAAACCGCCCCATAACCGGTTATGGTTCGGTTCGTCGGTTTCGAACCGAACTGGTGCCATGTCTAAGCTAAGCTGATAGATGGACAAGTTTGGGGTTCAGGTAAATAATTCTCAAGTCAGCGGCTCGAATCCTACCAATAACAAAAACTTTCAAAAAAATACATAATCCCAAAGTGTCCTTCCAATTATCTGACATGAGAGGAGTGAAATAATGTTATAATTAATGTCAATTGACAACAAAATAACATCTTACGACCTTTGTTTTTCTTTTCTTTTTTTAATTAATATCTTTTAAATAAAGTGACACACACATATATAATCCATTTATACTAATTAATTCAATATAGATCAATTTTGTTAGCTTCGATACTTTTCAGTTTTAAGAGGTCAATTGATTTTAATTTTTCTACAATAAAGGTTACTGTACACAGATACATGTCGGAATTTGCATTGGTTCAGATTAACTTGAAATTCCTAAAGTAATTCAAATTGGGTTGAATTTCGACATGAGATCATATTAATTGAATTGGCAAAACAATAAGCATTATATCAATTTTGAATTTTAACAAAACATATCTACTAGAAATCTAAAACTATCAAACACCTACATTAAAATAAAGAGATGAAATGAGATTGGTCCGGTGGTAAACCTCTCACATCTGTACCACGAGGTTATGGGTTTAAGTCCTATCCCCTACTCAGAAAAAACCCTGAATTTACTTGATAGTACAATACTTAAAAGAAAAAAAAAATTACATTAAAAAAGAAGAAAATACAAATAGAACATAATTATTTACATGACACCTGTTATAAAAAAAACAATCATAATCTATTAAGAAAATACATGTTAGAGAGACCAATTATAAAATTTTGCTTTTAGTCTATAGATTTAAGAATCCACATATCATGTATATGTTTTTCTATAAAAGATAAAAATGTTATCAATTACAAATCTTTATAAATGAAGGTGCAATGTAGAAGAAAAACACATTAATTACCTTGTCCTACTGCAAACAGTCATATACATACCGATGCTCCACCTTCTCCACAGGGAAATAAATACAGAAGACAAGAAATTTATGTTCCCCTATGGGCTACGGCTCGACGATGATCTTTCCAGTTGCATGGCCATCGATACTCTTAGCCCAAGCATCTTCAACTTTGCTCAGGGGATGCTTCGAGTCAATCACTGTCTTAAGCTTTCCTTCTTTCACCAACTTAACAAGATAATCTAAGTTGTCACCCTTGGGTATTAAGAGCAGTGGCACCAGCTGCTTCTTGGAGAAAGTAAGTTTCTTCCAAGCAAAGGTCAACAGGGCGCTGGGACCGGGAGAGATATCTATTACCTTCCCGTTTGCATTTAGGTTAGGCTCAAAAATAGACCACGGAATCCCTGTTGCACAATGGATCACTGCATCGTATTTTCGTCCAGAAGGACTCTTTAGAGCTGCACCATCTGGAGTCTTATAATCAACAACTTCATCAGCCCCTAAACTCTTAACAAATTCAATGTTGCGAGCCCCACATGTGGCTGTCACATGTGTGTTCCCAAGTTTTGCCAACTGAACAGCGTAGTGACCCACACCACCTGAGGCAGCAGTGATCAGAATGTTTGACTGCTGACCACTTCCATCAAGCTTGATCCCGGCAGATTGGGTAAGGGCCTGGTGAGCAGTGAGACCAGCAACAGGTAAGCCAGCACCTTCAGCTGCTGAAACTTCTGGTGGTCGGGAGACTGTCAAGCTCTCCTTAGCTACAGCAAACTCAGCTAGTCCACCTCCAGTCTGCGTCAGGTAGCATAATCAAAACAAAACATGGACATAAAATCTACATGGAATAGTATAGTGCACAAAGAAATATTCTAAGGTTGAACATTTAGTACATAGAAAATTCGCAAGCAACCCATATTGTGCCACCACCTTGTTGTGCCATATCACCACGGAAGCATAGATACACATGATTGTATCCATCACATTTTTAATATATTAGAAATAAAAAAAAAAGTGTTGAAAGGGAACACTATGAGGGCAAGGTGACACCTACGACCCAAACCAGCATGTAGGGCAAGGTGAGATTCAAAACGTTCTTTCCATTTTTGGAAAGTTATCTGAACTACTAAAAGCATGCGATTATGACAGTTTTTTAACTGTCCAAAAGCCTCATTTAATAAGATCACCACATGGAGGGAGGGATAACTAGAAAACCACCCAACGTACTTGATCAACAATTTGACATGATCAAAAGTGAATTTAAAGAATTATAAAAAAAGAAGTGAATTTAAAGAGAAAACAGAGCTAGTATGATAGATGTCCTCAGCAGTGTAAATAAGAGAACAAATTTCACACGACTACCGGATGCAACACAATTAAAGTACCTCTTAATATATATATATATATAAAGGGGCAGGAGCAGCATCCCCTATTTTTGACACAAATTCTTCAAACATTGTGAACCCTTAGATTGAGAGATTATGGATGGTTGGATTGGGATAAGTTAATACCTTAAGGAAGCCAAGATGTTACACTTTAATATAGATGTTTTCTCTCTCATCCTTCATGAAAATAAATTTTAAGTTTGTTCAATTGTAGCGCATCTCTCCTCTTTCGTGTTACAAATTCTTTGATCTCTTTATTCTCCACCGACTTACGTATTTAAGTCAAAAATATTTTTTCTTATTTTCTCTTTGAAGGGATGTGACCGGAAGGAATCCACCAAACTTTTTGAAATGGAATTCTCTGGAGAATGAACTACGGGAAGGTAGAGTAGAAATTAGTATGATAAAATCTGATAATACGATAAAGTCGTCAAAATGAACGAACATGCCCGATAAAAAAATTTATTCCACTTCCCAGATTCTTTTTTTTTCTTATGACACGAATGATTCTAGGATTTTTTTAACATAACGTCCATCTATTCATGAGTTCGGATTAGAATTTTGACATGAATATATGTTAAAAATCACCCAATTCTTTCACTATTGATCATCTTCAGTGGTATATCACTTACCTACTGATGGGGAATTAGAGATTTGAGAACTTCCGTTAGGTGTAAGTTTAGGAAAAGTAATAAGTCCATTAGGGATATTATCCCATTTGTTTATTTTATTTCTAGGTTATTATCTCCTTTAGAGATAATTGTTTCAGGTTAATTATCTCCTTCAGATAATTGTTTTGTTATTATCAAGATTATGTATTTATCTCTTTGGTATCTAACCATTATTGAAGGGTCTGTTCAGAGTCTTCTGTAAAGTTAGACTTGATGAAAGAATAAAAAGAATAATTGTTTTCCAATCTCCTTTCTTTGTTTCCCTTTTGGTTTTACATCACCTACACAGTTAATTTGCAGGATTTTTAAATAAAAAAATACACATTTTATTTGTTATTTTAATCAAGAAACATGTGTTTTTATACATCTATATGTTTTTTTTAGGACAGGATTTCTTAATTTTTATTTATGTTAATGTGGGGGATATTTTAAACTTGGTTTAAAAAATCTTTAATTCTTTTGTAAACGAGAATATTAGTGAAAAAAGCAAGTCATTAGAGTTGGAGGCCTGCAATATTAAGTTGTTTTTTTTTTTTTATTCAAGTTTCAAATTAAATCCAAACACATGCCATTTTTTTTTTTTGTCTAACTGTGGTTAAAAACTTTCGTATTGAATCTTGAATGTATAAGATGAGAGAGAATATATGAGATGAGAGAGAAATGGAAAAAAAAAAAAAATTCTTTCATTTACAAGGAGAGAGAATATGTGAACGAGAAATAAATTTAATACGTTAAGCCGAAAGCAATTTGTTTTCCTTCGGATCCTAACCATTCACACATTCTTAATCTTAAGGTCCACAATGTGGGTAAAAATTTGTGTATTAAATAGGAGTTGCCGATCCTGCCCCATATATATAAATAGAGAGAGTAATGTTCAAATACGGGATCCCGAATTTGTTGAAATTTCTAGGATCCCTTTTTGGTAGATCAATCCAACGGTCAAAATGAATGTTAGACAAACCAAAAACAGAGCCCACTGGTCCACCACATAAGGAGAGAAAATTTCATTTTGGCTGTTAGATTGATCTGATCCAATTTCAACAAATCCGAGATCTCATATTTGAACATTACTATAGATGTGTGTGTAGGAAATAGAAAATTTCAATGTATAAGAGAGTAAATAGTAAACCACAA
The DNA here is from genome assembly GCA_035582765.1 of Acer negundo. NCBI lineage: Eukaryota > Viridiplantae > Streptophyta > Magnoliopsida > Sapindales > Sapindaceae > Acer > Acer negundo. Next base: position 19,609,629 of record CM069237.1, on the reverse strand, counting down.
GTCCACTAAGGGACCTACCAACCCAAGAAAAGACCCAAACATAGTAAACTCAACTAAGGGTTCTTTCAAACTAAGATGAGATGATAATTTTACTTAACAAAACCATCCAAATTTCAGAATCTAAATTTTGATCTTCCTCCATGGCGAAGAACATAGTGGACTAGAAATATTCATGGTTCTAGTAATCGGCCTAGGCGGCCACCTAGGCCTTAGGCGGACCCAGCCGCAGCGAGGAAGGCCTAATTGGCCTTCATATGGTTCTAGTAATCGGCCTAGGCGGCCACCTAGGCCTTAGGCGGACCCAGCCACAGCGAGGAAGGCCTAATTGGCCTTCATATGCGGCCTAGGCGCCTAGCAACATTTTTTTCAATAAATTGTTTTTCCAAAACGGCGTCGTTTTGGCTAATTCAATTTCACCGCCTAGACGGTCTAGGCGCTAGTCTACCGTACAACCGGTGCCTAACGCCTACGAGAACACTGGAAATATTTTAAAATAAATTGAAGGAATGAACAAAATCAAAATAACATCAATGAGTACTTACAGTGTGACTGAGAATAGCTACAACTTTGTCACCAGCTTTGAAATTTTTAACATCTGATCCTACCCCTACTATCTCTCCAGCCACATCAGTTGCTGTTCCAACAAAAAAGCTTATTCAGCAAAAAGCAAAAAACAAAACAAAACAAAAAAACCATTGCAATGCTTCTTATGGACTTACAATATATATATATATATATATATATATATATATACACACACACACACATAACAAACCAGAAAAAAATCATTGAGATCCGATAAAAAATCATATAGAATTTTTACTCGAGGAATATCTATCCAACTCTGGTTTTAGCAATGTTGCACTGAAATCAACCAGTACCAAATTAATGGCACTCCTATAACTACATTATCTTTCAAGGTTTATAATCTTGACATGACATATTCCCTCATAGTCCTATGAGATGATGCAGCTTGTTTTAGTTATGGACATCAATTGAGTGACAAGAAATATGTCTGAACAAAACCAATTAGGCACAAAACAAACAAAAACATCTATTTAGAAATAGCATGGCACAACAGACAGGGGTTTGGAGGGTGAGTTAGGCTCAATATTGTGTTGCCATGAAATTGAAACAAGGTTCCAAAAACATCATCATAAATGACATATTATCAACATATAGAAACTGATGTAATATCCAAATTTTAGTACAAAGCGAATGATAACATCCCATTTCATCAAATGCGATCGTGTTTAAGCAATTAAAGAAGACCTTCAGTAAGTTTTTGAATCTGGAAAAAAAAGAAAACCACATAATAAAAAAAATGGTAATATCACTACTAGCTGAAGCAGAACTTAAACTTACATGACCCAGCGGTAAAGAAGTAATTAAATGATCCCGTTACATAATATTAGGAATAAAATAGATTTACCAGGTACGTAAGGAAACTTGCGAGGAAACAAAGGCCGAAGCATGCCCTTTTGCATTTTCCAATCAACTGGATTTAGACTAGTCGCTTCCAGTTTCACTAAAACCTCATCTTTGTTTGTAGTGGGAACTGGTAAATCAACATGCTGCAACAAACATATATTATTATCAATATAATCAAATAGAGCAGCACTAGTTCCTTCCTTGATGGGCAATTCATCATATTAACCCAGCTTTGAACCTTTTTTGACTAAATACCCTAAGATTGGACGATTAACTTGATCATTGTAATTACTAATTAATACTACTAGCAGTTTCAGTAAACATAAGAATAAATAATTAGAAATCAACATTTCCTCAACCATCACCTTCCGGAAAGCGAGACGATTTAATTTCTTTAATTACTTAATCCAATCGAATCCAATCCAATTAAAAATGTTTAATCATATCTCGATATATAGGACCATAAAAATGAAAATTTAAGAGAAGAATCATTTAAAAATTGCTTGAAAATAAAAATTAAAGAATCGAGAATGCAAGAGATAGTGAAATAGATAAATAATTTAAAAATAAAAAATAAAAATAAAAAAAAAAATAAAAAAAAAAAAAAGAGAGAGAGAGAATATAAAAGTAACCTTCAAAGCAGCAGGTCCTCCACCATATCTATCATAAAGAACGGCGTTCATGATAGCCTTGGCTGCCATTTCCCAAAGCGGATACAACTGACTCTGTTCGAGTTGTCGACAAACAAGTAAAATATCTGCGCTGCTTCTTTCTTTTTCTTATGAAATATGGAGTGAGAGAGTGGCCGGCCAATATCTACTTCTAGTAAATACTCGTCTAATCGCGTGTACACATGAATTCACGAAAACGACCCCGTTTTTAATTGTCATGTCACATGTGTGTAGTAGAGAAAAACTTGGATGGAACGGTCTCATTGACGTGGTAATGAGACCGTTCAATCAAAATGTGCCATATAATACTTTAAAAAATATAATTTTATACTCATAATACAAATAACACATTTTAATTGGACGATCACATTACCATATCAATAAGACTATCCCATCCAAGTTTTTCTTGTGTGTAGTATGCCAGTACGCTGTGCTCCAAACGTGGAAGCGTGGCGTTGCCTCTCCTTCGAATGCAATTATTTATTCGAATAAGACAAGAGAACCGCTTTACCTAAGCTCATGTTTGATAAGTGACATGTAGATAAATAATTCCATTGCGGTGGGACAATTAGCTGGGATATTATTTTCTCACAACTTTTGTTATGCATTTTTTTTCTTTATTTTAATTAAATTATTTATATATAAACATTAAATTTATTTAATCCAATTTTGTCTCACTTTTTCTTTCCAGATGACATCTTATTGTTCTTAAAAGGTTTCGAGCATGGACTGTTAGGCTATTAGGGGTATCTTAAATAACTATGCTACGGCTTTGGGCCAAGTTATAAACTTTAACAAGTCGGTAATGTGCGTTAGTAATTATATGAGTAGGGCTAAGGGGGATTTCTTGGCGGGGATTATCGAGGTGCACTTGGTGAAGTGTCATGAGCGCTATCTAGAGCTTCCTAGTTTCATGAGTAGGAATAAGCGAAAGTTATTCTCTGACATTAAGGATCAGGGTGGGAGAAGGTTTGAGGGTGGAATTGATAAAGAAACAATAATTTTCTGAAAATAATAGTTATTTGATTTCTCTTTGATGCCATTCTTTTGTATTGCTATCACATTATATATACAATCTCATTTACAACTATGCAATCCCACTAATTGAGCAATTACAATACAATTGATAGTTGATGAGCTAATCCTATAAAATAATACAGTTGACTATAATAAATGGCTAAGATTATGACAACAAATTAATTCTACAATTGCTATAATTATGCCAACAAACTATCCTTGACACCCCCCCTCAAATTGATATTAGTGATCAGCAAGCATCAATTTGCCAACAAAGAATTGGTGACGTGTCCTTGTCAAAGGTTTTGTAAGAATGTCTACTGTTTGAAACTCGATTGATACATGAGGTAGAGTAATAACATGCTCAGCAAAAGCTTCTCGAATATAGTGACAGTATACCTTTATATGTTCGGTCCGCTCATGAAAAACGGGATTTGCAGTAATCTGTATAGCACTTGTATTATCAACATGAAGAGGTGTTGGACTGGTTTGAGTAAAACCAAGTTCTGAGAGAAGGCGATGAAGCCAAACGATTTCAAAACAAGCAGAAGACATGGCTTTGTATTCTGCTTCTGTTGAAGACTTGGAGACCCTTTCTTGTTTCTTGCATTTCCATGAGATAAGAGCATCATCGAGATACATACACCAATTTGTTATAGATTTATGAGAATCCGAACATCCTGCCCAATTAGAGTCACTGTAAGAGTGCAAAGTTAGAGATGAACCAAGTTTGTAAAACAACCCACGAGTAAAGGTTCCAAGCAAATAACGAATGATCCGCTTAACAGTTGTGAAATGTAAATGTCGAGGCTGCTACATAAATTGGCTCATCAAAATAACAGCATAAGAAATATTCGGTCGAGTAATCGTCAAATAAACCAAACTTCCAACCAATTTTCTATATGTTGTAGGACAAGATAACAATTCTCCATCATCTTTGGAATATTTGACACTAATTTCCAAAGGAGTATCAACAGGTGATGAATTTTCAAGGCCAGCTAAAGAAATCAAATCCTTAGTGTACTTATATTGATTTACAAATATACCATCAGCTGAGCGGTGCACTTCAAGGCCAAGAAAATATGTTAAATGTCTAAGGTCTTTCATGTGAAAAGAAGAATGCAACGAAACTTGAAGTTTTTGAATCCCAACCTTGTCATTTCTAGTAATGATAATGTCATCTACATAGACTAGAAGAATGATGATACCTTTTTTTAGATCGATGTAGAAACATAGAAGGATCATTGGTGCTTTGAATGAAGCCAAGTTGATGAAAAATCTTGCCAAATTTTTCAAACCATACCCGCGGAGCTTGTTTCAGCCCATATAGAGAACGTCGAAGATGACAAACATTAGATGGAGAACAGGTTGTGATCCCAGGCGGAAGCCTCATATATACCTCTTCTTCAAGATCACCATGTAAAAATGCGTTTTTCACATCCATTTAGAATAGAGGCCATGATTGAGAGGCTGCAATGGCAATCAATGTACGAACCGTAGTCATCTTGGCAACTGGGGCAAATGTCTCTTGATAATTGATTCCATATTCTTGCCAATTTCTAAGAGCAACCAAATGAGCTTTGTGTTGATCCAATGAGCCATCAGATTTGAGTTTAATAGAGTAAACTCATTTACACCCTATTGGTTTGCATCCATCTAGACAAGGAACAACATCTCATGTGTGATTTTTTTTCTAATGATGCTAGTTCTTCATTCATGGCATGTTGTCAATGTGAATGTTATTTGGCCTGTGAATAAGAAGTAGGAACATAAACAAATTGTAATGTAGTCACAAGAGACAAGCGATCAGGTGGTTTCAATTTAAAACCCTAATTGGGTTTCTTTTCATTTGTTATCTGAGTCTTTTGTAAGTTTTTCTCTGGTTATATGAATTTTGAATCTAATTGAAAAGTCTCGGAGAAGAAATGAAAAGACTCGAAGAAGTAATGAAAAGGCTCGGATAGTTCATTAAAAGGCTCGGAGAAGTAATGAAATTAACAACAAAAAAAAAATTGTTGAAAAGTTTCGGAAAATAAATGAAAAGGCTCGGAAAAGTAATGAAAAGGCTCGAACAGTTCATTAAAAGGCTCGGAGAAGAAATAAAAAGGCTCGGATATTCAAAATTTTTTAAAAAAAATGATTGTCGAAAAGGCTCGGAGAAGAAATGAAAAGTCTCGGAAACTAATTGAAAAGTATCATAGACTAAATGAAAAGGCTCGAGCTTTTTCGTTCCCCGAGCCTTTTCATTTCTTCTCCGAGACTTTTCGAAAATCATTTTTTTTTTTTAATTTTGAATATCCGAGCCTTTTTATTTCTTCTCCGAGCCTTTTAATGAACTATCCGAGCCTTTTCATTACTTTTCCAAGCCTTTTAATGAACTATCCAAGTCTTTTCATTACTTCTCCGAACCTTTTTATTTCTTCTCCGAACCTTTTAATGAACTCTCCAAGTCTTTTCATTTCTTCTCTGAGCCTTTCCATTTCTTTTCCGAGACTTTTCAACAATTTTTTTTTGTTGTTAATTTCATTACTTCTCCGAGCCTTTTAATGAACTATCCGAGTCTTTTCATTACTTCTTCGAGCCTTTTCATTTCTTCTCCGAGACTTTTCAACAATTTTTTTTTGTTAATTTCATTACTTCTCCGAGCCTTTTAATGAACTATCCGAGTCTTTTCATTACTTCTCCGAACCTTTTCATTTCTTCTCCGAGACTTTTCAACAATATATATATATTTTTTAATTTTGAATCTCCGAGCCTTTTCATTTCTTATCCGAGCCTTTTAATGTACTATCCGAGCCTTTTCATTTCTTCTCCGAAACTTTTAATAAACTGTCCGAGCCTTTCTAAGCTTTGTCCTAGACTTTTTCGAGCCTTTTTAACAATTTTTTTTTCTTCGCACAATCTGTTTAAAGTTTACAAAAGAGTGTTTTAAATTGAAAAAAGAAAAAAGCAACTAACAAGACGGTTTATATCTCAGATGTAACTAACAAAGGCTGGAACATAAAAAAAAAGTCGCTATTGTGTTTGGTCGTGATCCACCGTTGTCCATTGATGGAGGATTTTGAAAGGAAAAAAAAAAACAAAATGGTGAAGAAGGTTACTGTGGGGGGGCATTTTTGCCCGTTCACCATAATAGGTGCATTTTAAACTTAAGTTATTAAACCGGTGACTTTCTTACAAAGTCAGGTCCAAATAGTGACAAAAAAATTTTGAGACCAATTTTAAAATTATATTTGAAGAGAGCAAGGTTTTGTCATACTTGTGATATAGGGTAGAATTTTAAAATTATATTTGAAGAGAACAAATTCTAAATTTTTATTTTTTTAAATAAGTTTGAAATGATGAAAATACCCTTAATTTTGTCGGTCAAACATGGTTAACGGTTAAATTTAACTAACAGCAGGGGAGTGAGTGTCAATTAACTAACAAACCTTATAACAATTCGGTGAAATTTGCTATTTAATTAAAATGACCTTTAACGTTCAATTGTGCATGCATGATGTTTTCTGGATGTGATTGAGTTTGTAAGATTATAAGAGAGCAAGTTTTTTCAAACTTGTGATAAAAGGTAGAATTTATTCTCTTCAAATATAAGTTTTTGTCCAAATTTCAAAGATTAAATCTTTTTTTTATTTTGAACTCCCTTTAAAAAAAAAAAATTAGGTCAACAAAAGTACGAAGAATATCGAAGGCCTCATTTTTTATAGTTCGCTTTGGGCTTCGAAAATCTCAGGGCCAGCCCTGAGTGAGCCAGTTATCATCTATTCGCTGAAGATTAATTGCTGTGAATATTTACAAAATTTTTGATATATTGTGTTACAAATATAATCCACAAGCAAGCAACATTTGAACAATTAATTGTAATATACAATTAAACATTTTGTGTAACATATCCCAAAGCATCCTTGTAATTATTCCACAAATCTTTGACTATGGTAGAAAGCATCTCCGAGAACCCATCAAAAATCTCCTGTAATGATTTAATCAGCTCATCTAATGAATTCCTGGTTATCTCTGCTAGACCTCCCATGGTTGACCACGTAGCAACAACTGATTCTATCACAGCTTCTTTAAGAAGATCAAAACCAGAAGAGATCATAGAACCGATTGCTTCCATTAAAACTTGCAACAAGGATTCAAAACAGGCCTTGATGGCGTCCCCTAACTGTCCTAATGCACTGTGGATCGCTTCACCGTGTACTTTGAAGGCTTGGATGATTAACACCAGAAGATACGCTGTGGTGCTGAAGATTAATCGAGTAATTAGAGTTGATAATGTGGTGATGATGCAGAAAATGAAATTGAGAATGAAAACTATCATTTTTTCTTGGTTGATTTGGTAGAAAAAAAAACTTGATAGAGGGCTGCAAGTTCCAAGCTGATGTTGTTTCACTTGTTTGGTTGATTATTAGTTTATTTAGTTAAACCGTTGAAATTGATGAAGATGTTGAGTTGACATGTGGTATTATAATCAATAGTTGTTGTCCTCACTCCTCCTTTGAAACTGAAGGGGAAACAACCTTAACATTAAACTAATTAAATGGGTTATTCTAACTCATCCTTAATAAAATAAAAATAAATTTTAGAAATTAGTAAACCATTAAGAAATAAAATCAATCCATTGCAAAAAGGTGTCTTGTCTGAGTGGTCGGAGACTTCAAAATAAAATCATTGGAAGAGTTGTATTTGAAGTTGTGAGCCAGGTCCAATAGACACCTAACCAATGGTCGGCTTTCAAAAATTAAAAAATAAAAATCAATCCATTGCAATGTCAAATTTGGTACAAAAAAAAGTAAAATGCTATATTCGACACATCAAGTTAGTATTGTGCTTCAATGTACGATTATATTTAAAATACTATTTTTATTATTTTATTAATTAAAATTATAAAAGTAAACAATTACTATTAATACATTCATTATTTCTTTTAATATTCCAATGCAAAGTTCTATTAATGCACTCATTATTTCATTTAATATATATATATATATATAATAGTATTTTTAAAATTAAAAAATAAATATTTATTGATGTGTCAAATTTGGCACATTGGCACACAATATAGCATATGCCAAATTTGACACATCATTTAGCACTGCATTGGAGGATGGTTTTTGCATCATATGCTAAATTTTAATATTTGCACAACATTAGAGATGCTCTAATGGGTGGGTTTGGGTTGCGTAAAATTTGAGTCGACCCATTTACAACTTGATACGCATTCTATTCGATTCAACCTATTTTACATATTTTTATTCTTTCCCGTTAATATCAAGAGTGGGGAAGCCTTTCCTGATTTTGGGAGTCAACTTCTTCTTGGTATGGAAGTATACATTAATCGGACTGCGTTGTAGTGTTGTTAGCTAGGTCTCGATAGGTCCCGGCATACATTTTTTTTTTTTTTTTTTAAAAGTGAATTATATTTACCTATTTTAAGATGAGTCTTCATTATCGACCGATCAGCTTAGTTCAAAAAGAAAATATTTTTGAAAAATTTTAAGAATTCAAGAAATGTTGTTCACATTTTTTATGTGAGAGTTATGAGACATTTTTCATAATTTTAAGGGAGGTTGCTAATTAAATTCACAATCATGTTATTTTAACCAAACTCTACTGAATAAATTTCACAATCAGTGAGCCAGTTATCATCTATTTGATAATTAAGATTAATATTGCTGTGAATATTTACAAAAATTTTGATACATTGTGTTACATATATAATCCACAAGCAAGAAACATTTGAACAATTAATTGTAATATACAATTAAACATTTTGTGTAACATATCCCAAAGCATCCTTGTAATTATTCCACATATCTTTGACAATGGTAGAAAGCATCTCCGAGAACCCATCAAAAATCTCCGGTAATGATTTAATCACCTCATCTAATGAATTCCTGGTTATCTCTGCTAGACCTCCCATGGTTGATCCCGTAGTAACAACTGATTCTTTCACAGCTTCTTTAAGAAGATCAAAACCAGAAGAGATCATAGAACCGATTGCTTCCATTAAAACTTGCAACAAGGATTCAAAACAGGCCTTGATGGCGTCTCCTAGCTGTTCTAATGCACCGTGGACTGCTTCACCGGGTACTTTGAATGCTTGGATGATTAACACCAGAAGATACGCTGTGGTGCTGAAGATTAATCGAGTAATTAGAGTTGATAATGTGGTGATGATGCAGAAAATGAAATTGAGAATGGAAACTATCATTGTTTTTTTGGTTGATCTGGTAAAAAAAAAAAAAACTTGATAGAGGGCTGCAACTTCCAAGCTGATGTTGTTTGGTTGATTATTAGTTTATATAGTTAAATCGTTGTAGTTTATGAAGATGTTGACTTGACGTGTGGTATTATAATCACTAGTTGTTCTCCTTACTCCTCGTTGGAAATTCATGGGGAAACAACCTTAACATTAAACTAATTAAATGGGTTATTCTAACTAAGCATTACTAAAATAAAAATAAATTTGAGAAATTAGTAAACCATTAGAAAATGAAATTGTCATGTCTCGGTGGTTAGAAACTTCAAAATAAAATTATTGAAAGGGTAGTATTTGAAGTCGTGCGCCAGATCCAGTAGACACCTAACGCACGATGGTCGGCTTTCAAAAGTATAATATAAAAATTCCAACGTCACCGGTATGATGCCATGTCCTATATACAATTATACAACTACAGCATCTTGACTCGGTGAGTTTTATTTTTTAAAATTTTATTTAAAATGTAGAACGATTATTGTATCAAAATTAGAGGGGTTGGAAATTGCTTCAAAGGAAAAGCAATCGAAGAATAAAAAAGTTGCTTGCATGAACTGGATTTTCAATCATTTGCTGATGAGTAAATATGTTGCTTAATTTCCTTAATTTGTTGGTGTTTTGGACACACAACATTCTAGATTTAGTGAGAGGAGAAGACACACTGTGCTCCTTCAAAAACATTTTACATTTCTCCTTGAAGAGATAAGCATCAACTAGTATAATATAAAAAGTAAATGACAACATAAAAGTTTTGAAACTCTCTATTATTTATAAAACCGATATGCAGTATTTACAATCGAAAATAGCCGAGTACTTGCAAACCCAAATCAAAAGCAGAGGATCAAAGTCCTATATACAAAATAAAGATTTTTACACTACAAAACACACCTGTACCTTTCGTAGAACTTGGACTTCTCTCTTTCTCTGATTAGTTTTCCTTCAGCTTATACACTGTATTGACATATTCTTCTGTGTCCCAAAGAAAAGACCCAAAAGCAATAGCCTCCAAAACCAATCTCTTTAGGCTTGAAAAGGAGGTTAATATCACCTCATCAGTTTCAAGCAAACCGTTCTTTGTATTCCCAAAGAGCGCGCAGCTGTGCTTCTCTATCAAATTCACTGCCTCATTGGATTTCAGCTTTGCACATCTCTGCAATGTCTCAGGGTCAAAACCCATGACATAACACTTCAATTTTTCTTGCTGTTCTTGCCGTTCTTGCCTACTTAACCCTTGACCCAATGAAACCGATTGTCTCTTGTCAGCGTGGCCAAACACAAGATTGTTCAGTCTATAAGAACACATTTCTGGCAAATGAAGGGAGTTCCTGTTACTCAGACGAAGGTCGTGGTGGCCCAATCTGAGACACAGTTCCAGGCGGTGCCTTAATGAAGCAGACTTCAGGAAGTAACCATATAAGATGGAGGCCACATATACACGGCCAAGGTGTTGTCTTTGGATTTGAGTTGTTGACCAACTGTCTGTTACACTGGAATTTGCTCTCAAGCCAATAACAGTAGAGATATGCTCCCTTACCATCTCCAAAACCTCAATGCTATGGATGGACTCTAGCTCCCAGTCCTTTGGAGGCCAAATTTCTAGTCTGCCATTGTATATGCATCTAGAGAGCTTAGGAACTAGAGGTACTCTGATCTCAGAGAACTTGTAAAATATTAACATATACATAACATCTTCAACAGCAGTTTGGCATTCATGCTCTTTCAATTGAGCAATCCTCCTGGCATTAAAATTGAAAAAAAAAAAAAAAATTGTCACGATATATATATCTATAGACAGAAATATATCAAATTAAAATATTTCAGTACTCGAAGGTATTCCAAGTCCCCAAGGTAATCTTTATCTATACTAATTCATAAGGGTAGTCAATGTGCTGCTAGGGTAACATCAGCTACACTTTTGGGAATATCATTGCAATGATTGCCTATGCGTATGTTACAAATAGAAAAGGAGTGATCATATTCATGTGAAGCATGGCTAAAATATTCCCTGCTTCCCATACAGTACAAGGTGATTTCCATTGTCCCATCATAACATTATATAGTCCTCTTATCAACGATGATACAAGAGTTAAATGTAATTACAGTTAAATGCTCCAGTGGAATGATTCCATAGCATCAATGGAATTTATAAGACACCAACTACAAACTTTGAGGTATGAATTATCATAAGAAACCAGCAAAGTGTCTTTACTGAGCATCTACAAAGAAAGAGCTCAAATAAGCAGTTAGTCTCTATTGGCAAGGATTTACAAGTAAAACCCCTTTAACATACACCTCTCAACCACAAAATTTTCCACCCATTAGATGCTAATAAAATTTGAAGTTATCTCAAAAAGCTAAGATAGAATGGATCCCAATCAGTAGTGGAGGTTTACCAATAACAGACATGGTTCATAAATATTACCATCTGCTCCTAGAAAACCAAGTTAATGTTGTCACACATGAAACCCATCACTTAGCAGAAAAGAAACTTACCTAGACAAAATATCACAACTTACCAAATACAGGAATCACCAGCATATGCGGAACCAGTACAAGTCTGTACAATAACAGCCAGTTACTCTAACATGTGAATCACGCTAATCGAGTTTTCATAAACGGCAAACAAGGGCAATAAATACATAAAAAATAAAATAAAATAAAATAAAATAACACAGGAGGAAGAAAAAGTACCTATGAAGAGCGGCTTCATCGGAGGCGGAGCTGAGAAACATCCGATCAAAAGCAGCGTTGCGATCATTAGACAATTGTTTGAGTTCATCAGAGACGGCATGATTGAAGAAGTGACGCTGGTTGAGCAAGACAGTGCTCAAGAACCTTCCAGCAGATGAGTTGGGCTCAAGCGGTGTGTTGAGAGGGCTGCTACTGAAGTCGCAGTGGCTGGGCCCTGCCCTGGCTACAAGCAATTGCGATTTACCGATGAGGAATCTCCTCCGGTATGAGAAAGGTGAAAAGGGGAGAGCTTTGTGGAAGGAGAGACTATATTCCATCAACTGTGTCTTGAATCAAAGTCTGAAGTCTGAACTATGAAAAGATAGGATTGGATTGGATTAGGTTGATGAGAATATATATGCCACTGGGATAGGTCTATGAGATCTATTCCTTTTTGGACTTTTGTTTTTAGATTTTAACATAGAAGATATTAAGTTTTTATACCCTATACTCGGGTTTATGTCTTTCTTTTAACTGTTTACATCATCTCAACCTGACACGATGAGTACAACTAGCATCTTTATCAATCATGGATAAGGATTCCTTTGACGCTATGACGGTCCACCATTGTGACTCACGTGTGATCGTATACGAAACACGTGCGATTTGTTTTGAATTTGATGCGATACAACTCATTTACGATAACCAAGTATAACATTGACTTAATTTAAAAATATTATCTTTGTAGTTTCGCCTCCGTAAATCTTCCACACTTAGCACATAATCGAATCACCTAAAAATATGTGCTCTTTTTTCTTTGAAAAAAGAATAATTTGTTTTCTAATAAGACGTAAGAATCACAAATCCTATTATGAGTTAGTAAGGGGTCGTTTGTTTTTTTTGTCTGAAGACTAAATAGTCATGAATTTTACTTAAGATTGAATAGTGACTGAAATCTGAATTTGAATGACATGTTTGAGTTTGTTTTTTTTCTTACATTTGAATGTACTGTCAATATTTTTGTTTTTTAAAAATAAAATTGTCAGAAAAGAAGTAATTTTACATCTATACCCATGTTAAACAATTATGCATATAATATAGAATAAAAACAATCTAAAAATAATAATTATATATGAACACATATGATCATGATCTTCTTCTTCGATTACAAACAAATTTTATTTTTACTAAGAAAAGAAAAAGTTTTTTTTTTTATTTTTAAAAAAATAAAAGGGGTAGCAGGAAAACTCATATAAAACACTCTAAAAATACAATATATAAAAACATAACACTAATATCATAATAAAGTATTGATATTAAACACTAATATGATAAGTGATTAAAGTTCTTTTTTATTTTTAAAGTTATTTAAAATAAGCAATATATTAAAATAAAGATTTTTATACGATATATAATTTTGATAAAATTGGAGATGTGTTATATATGGAGGATAGTATCAGAAGAAAAGATTTTGGATTGCATTTAATGCAATTCAATGATTTACAATTAAGTGAAAAGTCAGGATTTATACTTTTTATTTTAAGTTTTTTTTTTGGCATTTTTAAGTTGTTTGATCACTTAAAAAAACAAACAAAACAACTTAATAATTATGATTCAGACCTATTAAGTTTTAAGTGAAAAAAAAAAAACAAACGATCCATAAGTCTAATCTTATTAGAAGTCTTTTCCTTTTATTTTATTTTATTTATTTTTCAATCCAAATCCTATTTTGATTTATTTTTTATTTATAATGAGAAATAAAATAAAAGAAGTAAGATTGATCTTTATCTTGGAACCCAACATTTGGGCCTAATAGGGTCCTTTTAAATGATCTAATTTAACTTGTGAAATTTAGGGATCTAAGGGTTATTTTAATTACAAACTCCAATATACTTGGCCTAAGTACGGATTAACTTTTAATTAATTGAACCCAAAAAAATTAATTTCAGTTTAGTCCACTAAAAACTGAAATTGCACTTTTGAATTAAAATAAGAGGTATTATTATTTTGATCCCTATGTTATCGCACGATATAACTTTTTTAACTGTCTTATCATTTTTCACTGGCGTGATCTCTATGTTCTCAAATACGCTTCAATTTGACCAGATTTTCAATGGTCAATCTTAACAATAATAGTAAATTGACCAATTTACTTTTGACTTAAAGCAAATATGTAAAAGTACTATTCTATCCTCTAACTTTGTCGATTTTTACAAGTTAACCTTTTTGTAATCCAATCATAATATGATATGTGTCACCAAATTTTAAAAATTTTAAAAAATTGTTAAAATATGAATGAAAATCTGAATTTTTATAAAGAAATGAAAAATTAGAGAATAAAAAATATTTAAAAAATCAGTTTAAAATTAATTTAAAATTTAATCTTAATTTTTTAAATAAGAAAAATAAAAAACTGTAATATGAAAAATCATATTACATTTTCGATTAGTCAATTTTAATAGAAAACAACACTATAATAAAATCAAGTATAAAATTATGGAATTTCAAAGACACTTGATTTTTACGTAGGAACCCATTAAAAGCATATGTCACAAAGTTGGTTTGACTCTTCCTTTTTTGTCTGATACCATCTTTTTCATATTTTTATGATACTATGTAGATTTTTATTTTTAATTTTCTAAATCCCTCTGAAGATTATTCATTGCTGCTTCAGTCATCCTCATCTGTCGCGTCGAGCTTCCGTCTATACAATCGCGTTATCTTTCTTCAATAGATTCCCCCTCCGTCTGGAGTATTAGTGTTTTAGAGGTTTTAAACGGTGTGAGAATTAGAGATTTCGATGTTTGTTTAATGTTGAGAGAGGTTAGGAAACAAGAATTTGAGAGAGGTTAGGGATTTTGATTTTGATTTGATGTTGATAGAGGTTAAGAAATGAGAATTATAAAGAGGTTAGGGATTTAGGTTGTTGTATAATGAGTAATTTTTAAAATTGACAAGGGCAATATTGCCTTTCAATAAGCCCAAATGAGTTACTTTCGTAATAATTTTATATTTAGGTTATGTTTTAATTTGGAGTGGCATTATTGGCACCCCTCTACTGATCTAATAATGCTGTTCATTTGAAATTTGATTAATATTAAATTTATATCTTTACCTAAATTACTTAATTAGACATACAATTCAATAATAATTCTTCTACAAAGTGTATTATAATAAAACCCGGCAAGTATTTAAAAAAATAAAAATAAACCCCTATCAATGAACAATTTGTTTATTTGAAAAAGGTTTTTTTTTTTTAAAAAAAAACATTTTAAACTCTAATTTTTCTTTTCTTAGATAAAATTCTTATTATGAAAGAAAACATTTTTTTTTTTTTTTTCAAGAATAAACAAGTCATTTCTTAGAACAAACAAGATCTAGTTTTTTATTTTATTATTATTATTATTTTGCAGAACCACACTTAAAAGCCAATCGAACTGCCCCCAAGTGGAACCAATCAACCAAAAACCAATTACTTAAGACGACCCATCTCACATCATCAATCCTATACATCACAATTCACAATCAAATAAAAAAAAAAAAAAAACCTAAATTCAAGCATAATTGCAGTTTATATATCATAGGGTATTCACTACATTTGACGGTGAAGAGCTACTAATTATTTTTTATTTTTTATTTTTTTCATTTTTTTTTCCTTAATATGATATAACAAAAAAATAGCCACAAACACAGAGTGTGCGCTTAAGGAATTTTAAGAGAATTTAAGGAAAAAAGAAACAAAAACAAAAGAAAAGGTTGCGAGTATCAAAATAAATGTTTTGATAAAAGGGGTGTGCTGGAGCCTGGAGGGGAGCACATACCTGGGTGCGTGAAGTTTGGAAAAGAAATAGGATAATTTGAGAAATTAATTAATTAAATTTTATAAATATTACAACTTTTAAAAATAAGGCATTTTTAGTTCATTAGATGGGTGCCAATAACACTACTGGTTAACTTGATTTCTTAAATATGTCGGTTTTCAATAAAGATATAAGGGTAAAGACACATAGTAACAAGTACAAAATTGAAAACAATCACCCATTTATTACATAATTTATAGAAATGTTGTAGTTTTTTTATTTCTTTATTATTTTATATTACAACAATAACTGTCGAGACCAGTAAGACAGGGTTCTACAAGATCAGTCCGGACTAACACTCCCCCAAGAGAGGAGAGAGCACCCACATATAAGTGGGACAATACCCATACCATTGATGGAAAAATTGGCCTAAAGCCATATATACACTGGACCTCGATCTTGGGTGGCGGAGATTTTCAAAGAAAAGGTCCAACACCATAGCAAGAAGGCATGTGTGTAAAAATGTTGTAGTTATTAACACTACCCAAGATATTAAAAAAGAAAAAATGAGGCATCATAAAAGGTGGCTAGCAAGCAGCAAGTAGCAAGTAGCAAGTAGCACCACTCTTTTTGAATTAACTCAACCTTCACCGGCTCAATGCTCTTAGTTTTGGCATCTCCCAGTCACCCCTACGCGCACCGAAGCATCGGTGTGAATAGCGCGTGGATATGATAAGCGCACATGGCCTGCCATGCTTGTTGAGCTTGGAAAATCAATTACACAAAGAAAGAGGAAAGCTCCGGTTTGTTTCGTTACAGTCTTACTAAAAATAGCAGCAGAGACGGATCTTAAGTTGAACATAACCTAAAAGTCTAAAACCATTACTCTGCTCTGCACATAAAACATTGGCATTTCTCACTTGCATATTTCTATGCCTCGACCACCAAACTATGAGTTTCAAGAATGGTGGAACCAACAAAGAGACAAGAACCATGACCTCTTACAAGACAACAACAACAACAACAACAACTTCCTCACCGTCCAGATTCGGAGCCCCACTTCCGATCCGACTGTGGGTAAGGAAGTCCGTTCTAGGAGCGCCCGACAAATCTCATGGATCTACCTCCTTAAGTTCCAGCAAATCGCTAACTCTCTCGCCTGGATCACTAACTCATTCATTTTTCTCCTTCGAACTGCCAATCGTAGAATCCATTCTTCTGAATCTGCACCCTCCGATTCTCCACACTCCAAACTCTATCGTGTCATCAAATTCTTCTTGTTTTTAGTTATTCTCTTACTCTGTTTCGAGTTACTTGCGTTTTTCAAAGGATGGCATTTCAGTCCACCCTCCGTTGGCTCCGCCGAGCTAATGGTGGAGCTGCTTTACGCCAAATGGCTTCAGATTAGAGCTGATTATTTGGCGCCACCATTGCAGAGTTTGGCGAATATGTGTATTGTGTTGTTTTTAATACAATCTGTGGATCGTATGCTGTTGGTGTTGGGATGTGCTTGGATCAAGTTACGGAGATTGAAACCGACGGCCACAGCGGCGGGGGATGTAGAGGGAGGGAATGTAGACGATTATCCGATGGTGTTGCTGCAGATTCCTATGTGCAATGAGAGGGAGGTAAGCAGATGTAGGTTTCGAATCCCTCGCATGGAATGTCTTACTCACTTCATCACTTAGTTAACAATTTTTTTCTTCTTTTTACTTGCTAGTTGCTACTCATGTTAGAATCGGTTTTCCTTTCAATATTGGCTTAGGTTAATGCTGAGTTGACATATATAGTTGGATATTGGAATTTATATAATTTGCTATCTAGAATAAAATTTACCCTTTTTGCAATATGAATACTAGACAATTGGTGGGTGAAGGCATTTTATTCTAGGCATAGCTTCCTGTGTCATCTTAAATTAATTAAGCATTTGAAAAGTAATGAGTTCTGACCAAGATGTAAATCAGGTAAGTAGCTAAACAAAGCATCATGTTGTACAAACTTTTGCATAATGTTATCTTTTAGTTTTAACAATCTTGCCTTTATCTGAAATTAACTGAGATTACTTTAAAACAATAATTATTTGTTGAATTTTATGGAGACTAGGTTGATTGGTTGTTAAAAGGTCTTGATTGGATTGAGAACTTAGTTTTCTGATTCAATTACTAATAATGACGAAACTTGGTTAAGCTTTTTCCGTGACTGTTATAAGAAATTTTGAGTTTGTGGTATTGTAAAAATGTAAAGATGAATAGATATATCAAAGTACTGCCTATATTTTAGTGCCAGTGACAATAGAGTGAGAATACAATCACTGCACAAACAAGTAATAGCATTTGTAGTAAAAAATATATTGGAGTTGAGCTTATATCAGGTGGATACCATTCCTGCATCATTGGTAGTGATGCCATATCTCTGGCTTTCTAGTCACTTATTGTCATTTATAATTGGATCAACCAAATAAACTTAAATCAGCTTCAACAGAGAAGAAAAACCCTATGTAAGACTAAAAGTTAATTAATACTATCCTTACTTCAGTGCTGTCTTCCTGTTGTAACTAAAGAACTGTAACTGTAAATTGTTCATTTCTTCTTCTTCTATGTACCTAGAAACCAATTGGTGCACTTGTTGACTCCGGCGTTCAATATGCTGTTCTTTGATGAAACAATATCATTTTTCTACTTCTTCTTTTGGCTTTATAGTTTTAATTGATTCATTGTGCATTTGTGACTCTTTATTTTGTTGCCTGCTAGAATATCTTATGCTATATGAGAATATTTTTTTTATTTTGTTTGTATTTTTTTTTTACTTCCCTTAGTAAATTATCAGTGTGCTTATTGTCATTGGTGCTGCACAGGTTTATTCACAATCCATTGCAGCAGTTTGTATACAGGACTGGCCAAGGGAGAGAATGCTTGTACAGATTCTTGATGATTCTGATGAATTAGAAGTGCAGCTTCTTATCAAAGCTGAAGTACAGAAATGGCAACAAAGGGGTGTTCGCATATTGTACAGACATCGTCTTATACGCACAGGCTACAAGGCAGGGAATCTCAAGTCTGCAATGGGATGCGATTATGTAAAAGATTATGAATTTGTGGCGATCTTTGATGCAGATTTTCAGCCAGCTGCAGATTTCTTGAAGAAAACAATTCCATATTTCAAGGTAACTCTATAATACATGTTTACTAAGTTTTCTATTGGAATATGTTAACAATTGAAGTTTGGATGTATAAGTATACGAAAGAGACTGGGATTTGTTAAGATTGTTGAGTTATATTTATGCTTATTTCTGTGCTGTACTGTCACAAAATTCATGTTTTGTCATGAGAACAAATTTATATAACTATATAAATATATAATGTAGATAGCTAAAAAGGTGCCAGGTAGTAAATGTATTACACTTGATGGCAGTTGCCACTTGCCAGTCTGCAAATGTGGTTTACACAATTCCATACCACTATTGGTTGAAGACAGCAGTTGATTCAATCCCCATTGAATGACCCAATTTCTTTATTAAATTTCTGTAATTGGTCTAGATTTAGGAAAGGCAATATCTTGTTGATCATGTAGATGTAAACATTTAATTAGAAATCATATAGATTAGTGTTGGTAAAGGAAGCTGGCTTTGGGTGACCACGTGGATGTAATTAGAAATCATAGTAGGCTTCTATATCTTGGGTGGATACTCCCAGGAGTCCCAGCAATGCAACAATGTCCGAAGGAAGGAATTTACTTTTTCGTGTGTCATACTTAAAATTCAAGCTAAACTTCTTACTCTTCAATTGTGGCACTTGGTGTTGACTTATGCTATTCTGATACAATTAAAATGTGAAGCTCACAGTTCTTAAATTATTACTCCAGATGCTTTTTCGCTTCTTGATGCATTGTAATGCTTGAAGGGATTGCTTGTCAACCGGACCCTTTTAACTTGTTCCGATTTTCTATAAAGGCATCCAAGATTTAGGTTTTATGGTAAATTATGCATGTTTTTATTTTTTATTTTAAATAGTGAAATTGTTTAATATTTGGTGTCAAGTCTATCGATATACTTATTGCCATCTTGAACCATCATATATTGGTTTCATAATCTTATAATTCATTATTAGTTGAGGTAGTTAAGGCATTGGTTAAGTGGTTGAGTAACATAATTATTAAGTTAGTGGTCCTGAAGTCATGTATTTTGGAACTTGGTTTCAGTTAGTAGTTATAAGTCATCTGTCTATACTTTTTTTTTTTTTTTTTTTTTTGGCTTTTAAGCTTTCAATTAATTGATTTGTTCGTTGTATTACCTTACTAAAATTTGGTTTTCCCTTTTCTTTTTTGAAGGGGAATGATGATCTAGCATTGGTCCAAACTAGGTGGACTTTTGTAAACAAGGATGAGAACTTGCTTACAAGATTGCAGAACATAAACTTAGCGTTTCACTTTGAGGTTGAACAACAAGTTAATGGTGTATTCATTAACTTTTTTGGTTTCAATGGAACTGCTGGTGTATGGAGAATTAAAGCCCTTGAGGATTGCGGTGGGTGGTTAGAGCGAACAACTGTTGAAGATATGGATATTGCTGTTCGTGCTCACCTTTGTGGATGGAAGTTTATATACTTGAATGATGTCAAGGTATATCACATTCCTGGGGTTTTAGCACATATTTTGAGACCATATTAAAGTTTGCTAACTTTGCTCCTTCCGCAGTGCTATTGCGAACTTCCAGAATCTTATGAGGCATACAAGAAACAGCAATACCGCTGGCATTCAGGTCCAATGCAGTTGTTCCGATTGTGCTTTGTTGACGTACTCCGTTCAAAGGTATTAAGTTTCATATAATTATTAGATCATATGGAAGCTATTTGATTGATTTGCAGTCTCAGAAACCTAGATCATCAGCAGATCAAAAAGTTAATGAATTTTACCTTAGATAAAGTGGTAAGGATTTTTAAGTCAAGTCAGTTTTTACACTTTTAAAAAACTAGCTAAGAATATTTCATTTATATATTTTAACAAAGAGAAAAGAAGTAAAAGATTATATGGTTGAACATGCCTAAACAGAAAATCTAGTTGGCTATAAGGAATTTGAGTTCCAAACAGCCCAGGGTACATGTGGGGTCCCTGATTTATGATACCTGCTCTTTCTGATCCCTGTTACTCAAATGTTCAACTTTTCTCATCTTTGATCAAATGAACTTGTTGTGTTGACTTATTTTACTTCCAATATGTGAGCTTAATAAAAGTCATCATTATTAAAGAAAATGTTTAAAATTTATCTCATAAATATTTCTTGGCACGGACAAGTTATTCTTGTAATTGTTGATGTCGGAGTGCTTAGATATTATTGTTGGGCCCTTTTCTATTAGCTTAAGCTTTCGGGCTTAGCAGTTTCTAATATAGTATAAGAGCCTTGTTTTACCGGGAGTGCCTAATTCGAGCACCCCTAATTATTATTGTTATTTGTACATGAAAGAGTGTCGGAGTGCTTAAATAACTGTTGTTGGGCCCAACCTGAATTTGCTGTGTTTGTGTTTGGGCTTGATCTTAATCACGAGGGATGTGTTGAGTGTTTAAATACTATTGTTAGACCGTATATGAATTTGTCATGTGTTTGTATTTGGCTTGATCTTGCATAGGAGGGGCTGTTTTAGAGTGTTTAAATACTAATGGTAGATGTTTTCGAAACAGTTTAAACTTTTGAGTTGAGCAGTTACTAACGGTTGACATAATTTCAACTTTCAAGTTCGTATCATCTGTGGTTAACAATAAAAATTTTCTCTGTTCCAGGTGAGTTGGACCAAGAAGGCTAATTTGATCTTTCTTTTCTTTCTCCTGCGGAAGCTTGTATTGCCCTTCTATTCATTCACTCTCTTCTGCATAATTCTCCCACTGACCATGTTCATACCAGAAGCCGAACTACCGGCTTGGGTTGTTTCTTATGTTCCTGGAATCATGTCCGTATTGAGTATTCTTCCAGCGCCACGGTCATTCCCCTTTATTGTCCCCTACCTACTATTTGAAAATACCATGTCCGTGACCAAGTTCAATGCCATGATATCAGGATTGTTTCGTTTGGGAAGTTCTTACGAGTGGATAGTTACAAAAAAGTTGGGAAGATCATCAGAGGCAGATCTTGTTGCTTTTGCCGAAAAGGAATCTGATCCTCTAATTGAAACCACTACCTCCAGTCTCCACAGGTCCAACTCAGAATCAGGCATTGATGAGCTCAACAAATTAGAAGGAACAAAGAAGACCGAAATTAGAACAAGGAATCGTCTATATAGGATGGAACTTGCTCTTGCGTTTATTTTGTTAACTGCGTCTGTGAGAAGTTTGTTATCTGCCCAAGGAATTCACTTCTACTTTCTATTATTTCAAGGAATCACTTTCCTCATTGTTGGTCTTGATTTGATTGGAGAACAGGTGAGCTGACCTTTGAATAGTGAAGAGGTGTTGAAAGCTCTTCCACGGAACCTTGAATGCAGATCAGTATCACACTGGTACACAGGCT
Source organism: Acer negundo (assembly GCA_035582765.1). Lineage (NCBI taxonomy): Eukaryota > Viridiplantae > Streptophyta > Magnoliopsida > Sapindales > Sapindaceae > Acer > Acer negundo. Next base: position 19,587,285 of record CM069237.1, on the reverse strand, counting down.
TGAAATCCAGTTTGGGGTCCTTCATATTCACCTGCCATTGCTATTCTTGGCTCTTGGGACTAATGTGGTTGGCTCAAATTTATAGTCTATTTATTTTACTTTTAAGGACTCTCATTTATCAACTTACTGGCCTTTTGGTTGCCATAAACTCAACACAAAAAGTGCTGAAGATAAGGAGAAGCAAGTGCTGCTAAGGAATGGGTGTGGATTGGGGCAGGCATTGATTGTCATTCTTTATTATTTTTGTTACACAGATTGTGTGCAATTAGATCAACTCCTGAATCCTAATTATGTCAGTGTTAGAATTATTCCATGTTCCAAAAACTAGTGGTATGTGTTGTTTTAGTGAGATTAAATGTACAGTTTAAACTAGTGTGTCGGTTTGAGTACTTGAGCTATGAAAAGACTTTATTTTTCAAAGGAGATGACACCAAAATTTTCCATTTTTTTTGGATAGAAAGTAATCGGTACCCACCAAAAATAGCTTGAACAATTACTTAAAGTTAAAAAAAAAAAAAAAAAAAAATATTACTGTCTAAAGTGGTTTAGCGGTAAAAAATGGTTCATTCAGTTCAACAATATCTTAGGTTTAAGTTTCTATAGTCATAGGTGGTATATTAAAAAATAAAAAAAAAATAAAAAATAAAAAAAATAAAAAAAAAAAAGGAAAAAAAATAGCATTACATGGTTTTTGAAGTATTACCTAATTCAGGGTTTGGATAGGGGGCATGATTTGAATTCATAACCTTATGGTGTATTAGATTCATGGAATTCAATATGATAGAACTATAGTCATAAATCACTTTTTAGTTATGATAATGGATGAAAGAAAAAAGGGAAAGTTCAATCTAGTCCCTAAAGTTTTTTTTTTGGAAAAAACAGTTTTTTAATTGTCTTTCCGTTATTATCTTTTACAGTCCCTAAATTAATAAAAATAATTCAATTTGGTCATTCCGACCAAAACCTACTTGATGTTTGACTTGTAACAAAAATAGTCAACTTTTTAAAAAATTGTTATTATCCTCGCTCGTGTTAAAATTGACTATCAAATATGACTGTTGTATCAAATTCATAAAATTAGATATGATAAGCTAGGGGAGTTCAATCTAGTAACTAACCTTTTTTTTGGGAAAAAGACAGTATTTTACTTGTTTTTCAAATATGGTATTTTTCGGTCTCTAAATTATTAAAAATAACTCAATTTGGTCACTTAAGTCATTAGTCAAACTTAATGGTTACAAGGCATTTTTGTTTTAGAGTAAATTACTTGAAACCTACTTGAGATTTGACTTGTGACACAAAAAGTCAACTTTTTGATAATTTTCATTGACATTGATCATGTTAAAGTTAACTATCAAATGAAACCGTTGATCATTTAAAACATTGAAGACGAAAATGAACTTAATAATTTTTTTTTTTTTTTTTTTTTTTATTTATAAAAGTCAAATTAAAAGAATGAAATATTAAAAAAAAAATTATATCTCCACCATTCATGCCACTTGGATGGTGGAGATTAATTCATATAATTTTTATTTTTATTAAAAAAAAAAAAAACAACTTTAAACCTCCATCGTCCATCCAATCTGGACCTCCAAATTTGATCATTTCTGTTGGCGGTAAGGGGAGACTCGATCCTTTCTTTCGTCGGCAGGGGGAGAAGATGAATTGCTATGGAGATCCAGTTCCTCCACCCCATCTGTCTGTTTCTTTTTTCAGTATTTTTTAATTGTTCTTATAGATCTCCACTGTACATTATGATTGATCTCTACCATCCATAAAAAGTTTCTATATATATAAAAAAATTTACTTAGGGTCATTTTTGTCCTTTTGCTATAAGTCTGGTCAACAATATCATTTGACGGTCAACTTTAATAACATTTTGTTAAAGGGAAGCAAATTGTGTTATATTTAATAATTTAGGGATACGGCGAGCTCATAATGAAAAAATAAAGGGTTTTTTTATGAATTTAGTCCTTAAGTTTTCGCAAATTATCAGTTTTTTTTTTTAATTGTCTTTTCGTTTTTAGTGCCATATTTGTTTTCATAAATCCATCAATATAGTCTCTCAGTTAACCAAATTTAACGGTTTAAATGGTATTTTGTGTCTTTAAACAAAAAACATGCCGTGTGTCAACACCAATTTTTTTTAAATATTTATATAATGCAATAAGAAAAAAAATTTAAATCTCCACCATTCTCATATTGTAATTGTGTGTAGCAAGATAAGATGAGGTTGGCCCGGTTTACCTCTCTAAAATCCTGAATTATTGAAATATTTCAAAAAAATAAATAAAGAAATTGTGTGTAGCCACCAAATGTAGGAAATGGCTACCTTTACATTTTGTGTGAAAGTTGACACAAGGGTTAAGCATGAAAAACAAAAAACATGCTAAAAAAATAGAAATATCTATGATAAAATAGTTGTATATTGTGTGAAAGTCAAGTCTAAAAGATAAAATATTGTGAGTTGTGAAATCAAGTGCAAAAGGAGGTTGATGTAGTAGTTTAATCGCACACACTATGCTTGTATGAGTCTTATATCTTCTTTTCTTAACAAAAGGATAAAAATTGGTTTGAATTCATTTGGAAATCATTTTGATGTTTTGGTTTGACATGATTTCTTACCTAATGTATGCCATTCCGTGCAATGTACTTAGCACAATGATTTCACACAGGCGTTTTTCTAATAAGCCATTGAACCATTTGTTAGCTGCTTAAGTTGCATGATATAAATATTTTTGATTATGCAGTTTTTTCTTGTAAATATATCTCAATTTTTTAGGCAACTCATGAGACAAAAGTGAGAAAAATAGAGGGGTAGGTATGATCTTGTGCATAGCGTGAGAATGGATAAATGGGGAGAGCATATTGTGCGTGTGCATCTATTTTGATATCTCACATATATATATGCTTGTTGTTTTGAAAAAACTGTTAGTTTTAGGTGTGCTTGATTACAAGAGAATTGGAGACGAGATTAGGTATCTCTTACTCATTGTAATGTGAGATTGTGAGGGTGTGTGAACAATTGTCGGATCTAGTTTCTTTTCCTGTATTTTGGTGAGATTTAGGGTTTCATCACAAAATAGCCACAGAGAAAGATTGTGAAGACATTTGTTTTTATGTTGGCTTATTCTTGTGTCAAAACACATAGTTTGTTTGTATTCTTTTAGTTGGATAGGTCTTCCTATTTGAATTCGAGCTTCACATTCAAGCAACTTTAGAAGTATCATCGACATCTTCATGAGGTTCTCATTCATAATAAGCTTCTAGCTTGGCTTGTTCTCTTGAAGATAATAGCAAGCTTGCACACACTCACTTCTTCATGTATTTCATCTTTGTGTTTGTGCATTCATAATTTGTTTCACGTACTATGATAGGAGTGCTGGTGCTTTTACATTTTTGAGACATTCCTTACGATTTTAGAGTAGAAGTTGGCACAAAGAATTGAGTCATAGGTTTAGAATAGTTTATGTTCTCTTCTTCTACGTGGCGACGTACGTACTGACTGGTCGTGGAATGAACTAGTACTTTCTGATGGAAACCGTAACACGGTGATGTGGCTTGCTGGTCGCTGTAAGAAACACGGTATGTTCTCAACCACAAGGTATGTAACGCGGTTTGGAAGTCTTAGATCCTAATCAGGGCCGACCTTGAGATTTTCGAGGCTCGAGGCGAACTATAGAAAGTGAGGCCCTCTATACTTTATGTATGTTTACTAGATTTTTATTTTCTCTAATAAATACTTGTAAATATCAATATAATAACTCAAACTCAAGTAAATAACATAAAAAGTTGCAAAAATAAAAGTTTTACAATTTCATCAAAGAATATATCATTTAAACCTTACTCGTCTTACATTCTTAGCAGCAAAACTACTAATTAAGCTTACATAATCAAGTTTTTCTATAATATATTTTTTTCAATAGATAACATAGTTAAGCCGTTTAATCTTTCTAGTGACATAGTTGATTGAAGATAAGATTTAATCAACTTCAATTTTGAAAAACTTCTTTCTGCAGAGGCAACTGTGACTAGTATAGTTAACAAAATTCTATAAGCAATCCATGCATTTGGGAAGCAACCATCCATTTCTTTCAAGTAATTCAACACTTCAATTGCCTTTTTTGTTTCGTTTGGTAAAGCTTCTTTCAAGATTTGTAATTTTGAAAATAAATCTTTCCCATTAATATTAGAAAGCTCGTCATGCTTCATCAAATCTTCAATTTTGGAATAATAGCTCTTCAAACTATCATTGCTTGTAGACTTTAACTTCCCCAAATCATACAAAAACCCGAAAGTTTCTTCATATTTTTGAAATTGTTCGAACCTATTTTGTAATGAAGAAAGTGTCTGATCAACTATATAGATGAAGTAATTAACTTTAAAAGATTCTATAGCTGATTGTGTCACCTCTTCATTGGCATTATCATCAAATTGTTTTTTCCTTCGAATAATGTGCTTTTCACGAAATACAACTTCAATTTCCATCTTACTTGCAATCTCTTTAGCTTTAATTTCTATCTCACTTGCAATCTCTTTAGCTTCAATCATAGCCTCCTTAAATCCAGTTTCTCTATATTTCTGGAGATATGAAATAAGAGCTTTTAATTGTTTAATAGCAACATCAATATGCATTTTTTCATTTTGAAGAATTTTGCTAACAGAATTAATAGCAAACAATAAATTATACCAAATAACCATGCTAAATAAGAACTCAAAATTCTCAAATTCATATGCTACTATCGACTCGGCTTCACTCTTTGTTTTGGGATCTTCAGTAGTTTATACCAAGTGAGCTAGAACATCTCTTATTTGTGGAGCTTGGTATCTTATGGCTTTAATACTTTCCACACGACTTTCCCAATGTGTTTCTAACAATGGCTTAAGTGTGAGACCTTCCACATAATCTTTGAAAATTTTCCATCGTTTTGTAGAAGATGAGAACAAAGAATATATTCGTTGTACCACTCTAAAAAAAGATTTAGCTTTGGGACAACAATTTGCCATATCAAAAAGTGCAAGATTAAGACTATGACAACCGCATGGGGTGTATAATGCTCTAGGATTTATTTCAAGTAGTCTTTTTTGTACACATTTATGTTTCCCTCACATATTAGATCCATTGTCATACCCTTGCCCTCTTATATCACCAATATCAAGCTGAAGAGTGCTTAATGCATTTGTAAGCACAGAAAAAAGTCTAAGGCCTGATGTATCATATACTTTTAAGAATTCTAAAAAGAACTCTTATACTACAATAGGACTTGCTGAAATATCCACACATCGTACTACAAGAGACATTTGTTCCTCATGACTTGCATCTGGAGTACGATCAAGTATGATTGAAAAATATTTCGCTTCCTTAATTCTTGAAACAATTGAACTTTTTATCTCACTTGCTAACATTTGTATAAGCTCATTTTGGATTCGATGACTTAAATAATGGTAATGAGTTTCATGTGATAAAATAAGTCGACCATGCTCTTGCATTACTGGATCAAATTTAGCAATCATTTCTACCATTTGTAAGAAAATTCCATTATTTTCCTGATAAAACTTATCATTATCTCTACGAAATGCCAAATTGTTTTTGCAAGTGTTTTCACAATAGCAAGTATCTTTAGTAATACTTATCTCCAATGTTCCCTCTCTTTGTTCATTTGTTTTGCACGCTTTCATCAATTGTTTTATTTCTTTGTAATCTTCTTTCCAATTCAATCCAACTACTCATGCAACCAATGTGTTCATTACTAGTTTCATGACTTGTGATCCTCCTACTAATGTTCTTCCAATCTTTGAATCCTTCATTAGCCAATTGTTCCTAATTGAGTCTTGTTTCCATCTTGTTTGAACAACTTACAACAAAAGCAAAATACCTTATCCAAAGACACTGAATAAACCAACCAATTTCTATCATGTTTCTCCCTATTTGGTAAATTAGGAATGTAACATGCGGAAGAGAAATGTCTACCTAAATTATCTTTAGGAAAGATGACATCATGTTCTCTTTTTAGACCTCTTTCAACCAAAAAGTCTCTAACATTTTGATCAATCTTATCCCAATTTCCCAGATCATTAATGTTTAAAGGAAATACAAGTTCTTCACTTAAATCTACTTTTGGAATATCTTCATTATCTTCCTCATTCACATGTTGATTCGGTCCTTCATAATCATTATCATTGATAGGTTGATTCGGTTTTTCGTTATCATTCATAATCATAAATTGATCATGGTCTTCATTATCATTCTCATGTTCTTAATTTACCAAATCAACATGTGAAGTCTTTACTTGTTTAGTGCTACTAAAGAATTTATCAATAGATCCAACTTGGGATTGAACTAATGCTTATATTCTTTGTTTTTTCTTTCTTTTTTCAGCTTCGGAACTATACGTTCTAATAGGAGGCATAATTGATAAAATAATGCAACCAATCAACAAGCCAACAATCAACGGTTTGAGAATTAAGATTCAACAAACAAGAAATGTTTAGAAGCCATTACCCATGTATAAATAGAGAATTCAAGGCATCTTTTAATTGTATGTTCTCCAAGATTCGAAATCCTGTATATTGAAAAGAAAAAAAAAAAACAATAAGCATATTTAGTAGAGCTTGCCTTTTTCACTAAGACACTAACTATCCAAAATTCCAAATCCAACAATACTTCACTGGGCTTATAGAAAAACTAAAGGTCAAACAACACCACAATCTAAAATCTTATTCAAATTGAGCACTTACATAGTTAACATCACCAAAAAAGAATTTACAATCTCTTTTTTCCTACCTAAGTATATTATTATATCCCTATACTAAGAAACAGGTACACAGTATATTTATCATATCACAATAACATCATAATCACCATGAGCTTTTAACAAATGCATACCGTCTAAATATTCAGAAGCCACATCTATAGGCAAAAAAGTAAGGGTTTATATGCTAACAAAAACCTAAAAGATGCTAATGACTAATGAGCTAAAAAAAGCCCTTCATGGGCGGTAATGTGAAGCCTCAAAGTGCCAAGCAAGCAAGGAATAAAAGAATAAACAAGGTTTCTAAATTCTAAGGAGAACATGATATCTCCAGATCTTTAAATATATCGTAGTATCAATCGATATTCCATATTTTATAGCATCAACCCGAAGACCCGAACAATAATAAGATGTGTCAAAGTTCACTGGCGATGAATAAGGTTTAAGTTTTTCAAATTTAAACCTTTGAGTCCAGTGGCGACAGTAATTACACAAGTTTATAAAAAGTAATGCAAAAAGCAACAACAATCCCCAATCTTTTTTGGTAATAAAGTAAACTAAAATAAAAAAACTAAAGTAAAAACAATAGCAATTGCCAATCCCCAACATCATGAAATAATAAAATAAAAGTAAAAAAGAAAATTTTGTAAGAAAGTGACCTTATCTCTTGAAGACTTTAGACTTGATTTGATTGTGATGTTTGTGTGAACTGGTCAATTTGCTTAGTCAATGACTCAATCCCCAATCGTTTTCTGTATATACTTAAAATATAACATGATAACAATTAACAAATAACAACTATAGGAAAATCCACAACCAATTTGAACCAAACAAAGTCGATCATCACCACCAGACTCACTTACAAGTTACAAAGTTACTCATCTTTTCCTATTTGAATTCTAACAATCTAACAAAAGGAGGTTTATAAAAAAAAAAGATTTAATTATTAACTACTTTTGATTCTTTGAACAATGACTTCAAGAATGGGTGAATGACTTCAAGTTCAGATTACAGATCTGAAATCTAAAATTTTGTAGCAAATAGCAAGATTTAAGAGAGTCATGGTTTGATTTTGGTTTAATCTCGATTTCTGATTTTCTAATTGCTAGGCTCCTGGTAAGAGTAGTTATACACTTATACTGATGTTTTTTGTTTTATAGAATGATAATTGGGTTTTGTTTTGGGCCTTTCTTAAAAAGAAATATGTTTTTGAGGCCTATTTTGAACTCACTTTATGGGTTAGTTAGTTTTAAACAATTAGAAGTTCATTAGGCCTATTTTAAATTCATCTATGGGTTGTTAGTTTAAATTTACTTATGGGTTATATTCAACATAAAAAAAAAAAAAATTTAAACTTTGGGGACCCTTTTAAATCGGGGGCCCTAGACGGTCGCCTCACTAGGCTCCCCTTAGGGCCGAGCCTGTAGGCAGCGATACACCCGTTTCCTCTTCCATGTCCCAATGCGACGACAACCAGTTCACATTAATTCCTTGAAGGAACAACCATGAAGAAGGGGTTTAACATTATTAATCTTGAAAAAGCAAGGTTCACGGGTTGCAAAAACACTGATATACAAAAACAAGAAAAGTTAAGTGGAGATTGAATAAATAAAAGGTTCACTTTTTTTTTATTATTTTAAAAAAATAATAATAATAATAATAGGTACACGTTTTTCAAAAAACAAATAAAAGGTACATGTACAGCAATTTGGAAATGGCTATTATGCAGTGAAAAAAAATCGTTGCATCATGCAGCTAAAAAATGTAAAGCATGTTGTCCGATGGATCTATTTTTAAATGGATCCAACAGCTTGTATTAATTTAGAGATAAAAAATCTAATTGAAAAAAGGAAAAAAAATAAAAAAAACCTATTATCTCATCCAACTGGTCACTCTCTATACAAAATATCTTCTTCTCTTTCGTCTCTCAAAACCTCCATTTCTGATCAGATTTCTCATCTTCCTCATCTCTCTCTTTGACTTCCACACATATTAGTAACGACTTCCGTCTAAATGTCAAGTGTCAATTCACAGTCTCACATGTTCTCTCCGATCTCTAAAACCCTAAACCCCTCTCTCTCTCTCTACGTGCCAAAACTCATTTGATTTGGATACCTCACTCGCTCAATCTCACCACCACTCGCACCATGTTGACCTAGCGAATCTTCCAGCTCAAATTCAAACCACTCACTGGTAACTTTGAGTGGATCGTCATCGTCGAAAACGAGGATGTTCCGGAGACATCGCAAGATCCGCTTTTGGCTAGGACGTCGTATCTCAATATGCTCAACAACTCTTGCAGGAACAGAGCCTATCGTTTGGCCATCGAAAAGATGGTGAGTCGGTGACAAAGCCTTATCACGTGCTTGATATTGGATACTGCTCGTTATCATATTCCGTTAAATCTTTTTTTTTTTTTAATGTTTAAGAATGTTTCGTATAGATTGAATTTACTACTAAAGCGCCAATGTTGATTTTCTTTTCATTTGAACATGTGTGTTTGTGAACTTATTAACAAATATAAAAGGCTATGTGTGTTGATCTTATCGATTATTGCATCAGAAATTTATTTGTCAAGCATAACTGGACACAGTTGCTCGAGCAAGTTCTTACTGAAAAAGAAAGAAAATTGTATTCTCTTTCTTATGTGAATTAACCATTCTTTATTACTTTGATTTTAGTTGAATTGCTATGAAACTATTGTGAACGGCTGGAACTGGGTTGTTATCAATGATGGCTGCACGGCCAATGGGTTCAGGTGACTCAACAGTTAAACATAATACCAAAGGAACGGTGACAGCTTGCGAGTCCTACCTTCCCATAATAAAGTTCTTGCGGAAAGTTATGCATATCAATGGTATAGGAAGGAATATAAATGTTATCAACAAGCGCTCTGATGAACTTAACGTCCATGTTGATGTTTCTCGTGCTGATGTTCTTGTGAGTACTACACTATTACTTGTATAAGTGCAGTAACATTATATTTTCATCTTCAACTTGTTAGCTGGTGTTAATGTTAAGATGCATGATGTGAAGTAAACATAAATTTTGTGATGTTCTCTGTAAAGTAAGTGCTTATTTGATTAGTGAGAAAATAAAGGTTATGCTATCATTTGCTATTATCCACTGAAATTAAAACAAGCAGAAGTTATCAAAACAGAATTAGATTGTGGCTACTTTTGGTGCAACTTGATCAGGTTCTTTGAGTGAGATGCCATCAATCATCATTCATCATGCATGGAAACATGCATGTAGGTGGTTTAACCAATGTAAATTGACATGTTAATGGGCCATGGCATTTTGAATTACAAAATGGTCTATGCATAACATAAGGATGAAAATACATTTTATAAAAGTTTAAAACATGGCATGCTAAGCTAAAACGTGATCTTTGAAAATGGTGGCATTTGTGCAAATGAGTGTGTTATGTAGATCATGTTCTTCTAAAGAGTTCCTTTTCAGGTTTTTGCTTCTGTGTTTCGCTTCCTATCTTTTTTCCAATAGTTTATAAAGCCTTTTGATTTGATATGCAGGTAAGTGAAATACTGGACTCTGAGTTGTTAGTTGAAGGGCTGATACCAACTCTACAACATGCTCATGACATGCTGTTGGTGGAAAATCCACTAGTTGTGCCATTTCGAGCAACCACTTATGGGCAAGTGTTTGACTTGACCCTCTGTTATACATTTATACTCTTAAGTTGTATCTTTCTGATTTTTTTTTTTTGGCATTTTATATTCCTTCCAATTTTCTATTTCTCTTTAGAAGTCTGCTTTCCTTCGTGGTATTTGATACACATTGTTCATATCTTCTGAAAATAGTCTCATGTAGAAATTTAATTCTTTTTAAACATTATTAACTTTTCTTAAAAATAAAGAAAGGACTTGTCACATTTGAAAACTATGTTGGCTCAAGTCAAATGTCAAGTTGGGACAAGCCACTGTTATTCTAATTTTTTTTTACACAGCAGAATCTAGACTGTGTAACTCATGTTCTAATTTATCATTGATAACTAATCTCAATTATCTTCTTCTCTTATAAGTACATATCTCAATTATCTTCTTCTCTTATAAGTACATAATTGTCAGTTTGATCGATTTCACTCATAAATAGGAGTATAAGAGTAATAACATGCCATTCAGGTGCTTTTTTTGGGTAAAATTAAGTCTGGTCAACAGATGAGAATTGATAAAATTTGAATGAGTCTGCAACACTATATATGTACTTTTCTCTCTCTATGTCTCTACGCCCAACCTCCCTTCCACCCAACCCCCAACATAATTATCCTATGTATTTTTTTTGGTATAGTTCTGGTTGTGGATGCCTCTAGGAAACTTTTATATATTGTAGCTAGTAAACTTGTCTTCTAATAGTTGGTGGTTGCTTCATTTTTGTACCGATTTTGATCTCTTTGGTTAAAATTGGATTCCTAATCATCTTAAGGCTCACATGATTTAACTCTATTATGGCCTTCTCTCCCTTCTTCCTTGTTTAAGCTGGTTAGGAGCACGTCCCTATGGAAGCTGTGCATGATTTGCATAATAATGAAGCCAAAGCATCGGATGACATTCATCTTGTTCCAACTGGCTTGCATACTATTTTACATGTCAAGTCTCAACAATATGCGATGTATTGTGATGCTATAACAAAAGAAATCAAACAAGTAATGACATTAACCTCTCTTTTACAAAATTCTTAGAATGTACCTGCCGTTCAATTCCTATTAAATCTAGGATTCGTTCAGCTGTCAGAACGCTTCAAAATATTTGAATTTGACTTTAGGAAATGACCAGACAGCCATGGGGAAACTGAGCTTTAGATAAAGGCAACTAATGATGGTAGAGTCAATGCTGTAGTTTCATGGTAATTATATTTGTGATATTTACCTTAAATTTCCTTTAAGAAAGAGTTATACCAGTTGTTATTAATCTGTTGTTTTTAGGTGGGTTCTTCAACTTGATCAAGAAGGGACAATCTTTTATTCCACTACCCCTAGACGGATATGTTCACCAATTAATACAAGTGAGTCACATTCACCATAATATTATGCATATAAAGAATTCTTTATCACTTTTTGGTCATTGTGAGCTTATGACATTCTTGAAAAAAGCTCAAGCTATGCAATGAGGAAATGGTTGGTCTTTATGCAACAGTAATTGGACATGAACTCTAATTTTTTTTATATTCCTAATAAGAATTATTTCATTGGCTAGACACAAAATTTGATGGAAAATAATATTTTAAGACATTAGTCTTAGTTGTTTCTTTTAGAAGTCTGCTTTAACAGTCCCATCACCCCATCACTTGCTGTTAGATTCAACTTTTAGCATTTCATGCATCTAACAATTAATAGATCATGGTTGATTTTAAACTATATAGAGAACAATGCTAGCAGCTTTAGAATTGCATGCATCTTATTATTAACATATCTTGGTTTATTTTGAACAATGTAGAGATCATATGTTAGGGTGAATTAAATAAAGTTGATAACTAAAGTTCTTACATTTGAAACTCTGAACACTGACCTACTTTACTTGTTTGGTAATCTATAAGAAAACCATTATGCAATCTCAGTTCAATTAAATATTTTTTGTGCCTAAATTTTGTGACTATTTATTCAAAATGATAATCCCAACACCTCCTTTGCCTCGAATTAGTTGAATTGATGAACCTACTATTGACTTCTAGAAACGCCGGAACTTTAACCTTTGAACCCTGTGTATTATGCTACTTTAACAAGTTTTCCTATTTTCCTTTAGAGCATTACGAGCTTAGTGCCTGTTAGGAAGAGCTTTTCTAAAAGAGCTTTTTAATTAAAAGTTAGTATTGTTTTCCCCTACAAGAAAAACTGATAGTTTTGTGATAACACACACACACATCTGTTTGTTATCTTGTATATAATTTTGGCACGAACCATGTGTTATGTGATTAACTGATATACATATAGTTATAATTTCAATCTTAAACTTTATTCCAATCTTTTATACATGATCTTTGGAATAGTCGTCGCAGCTTAAGTAAGATCAAAGGCTTTGACAATGTAGTTGTAAATACCACATTAGGAGCATGTGGTGATTTATCCCCTCCAAAAAAGGGTCCTTGCATGCCTTTCTTTGTTTGGCAGTGTGGGGAGATTAAGGTAATAAAAATACCTAGAAAATGAGGGTTTGAGAAAGAAGTAAAAAAAATTCTCTCTAAAATGGCAATTACTTCACCGGAACTGATGTTATCATGTTGGATATGTTCATGAACTCAGTGAGGTATTTACAGTCATGGAGTTTGATTATTCAAAACCGATAAGTAATGGCAGGTTGAAGAATGATGGTCGTTTTTTTATATTATTGTGAGAATATTGTAATTGTGTTCACTACACTAGTAGCTTGGATTATTTTTTTGTAAGGATGTTATTTGTTTGCTTTAATGAATTTCTATTACTCCAAAATGATGTACAATTTTTTGTACTTATTTTGTATGTATTCAGTATCTAATATTAATTTCTATTATTAATGTATAGTAGAACAACATTTTAAAAATAAAAAAAAATAAAAAAACAAAAACAACTTAGTATGTTTAGTTCAGATCCATTATTGGATTCCGGGCATTTGATCATAAAATGAAGAGTTTGGGGCAAAAGTAAAATATTTGAAAGATATGAGCAAAAATGAGTTCCTAATGTGAAATGATCTTGCATATAAGTCAAGTCAACGACCAGAAACTTCGTCGGGTTCTTAAAGCAAGATTAAGTCATTTTGAAATGTCAACAGTATCCTTATTGAAATGAATGTAATCATTTTAATACATTTTATTTATAAACCCACTTAAATTATTAACTCAACCAATTTTTTTTTTTATTTATTTAAAGGAAAACTTAATGCTTAGAGGAATGGATATAAATGATAAATGTTAGGATAGAGTAATACAAGCAATCATGGCGATAGAGTAATTAGAGTACCAAATAATACTTCTTAGGGATATGTTTGTCACTCATTTGTGTTAAGGGTTGGGAGGGATTGTTTCATCTTCTTGAATTCTGTAATATCTTCCAAGTTGATGACCTTTTTCTTTTCATTGGGAAATAAATAAGATAATAAGTCTTATTTGTGGTGGATGAAGCTTCTTGATGTTATAGTTACTTCATGCACTGTTATATTGCTTTATGGACATATTTGTTTAATTTGGATTACTATTTTGATTTATGTTTTATTCATTTATATTTTCTCTTTCTTTCGTTTCTTTTGTATAGATTGAGAGTGGATAATCTTTGTGAATAGTTTTAATGTTTTCGATTGTGCGTTTGGTCTCCCTCCCGCTTTTATGCAAACATTAAGGACAATGATTCATTTAGGTTTGGGGGTGCGGCCATTCTTTGACCAATTTTGCATGATTGTTTTGTTTGTGCTATTTATTTATTTTTGCTTCATTGTGTGTTTGTTAAGTCAAGTTTTGTCTGTTATTCTGTTTCAAGAAAATTTTGTGGAAGAAACACTTAAATAGTTACCGAAGCCATAATTAAAGTTACCGAAGCCGTAAGCGTAATTACCACATCCGTTAACGTTGTTACAAACAATTTTTTTTTTTAAAGAAACCATTAAATAGTTACCGATGCCATAATTGTAGTTACCACAGCCGTAATGTAGTTACAATCTAATTTTGTGGAAGAAACTCTTAAATAGTAACCGAAGATGTAAAAATAGTTACCACAGTCGTAAATGTAGTTACAAGCTAATTTTGTGGAAGAAACCCTTAAATAGCTACGGAAGCCGTAAAAGTAGTTGCCACAGCCGTAAATGTAGTTACAAGCTAATTTTGTGGAAGAAACCTTTAAGTAGTTACCATAAACGTCAAAGTAGTTATCGCTGCCGTATAAGTAGTTACCAAAGCCGTAAAAGTAATTACTAGCTAATTTTCTAAAGGAAACCCTTAAGTAGTTACCACAGCCATGAAAGTAGTTATCGTAGCCGTAAAAGTAGTTACTAAAGCCATAAAAGTAGTTACCACAACCGTAAAAGTAGTTACCACAACCGTAAAAGTAGTTACAAGCTAATTTTCTGAAGGAAACCCTTAAGTAGTTACCACAGTCGTGAAAGTAGTTATCGTAGCCGTAAAAGTAGTTACCAAAGCCGTAAAAGTAATTACAACAGCCGTAAAAGTAGTTACAAGCTAATTTTCTAAAGAAACTGTTAAGTAGTTACCACAAACGTCAAAATAGTTACCGTTGCCGTAAAAGTAGTTACCAAAGCCGTAAAAGTAGTTATAAGCTAATTTCTTGAAGAAACTCTTAAGTAGTTACCACACCCGTAAAAGTAGTTACCGAAACTGTAAAAGTAGTTACCAAGCACGTAAAAGTAGTTACAAGCTAATTTTCTGAAGGAAACCCTTAAGTAGTTACCACAGTCGTGAAAGTAGTTATCGTAGCCGTAAAAGTAGTTACCAAAGCCGTAAAAGTAGTTACAAGCTAATTTTCTAAAGAAACTGTTAAGTAGTTACCACAAACGTCAAAATAGTTACCGTTGCCGTAAAAGTAGTTACCAAAGCCGTAAAAGTAGTTATAAGCTAATTTCTTGAAGAAACTCTTAAGTAGTTACCACACCCGTAAAAGTAGTTACCGAAACTGTAAAAGTAGTTACCAAGCACGTAAAAGTAGTTACAAGCTAATTTTTTGAAGGAAACCCTGAAGTAGTTACCATAGACGTCAAAGTAGTTACCGTTGCTGTAAAAGTAGTTACCAAAGCCTTATAAGTAGTTACAAGCTAATTTTCTGAAGGAAACCCCATAGTAGTTACCAAGCCGTTAAAGTAGTTATCGAAGCCCTAAAAGTAGTTACCAAAGCCCTAAAAGTAGTTACTGGGTAATTTTTTGGAAAAACCCTTAAGTAGTTACCAGATCCGTGAAAGTAGTTACCGTAGTTACAAGCTAAATTTTTAGAAAAACCCTTAAGTAGTTACCAAGCCATTAAAATAGTTACCGAAGCTCTAAAAGTAATTACTGGGTAATTTTTTGGAACCCTTAAGTAGTTACCATACCCATGAAAGTAGTTACCGATGTCGTAAAAGTAGAACAAGCTAATTTTTTTGAAAAACCCTTAAGTAGTTACCAAGCCGTTAAAGTAGTTACCGAAACCCTAAAAGTAGTTACCAAAGCCCTAAAAGTAGTTACTGGGTAATTTTTTGAAAAAACCCTTAAGTAGTTACTAGACCCATGAAAGTAGTTACTGTTGCCATAAAAGCAGTTACTAAGCCGTAAAAGTAGTTACAAGCTAAATTTTTGGAAAAACCCTTAAGTAGTTACCAAGCTGTTAAAGTAGTTACCGAAGCCCTAAAAGTAGTTATCAAAACCGTAAAAGTAGTTACTAGTTAATTTTCTGAAGGAAACCCCTTAAGTAGTTACCGTAGCAGTAAAAGTAGTTACCGTAGCCATAAAAGTAGTTACCATAGCCATAAAAGTAGTTACAAGCTAATTTTCTGAAGGAAACCCTTAAGTAGTTACCACAGCAGTGAAAGTAGTTACCATAGCAGTGAAAGAAGTTACCACAGCCGTAAAAGTAATTACAGCTGCCGTAAAAGTAGTTACCAAAACCATAAAAGTAGTTACAAGCTAATATCTTGAAGAAACCTTTAAGTAGTTACCACACCTGTAAAAGTAGTTACTAAAACCGTAAAAGTAGTTATCAAGCACGTAAAAGTAGTTACAAGCTAATTTTCTGAAGGAAACCCCGAAGTAGTTACCATAGACTTCAAAGGAGTTACTGTTGCCGTAAAAGTAGTTACCAAAGCCGTAAAAGTAGTTACAAGCTAATTTTATGAAAGAAACCCTTTATTAGTTACCAAACCGTTAAAGTAGTTACCGAAGCCCTAAAAGTAGTTACCAAAATCTTAAAAGTAGTTACTAGGTAATTTTTTAGGAAAACCCTTAAGTAGTTACCAGATTCGTGAAAGTAGTTACCGTTGCCGTAAAAGTAGTTACCAACTAAATTTTTGGAAAAACTCTTAAGTAGTTACCAAACCGTTAAAGTAGTTACCGAAGCCCTAAAAGTAGTTACCAAAGCCCTAAAAGTAATTACTGGGTAATTTTTTGAAAAAACCCTTAAATAGTTACCATACCCATGAAAGTAGTTACCAAGCTGTTAAAGTAGTTACCAAAACCGTAAAAGTAGTTACCAAAGCCCTAAAAGTAATTACTGGGTAATTTTTTGAAAAAACCCTTAAGTAGTTACCATACCCATGAAAGTAGTTACCAATGTCGTAAAAGTAGTTACAAGCTAAATTTTTTGAAAAACCCTTAAGTAGTTACTAAGTCGTTAAAGTAGTTACCGAAGCCCTAAAAGTAGTTACCAATACCCTAAAAGTAGTTAACAAAGCCCTGAAAGTAGTTACTGGGTAATTTTTTGAAAAAACCCTTAAGTAGTTACTAGACCCATGAAAGTAGTTACTGTTGTCATAAAAGTAGTTACCAAGCTGTAAAAGTAGTTACAAGCTAAATTTTTGGAAAAACCCTTAAGTAGTTACCAAGCCATTAAAGTAGTTACCGAAACTGTTAAAGTAGCTACCGAAGCCGTAAAAGTAGTTACTAGGTTATTTTTTGAAAAAACCCTTAAGTAGTTACCAGACCCATGAAAGTAGTTACCGTTGCAGTAAAAGTAGTTACCAAGCCGTAAAAGTAGTTACAAGCTAAATTTTATGAAAAACCCTTAAGTAGTTACCGAGCCGTTAAAGTAGTTACCGAAGCCCTAAAAGTAGTTACAAGCTAAATTTTTGGAAAAATCTTTAAGTAGTTACCAAGCCGTTAAAGTAGTTATCGAAGCCCTAAAAGTAGTTACTGGGTAATTTTCTGAAAAAAAACACTTAAGTAGTTACCAGACCCATGAAAGTAGTTACCGATGCCATAAAAGTAATTACCAATGCCCTAAAAGTAGTAACCATGAAATTTTTTTTTGGAAAAACCCTTAAGTAGTTACCAAGCCGTTGAAGTAGTTACCAAGTCGTTGAAGTAGTTATCGAAGCCCTAAAAGTAGTTACCATGAAAAAAACTAATAAAATAATTTAATTTCTACAATATAAAAATTATTTTTTCATATTAATTTTTATTATTGATAAAGTCAAATCAATGAATATATATTATTATTTTAATAAGGTATGGGCAATAGCAGACAAACCACTGTTTTTTTTTTGCTTGCATGATGCAGTGATTTAAAATCACTGCATAGTAGCCGGCCTCTACCAATTTCACAAAAAGTTGTTAATAAACATGTAAAGCAAGAAAGTATATTTAAAAATAAAAAAAATTAAACAAGATTAGAGTGAAGATTTTTTTTTTTCAAAACCTCACCTCATCTGAAACCACGACGGGTTGAAAATTCACATCCAAACCCGCCTCATGCCCTCTCATAAGGGTCGGGTTCGGGCGACGGGTGCCCACGGGTTTGGGTGAAATTGTTATCCCTAGTTCGTAGTATATTATTGGGTTAATTGTACTAACTTGCTTTTACTTTATTGAATTTAGCAAGATTTCAAAAAGATGTCATAAATTAATACAAACACCCATTGTCATCAAGTCAATTCGTTAACTTTAACAGTTGACTAAAGTAACATAAACCGTTAAAGTTAACGGATTAACTAACCTTGACCTATGGAAAACCAAATATACCATTAAACATCATTTCAAACATAAAATATTTTTAATTTTTTAAAAAAGATAATATATCGGTCATCTACGGAAACATCCTCAATTCGCGGATGAGCCTCCTCTGTGAATTGTAGGAAGTCGATCTTCAAGATCGGTGATGATCTCTTCCAGTAAGTAGGAGATCATTAAAAATCTCTTGTTTTCTTGGTAGATTATTATTATTATTATTATTATTTTTAAACGAAAAATTGATTTTTCAATTTTAATTAAAAAATCATTTATATTTGAGATGATATGGTAAGGATATATTTAGATTTCTAAGAGTCAAGGTTAGTCGACCGTTATAGTTAACGGATATAGTAGAGGTGTTTATGTTAATATAGGAAATCTTTTTAAAATATTACTATATTTAATAAACCAAGGGTAAGTTAGTACAATTAACCCTATATCATTTGATACACTTTCAAACTATTAATTAACCGAGGGGAGTTCGTGTAATGAATGAATTTTCATATTTTGAGTGCAATTCCACCATCTGTCAGGAGTATGTCAGTGCAATTTGTGCAAAATAACAGATCCACAATGTTAGCCCCTATCGAACTCTCTTTTTATTTTTTTTATATATAACTATTATAATATTTTAAGATCGTCGGAGTAGACATAACTCAAACCGCAACCACATGGATAATATAGGTGCCAGGTTAACCAATTACTACTAAACCAACTTCATCTTATCAACCCCTATCTCACCTTAATACAAATGAAAATCCCCGATTAGAAATCTTAAATTTCTTGACCTAACAACATAACATGGATTGAGAAATCCGTAAGTTCGTTGTTTTTAGTTTACTATTTTATTTCATATTTGATCAATTTTCTTTCAGGTTGCTTAAAATTGGGGTTTTCTAGTTCAGATTGCATAAAATCAGGATCGTGCAGATTATTTAAAATTGGGGATGCTTTGGGTGCTTCAAAGACTATTTTGAAGGTATAAAATGGTGGAGCTTAAAAAGTTAATAACGATTATAATTAAAAATGAAAGTAGAAAAAACAGTTGAAATTAAAAGATGTAATTCTTCTAGTAATAGCATTCCAAATCCTTAAGATTCCATTCACTCAAACCACAACTTTGTAACATTCCCCTTAAAAGAAGATAGCGAATGCTCATATCAAAACTGCCTAACCATGTACCGTCAACAATTTTGTAGATTCCAGTCAAGTACCACTGAAATTATCATATCTATCATTTTTCTTCAACCAAAGCCCTGGCAATTGATGGGCACACCCTAAAATAAAATTAAAAAAAAAAAATCAACTAACCGACAGCAAAAATACCCGAAACAGTGACTCTAAGCTGCAGCTCCAGCGCCCTTGCCCTTCTTCCTCTGTATTTTCTTCATGTAGAATTCCAGCTCTTTTCCTTCCAATATGTACCTAAAAATATATATGTATATACAAGTAAGAGAAAGCACATAAAATACAGAGAAAGCAACACTAGAGAATCTTGGTATTTAAGTTTACCCGTCACATCTGCCGCATTGACCAGGGCGAGAAGAAATGCAGGCCAACAACCTACCACCACCAAATTGCTCTTCGATATGAGAATCAAGTTTGCGATCCTTCTGTCGCTTTTCAATCTTCCTTTGAACATGATTGCTCTTCTTAGTATCTTCTGTTGTTGCACCTTCTCCCTCCTAATGTCATCATATTACCCAATAAGAGTGTCATGGTTACATTCAAAATAAAAAACTTAGATTAAAAAAAAAAAAAAAAATGGAATGTTAAAAACGCTTTTAAAAAGTTTTAACCATGCTGCATCTATAGCAAAATATGAAAATTCATTGTACTAGCTTGCAAGTTCAGTTGTAAACCATAGGCAGAAAACCATTTTGTAAAATATAATTAAACTTCAAAAATAGTACCAAAAATAAAGAGGTAGCAAAAAGGTTTTGTTAAAATACAACTAAAAAATAAAGCAAGAATGTGTAGTTAATAATGCGGTCACATGCATTGAGTGGCAGTGACCATTAGCATTTATTTAAACAAGTGAACTAGCAATCTAATTGATGCAAGTATTATCCAAGTCAGTGTGGTAGTGACCAGAGGATAACACATGATTTTGTGTTAGGAGAAGATAAACAAAATACTAGTTACAAAATGATTGAAGTCAAGTAAGCTGAAATTTCATTAATAAAAAGTAAAATACTTCATAAGAAAATGCACACTCCAACAAATACATGGAGATATTCCACTCTTTTTGCCCACTCTTATATCAAAATTATATACCTAGATTTTTTATCTAACAAACATATTTAAACATGTGGTCTATATCAAATAAAAGACAAAAATCATAATATTATTATAAGTACTACCTAATACTATTATTCATGGGCTAGATTAGACTTCAGCCCAGTATGCCCTTTTAAAAAATATAAGTTATTACAATGAGTGATGTTGTTGACAAGCCACTAAATATCTTTCTATGCTCCATTTTTAATTTTTTATTATATAACAATTTTATCCTAATTAAAATTACTTAAAAGGATAAAGAAATTCTAAATACACTACAACACAATTTTGCTACTCCAACTTACCCTTCTTTTTTTTTTAATCTTTTTGCGTTTCACAACCCAAAACATTTATTTTCATTATCATTAAAGTTTTATTTGATTTCGATGTGATGGGAATGATTTAGAACAAGAAAGAAACAATTTCTTTAAAAAAGTGATGATTTTTGTAGATTTTTTGCACGCACAAACAATAAAAAAATTTCTGATTTTTTTCCATGATTAGTCTTAAAATTCTGATAAAAGAGTTAAATAAAGAAAAATAATAAAAAAAAAAAAACTTCCCAATCTCAGTATTCAATGAAAATAAAATCATTTTTGAAACGAAATGATTTTTTTAAGATCGATTTATGATGTAGTGTTTTTTTAAAAAAAAAAAGTGTCAAAAGGTAAAAAAAGGATAATTTGGAAAAAATTGAGTGTCTTTAGATTTTTTTCAAATTTAAGTTTTTGGGATAAAGTGTATTTAGAAAAGGAGTGAAAAGAAAAAAAAAAAGGATTGTAAAGAGAATCTCTATTACAATTTGTCATCAAGTTTAAATTAGAATAGACCCTTCATTTGTCAAAATTTACAAGTTATATTATCTTGAACCATGTTTCACACTTTCACTATTCTCTACCCCACCCATTCTCTCGTTTATTTTTTTTCTCCTCACCTTGAAACTTTCTTAATTTTCTTTTGTTCTTACCCCACTTGAGATTTTCTTCTCACTTTGGGCCCACAATTGCAATATACACTTACAAATTGTTAAAAAAAATTTTTTACCTGTTTATTCTTTTATTATTTACTTGTTAGGGCTTTAATTATTTTCTTATTTATTATTTTGTTACGGTGCGCTTGTTATATTCAAAATCCCCTCATAATCTAGTAGATAATAAAATTATAAAATAATAAACAATTTATACAATAATTTGTCGAGTGTGTATATTGCAAACATGGTCTCAATGTGAGAAGAAAATCCAAAGTGGGGCAAGACAAGAAAATTGAGAAATGCACAGAGAGAACAAATGAAGTTTAAAAAAATGCAAGGAGAGGAGAAAAAAAGAGAAAAAGAATGGGTGGGGTAGATAATAGTGAAAAAAAAAACTGCTTAAGATGAGATGAATAAATGAAGTGGTAGCGACAAAATCAGGCAAATTCTACCCTAATGAAAGGTTTAATCTAATTTACACTTAGTGGAAAATTGTAATAACACTAAAATATTAAGGGCAAAATTGTAATAACTTATTTTTTTTAAATGGGTAGAATGGACTGCCCAGTCTAGCCCATGAACAAGTTCGCCCTTGGTAGTGACCATTAAGTTTTATTTTAATACTTGAACTAATAATCAAATTAATGCAAGTATTAGTCAAGGTTTATTTTAACATTTGAACTAACAATCAAATTAATGCATGTAATATTCATGTCTCCGACAATGAGAATGTGTATCTTGTCTTTCTTATAAATGAGATGAACAAATGTTTCCCAAGTCACACAAATAGAACACAAGTAAGCACACACAGATATCAAGATGGTTAAAAGCTTACTGACTAAGGAAAAAGAAAAAAGAAAATCAGCAGTCATATATACCTCAGTTTCCTTCTTAGAAGCTGCTACCTTCTTCTTCCTACCAATGTCAACGCCATAGTGCTGAAGGTACCATTGCTTAAATGGAGCTGCATCCACCTGAACAATTGCACTCCTCACAAGAGTTTGTGTCCTGACAAGTTCGTTATTTGAAGCATTGTAAACCACATCAAGGATACGAGTCTTGCGGGTGACAGCCTCACTACCCCAAGAATAATTCCCAGTGTCCAATCTAAGGGCCCTCCACTTCACATTGCCTCCTCTGACACGAATTCTCCTTACAGTCTTATTGCTTGAGAGCTTGGTATTTGCAGGCTGACGACCAAGCTCATACCTTGATAAACCATCCAAACATGATATCAATAATATTACAGTACAGCTTAAGAACCTCAACAATTAACCATGTCCATCATTTTATAGCTCATATTGTCTAGTACATGATCTAAATAAATTTGTCAAACTTTTGATAATATAATACATATACTTCATATCCCAACAATCAAGATTTTGAACAAAATGCATACTATGTCCAAATTGTGCCATCAATAAGTCAGCTAACTTTGAAAATAACACTTAACCTTCAAGAATCACTTAAACCAACACAAAAAGCCTCAAATAAGGAGGCATTCAAAATTATTTTATAAAAATAATTTCTCATCAGACCAACTTTGGACATGAGTGTATCTTCTTTCTCAAACTTCACATCAAAATTAAGAGGAAAAAAACATAAATTATTACATAGGTAGAACCTTGATGAAAAAAAACGAAGAAGTAAAATCTGTATCAAGTCAAACAAATGAACGGAACCCTATATATCTTGTCACATCAACATCAGCACATGAATCGGGACTTACCATCTAATGAGTCCTACCAATCCAACTAACTAACAAAAAATCTAAATTAAAGAGAATAAAAATAAACATTTATGGCAAGAACAATTTCTTCCACGAATGGTATATGTTGATGTGACTATGACACGATCAACACAGACTACATGCTACATGTATTGTATCGCTCAGAACATTTTATAAAAGAATAAATATGTGAACCTCATTTTATCCACACACAAAAAAGGATAATTTGAAACGAGAATCAGCAGATAGCTTAGAAAAAATTAATTAAAATAAAAAAAAAAAATCAAAATAAAAATCAAAACATAAGACCATTCAATACTTGAAGACCATAAAAAAGCAAAACCCTCGACTCCCTTAGTCGACAAAATAAGCCGAAATAATGGCAAGTTCAGTAATGTCTCCCTAATTCCCAATAATTTAACCTTTGGAAGAAACAACAAAATTAGCAGGTATAACTCAACACATATATGTATACGTGATACGAACGTGTAATTTGTAAGAGAGAAGAGACAGAGATTTTACTTTCGCTTCTTCCTCCAAGCTTTCTTCTTGCCACCAGTGGCACGCCTCTTGTGCATTGAGTCCCTGGAAATACCTGAAAATTAACGAAAAGTTGAAGTAAAAACACAAAACCGAAAAGAAAAAAAAAATTTGAAAAGTTAGACCGATCCATTTTCTTGTTGTGTGCAGAAATTTTGAGTAAAGATCTGTTAAACCAAAAAGGGTTAGAGCATAAAGAAGCATGCATACCCATTTTCGCTGTGCGGCGTCAGTCACTGTCTCTCCCTCTCCGCTTACTAAAACCCTACTCTCTCTTTTATATGTATATATGTATATACATTACTGTAATACATTAATATGGTAATACCCCGCTGTGATGATGTCAATGAGGTTATATTCGTCATTCCGTAGTACTTCTTCTTCAAGCGTGTTTTTTTTTTTTTTTTTTTTTTTTTTCATTTTTTTTTCTCTTTACAAGTTAAAATATAGGGGTTTTTACAATTTGGTTCCAAGTTAATTGAAAAACATCACGTTTTTACTACTTAATTCAAATTCTATCAATTTGGTCCTTATATAATTAATGAAATTTAAATTAAAGAGTAAAAAAGTTATGTTTCCTAATTAAGTTGGGATCAAATTGTAAGAACCCTTTTATTATTAGATATGCATATATTAAATGATACTATATTTTTAATATATATATTTTTTCATATAACATAAAAATAGTTACGTTTGTTGTGGCCACAACACATGGTATACAATAAATGATATTATATTCTTAAGAATTTTTTTCAGAATTTTTTTTTCATATTCTAATATATTTAATTATACAACATAACATATAATACTAATAATATTTATTAAAAAAATATATTATAATAATCTTTTCCAATTTACGATATATATAATAGTCTGAACTTCTGGAGTTCACGAAGTCATTAACATACGCACTAAATGATACTGTTAATAATAGTCATAAATATAATAGCAATCATATATATTTTAAATTTCTCATATTCTAATAAATAATTATAATTAAAATGGATGGTGGAGATTCAATCTGAAAATTTGGAAATATAATTTTAATTTTTTTTGTTTATTTTTTAATTTTCCAAATCTCTTCGAATCTAAAGATTTCCATATTTAAAGAAATTGGTTATTAATATATGTCATGAACCTCCTGCTATATATGTTACGTTATAAACTACAACCTCAAAACACATGTATTGACTAATGAGATGGAATTGGAATAGTTGTGACTAAATAACCATGACTTTCAAATATTTATTATTATTATTATTACTAAATAACAATGAATTTCAAATATTTATGATTATTATTATTATTATTATTGTTGTTGTTGTTACTAAATAAATGATATTATTATTATTTTTTTAATTTTCTTTTTCATATAATATATAATAATAAGGGGTTTTTACAATTTGGTCACAACTTAATTGAGAAACTTCACTTTTTTACTCCTTAATTCAAATTTCATCAATTTGGTTCTTATATAATTGAAAATTGTAGTACTAATCTGATTGATTGATTTTCAATTATATAAGGACCAAATTGATGAAATTTGAATTAATAAGTAAAAAAAAAAATGATGTTTCCTAATTAAGTAAGGACCAAATTGTAATACCCCTAAAATATAACCACTTGAGAATTGGTAGATTGCCTAAGGAGAGATATTTCGGTACTTCTGGCTTAAAAGTTGACTTGACATGCCTAACTAACAAAATTTCGCCATCCTAATATTTTCGGAATCCAATACATAATTGCCATGTCATAAAAAAAGTAAAAAATTGTCATGAACATGTGTCTTCTTCTTTCAAGTTCACGCCGCCATCTGCAAACCTCTCTCATGTGTTATGTATTTTTCTGATCCAGGAAAATACATAAAGAGAATTTAGGATAAAGATAGTATTTCAGACTTGAAATACATAAGAAATTCAGAGGAAGAGAAATATAAGAAGAATTCAAGAGAAGATAGGTTCTGTGTTTTTGAAATATTTGATGTCTTCAATTAATGGAACCAAGACTATATATATAGTATGATACAAACCAGATAAATTACTAACAACAAATAATGCCAAAGAAAGAGGAACCACTAAGCTGAATAACAACCCACTAACAACTCCACTTATGCAACTAACATCCACTACTCAACTAAACAACCACTACTTTTGGAAACAAGGAAAAGTCCAAAAACAAAGGAACCCCATGTAGAGACATGGCTTTGCAACAACTAAGTTATTTGTTGACTAGACTTGGTCCACCTAAGCAATGGATTCTTTCCAACGATCTTCATGCACGCATAGCCTACATGAGTTGCGTTAGAATAATGCACATATCATCATGCTCTCCTTTTTTCAAGTTCACGACCTCCTCTTCCACTTCCAATGATCAATACAAATAAACAAAATAGGATATCTTAAATACAACAACCCACATGCTTCATTATCTTCTTTCTTTTACAAAGAAATTTCCTTTCAATCCTTTTATTTTTTTTTTCCTTAATATTTTAAAATTGAGAAGGCCCAGGCAATGGAACCTAAAGGAACTCAACTTTTTGATCTAGAGGAACTCGACTTCCTCCGATCTGAAGGAAGCAGTGTGATGTGTATCAAATACACATGAGAAAAATTTAGAGAGAAATAGAAGAATTTAGAGAGAAGCGGGTAAAGGTTATTTTTAGATATTTCAACATAAACTCAATACAATAGCATTCAACTATTTATAGGTTGAGATTGGAGTGAATGAGAATGGAAATAATACAAGAAGTAAACTGATAACAAAATAATAAGGATATGCTCCTACTAGCAAGATCGTGGAGAATACCACTCTCCCATGTATGTGGCCATGACTCATCATGGACCCCCTTTATGTCTACTAACAATAACTAACAATAACTACCAAGCTAATGACTAAGTCCCTTCCTATTGTGGTACATATCATTCCATCCTCCCCAAATTATCCTTGTCCATAAGGATAATTTCTGAATAAGTCTGCTAGGAGTTCCAACTTGTTGGATTTGCCACAATTAAGAGGGTCTCCAAATTTGGTTGATCGTATGTGCTTGAAATCAACATTTTGTGCTTCCTTAAAAATCCATCCCTACGAGTCATTGTTGCCGAAAGTAGGGAAGGATAACTTCAAATGAGTGTTATTGTGGTCCAACTTGGTGCGAAGGGTAGAAGAGGTTAATTGCGTGGTAAGGGAAATATGTGTCTCGTCAAAACAATCCACAAAATGTGAATTGCTTTTATATGAGATTTTCTCAAATACATAGTCATCAAATATCAATGGTTTATCAAAATCAATAAAAATCTCCACCGATACATATGTATCATCGAAAAAAATCGAAAGATATGTGGTTAATTGTGTTTGAGAAATGATAGAGATTGGAGTTCATCCTTAATGGTTTGGAGGGTATTTTGGATTTGGACGAAGGTGGACTCATGACAAGTTAGGACTTCATAGACTCCGTTACGAAAACTTGTGTCCATGGGACTGAACTGCTCTGATACCAATTGATGTGTATCAAATAAACATGAGCAGAATTTAGAGAGAAATAGAAGAATTTAGAGAGAAGCGGGGAAAAGTTATTTTTATATATTTAAACATAAACTCAATACAATAGCATTTGGCTATTTGTAGGCTGAGACTGCTATCAATGAGAATGGAAATAATACAAGAAGTAAATTGATAAACTGATAACAAAATAATAGGAATATGCTCCCATTAGTAAGATCGTGGAACACACCGATACATAAAATCAATAAAAACCTCCACCAATATATATGTATCATCGAAAAACATTGAAAGATAGGTGGTTAATTGTGTTTGAGAAAATGATAGAGATTGAAGTTCATCCTTAATGGTTTGGAGGATATTTTGGATTTGGACGAAAGTGGACTCATGACGAGTTAGGACTTTATAGACTCTGTTACGAAAACGTGTGTACCAATTGATGTGTATCAAATAAACATGAGCAGAATTTAGAGAGAAATAGAAGAATTTAGAGAGAAGTAGGGAAATGTTATTTTTTATATATTTCAACATAAACTCAATACAATAACATTTACCTATTTGTAGGCTGAGACTACTGTAAATGAGAATGGAAATAATACAAGAAGTAAACTAATAAACTGATAACAAAATAATAGGGATATGCTCCCACTAGCAAGATTGTGGAACACACCACTCTCCTATGCATGTGGCCATAACTCATCGTGGATCCCATTTATGTCCACTAACAATAACTAACAATAACTACCAAGCTAATGACTAAGTCATTTCTCATCATGGCACATATCACAATGGCTTCCTCCTCCGAGTGTCGTCCGGTGATTAATTTCTTCTTTTTTTTAAAGAAAAAGTTAAGTTTAAATCACTAAATCAAAAACAAAAGAGATTTATATAAATGAAAAATCCTAATACCCAAAATATATGAATTTGGTTTGGTGGGTTTTAAAAATTGGAGATAAAGATTGTAAGAGAAAGATTCGTAAATCTGGATAGCAGCCATGAACAGAAGAAAAGAAGAGGACAACCATAAATGGAAGAAAAGAAGATAAGAGGTTTGCAAGACAAATTTTGTTTTGATGTGGCAGTTACAGTGTAGGGTTTTGTCAAATATGATGACATGCCATAATTTTATTGGCTTGGTGTGCCAACTTAGCTCTTACGCTATGTTTGGTACGAAAGAGAGATGGAGGGAGGGAGGGAAATAGGGAGTTGAATGGAGTGATCAAATCCATTGTTTGGTTAAAAAGAAAAGAGAAAAGAGAAAAGAGAGAGGTGAGGAGAAGAGAAATGATCTCAAGTCCCTCAGGGCCCACCAATATAGTAAATTTACAATTATATATCAATTCATCAATTCAACTTTCCTTTCAATACCAAACAAAAGAATGCAGATTTATATTCCATCCTTCTTAACTTATCAAACAACATGAATGATAGATGTTATCCCTTACATCCCTTATACTCTCTCTCCTTCTTAATTCATCCATCCATTTTACTCTCTCTCCCTCCTACCAAACATAGTGTTAAGCCAAAGGTGTTAAGTATCTCTCTTGCCGAAAAGCTTTTCTACTAACTAAAAGCTTTTCAAAAAAAATTGTGTCATTTGGTTGTTACTCAGTAAAGCTTTTAAATGATTAAAAAAGTTGTTTTACATATACTAAGAGAAGCTCAAATTTAAGGGTTTTCCAAGTAGACTTTTTTGAGTTTTTTTAATAACACTAACACTCTGTTTGGAAGAGTTTCTTTAAGTAGATCTTTTAAAGTAGACCTTCTACAAGTAGAGCTTTTAATAGGAAGTTGTTAATCATTTGGTTGCCAATTAGAAAAAACTTTTTCAAATGGTGGAATTACCAAAATATTCAAATACTATTTTAAATGATAGGGTTATATTAGGTAATTTAGTGTTATTAAAAAAACTTTAAAAGATCTACTTGGAAAAACCTAAAATTTAAGCTTCTCCAAGTAGATATAAAACAATTTTTTTAATCATCTAAAAGCTTCTCAAACCCTTAGCCATTCCTCACGCTATCTCCATTTTGCAGCCAAATACCTCTCCAACCCAGCGGCATCCCCCACGCCATCTGTGAACATTGTTGGCTAGGTGAACAGTGTCATGCAATATATTGCGTGACACTGTTCACCCAACTGACACTGTTCATATACACAATTTGTACATTTTTGTTTTTTGTTTTTTTGTTTTTTTGTTTTTAAATTGGAAATTGTTATTTGTTGACAAATAATTAAAAAAAAAATAAAGGAAAAAGAATATTCAAAACAAAAACGACAAGGCAAATTCAAATATCAATAAGAATCAACACTCACACAACACAATTACTCAAAACTAAAATCATACCATCAAGTATATGCATCATATCTTATGTCTAAGTAATTAACCACAAATTCTCAACTTGCAAACAACCATTCTTAAATGCCATTGAGGGAATTCGTCTCAACTCTAAGTCCTCATAAGATATCACTCAATTCTCACTTAGAACCTAAGCAACACTCTCAATAAGCATAAGTAATTGAATTTATGCACAAGAAATTCAAATTATATATCATATATGAGTATATAATAGAAAAAAACATTAATATTTATGCACTCATGAATGAAATCAAATACTAAGAATAAGATAGAGAACACACTTACCTTAACTCCCAAGCTAGAATCCACAAAATAGCAGTTAGGTCTTTTTTTCCGATTATAATAGGGCCGTTGGGTGAGGGGTAAACGAAAGAACGGAAAAGGATAAACAAAGAACCTAGGATCATGCTAAGAGGCTTCTTGTGATACTTTAATACATTGATATCTCTCTTTTGAAAGCTTTCTTCCTTTCTTCAATTGCATCCAGGCTTCTTCATCCTTATTTAAACTTCTTTTTGAGCAAATTCTTCAATTTGAACACATCTTCGTTTTCCTTGCTATTCCTTGTATTCTTTTTTTGAATGCTCTTCTTCATTTGAATGCTTTTTTTTTTTTTTTGTATTGTTTTTTTTTCTTTTTCGATTTTTTTTTTCTTTTGTAAGAGCACTTTTGATTCCTTTCTTTGCCTTGGTACATGCATGCTTTAGAGCTCACCCATGCTTCTCCTCTTCTTTTCTTCATCTTCAACTTCAACTTCAACTCAACATGATCCCAAGCTATAAGGTACATCCAATATATTAGGTAAAAGGGATGTGAGTTTTGTGGGTGATGAAAAAAGAAGACTTATAGTGTTTGGCTTCAAAAGGGCTAATGGAGCACACACATAGGTATGAAAATTATGATCTTTTATATAGCTTAAACACACATTGCCTAACATCACTTTTTAAGGTTCATCCAACTCAAGAACAACATCAAATAATATAATACCTTAAGAGAGAAAATTTCATTAGTATCCAATGCAAAACATAATGAGATCAATCTAACACAATGAATAACATGAACAATGTATAGGAGTAGAAATAATAAAACCCTCTTAATTTACGTAATTTAAGGCTCTGAACCTCACTAGGGTAGTCTCCACAATTCTTCCATAGGCAAACAATGTTTCATAATTGTTATTTATTATATATATATATATTTCTTTTGTGCTTGAGATTTTTATAGTTTAATCAGTAGGTTTATACAGTGGGTTATGCATGGGTTTATAGTTGGTTTTTATTTTATTTTTATTTTTATTTTTAAATCCGGTGAATTTGTTGTTATTTTTAATGTGTTTATTTAGTTTAAAGTTTATGAAATGGAAAGGTTTTTTCTGACAGGTGTTGTTATGTTTATTCATTAGGCTCTTGTATGATGTTGCCGTTTCAAATTTACGTGAAGTGCACTAACAAGGTTTTTGACCTACAATCTTAGAACATGGGGACTACACTGTTATTGGCATCATAAATGATGTTAAGAAAGAGATTACTAGGAATCAAGTTTAAAATGAGGAAACCTAGGAGTTGTCCATAACATTTCCATGGAATGAGGAGCATCATGTGTTGAAATTAGATGAATAGTTGATGTTTGCATTTGAAGAGTATAACCGTACTGACAAGCCAACCATTGAGTTTGAACTAACTCTATTTCCTATTGCAGTTGAATTCTCTGAAGATGATGTTTAGTTGTTACCAATGATGGAAAGTATTGGACCACCTGCAGCAAGTGTTTTAAAGCTTGATATCCTAAATAGTGGACCACTTACAGTAAGTGTTGAAGGTTTTGGCAACAATGTAGACAACGATTATAAGGTTAATAAAGAGTCAAATGAGGATGTAGATTCAGATGTCAGTTTAATTGATTAATTTGGAGAAGTAGATGATGACAACCATGGTCATTGTGATCCAGATGGTGATAATACTTGGCTGCTAAAGTCTTCTGACAAAGAAAATAGTTTTATCAGGATGGCAAAATATTGCAGACAACATTGATGGACACCTAATCCAAATGAGTCCATTTATAAATGTAAATTTATTTATTTTCAAATATTTATAACTTAAAAAAACAAACAACTTATCACTTATATTCAATTTTCAGTGGGAAAAAAAAAACATGTTTTCAATTTTCAGTTTTCAGTCACTATTCAGTCATCAATAACATTCGACACTGTTCAGTCTTCAGATAAAAAATCAAATTGGGCATTAGCGAGATAATTTAAACATACACAATGTTAACTTATCTTCCCATTTAGGGTTTGCGGGTTCCTAAATTCTTAAAAATGACTTAATTTGGTCCTTGTCAATAAATGTTTGACGGTCAATCGTCACAGAATTAACAAAAAGTCAATTTTGCCCTTAAACTTTCAATGAACCAATACAATTACAATTTTACTTTCATTTTATGAAATACATTAAAAATTAAATAAATAATTACTATAAATAATCTAAACTAAAGTATAAAAACTTTATAATTTAAAAAGTTTAAAATATATATTTTGATAAACAAATAAGAAAAATCGACTATTGTTTCCACCTTAAGCAACCTCCTCTTCCTCGACTTAGTGATTCTAGCAAAACAGTCAGAATGGACGGTGAAGATCAAATAAAAAAAATAAAAAAATAAAAACTAACAATTATTTTTTATTTTTTTTATTTTAAAGAACTATACTAAGTGTTGAGAGGTTCAAATCCCACAATACACTTACAAATATTGTGGGGGTGGTGTGGACCCTATTGTAATAGTTTTTGTATTACTTTTTTTTTAAAAATTAATCTTATTTTTTTAAAAAATATATATATATATATATATATATATATAATCTTTCTATTGTCAATATCATACCAAAGAATGTAGACTATTAGATTTACATATTTTGACTCAAAGTGTATGTAATTGTCAAAACTTCTTTATAATTTATGATCCACATTCTTCGTCCCAATATATTTTATATCTGGATGAATTGACTGTAGAAAGACTATATATATATATACACGGTACAAATATTTACACCCATAAAACTTATTAGTACACCCATTTTTATAAGTATACCCATGTCTAAAATTTTTAAAAAATAAATATTACTATAAACACCCATCATAAAGCCAATAGTACCCTCATTGAAATAAATATATTCATTTTAATACATATTATTTATAAACACTCTTAAATTATTATCACAAACAATTTATATATATATAAAAAAAAAAATCATATTATTTTTGGAATCAAATCATCTTTTAATAATGGTCAAATTTACTTTTGGAAATATCTCGAATGTAGGAGCCTTATAAAAGGGAATATGTGTAAGCATATATAGGGTAAAGAGATTTTCAAACTAAAATTCTCTTATTTATATAGTTATCTTAAAAATAAAATAAAAATTAAAAAAAAATTATTGATATCTACGGCTATCTTTAAAAATAATAATAATAAAAAAAAAACTTATTGATATTTACTGCTATCATTATATATTTATATATATATATATATATATATATATATGTTTATTGATAGAGTTCATAACTATATATAAAAGAAAGACAAAAACAATATAATAATTATGTGATGATGAAAAAGTTTGAAACTTGAAATAAAATTAGAGTTTATCATAATTTTTTTTTTAAAGGCAAGTTTTTTTTTAATAAACAAATATAGTTGAAGATATGAGTGTAATTAATGATCGTATAGTTTTTGGTTTATTTTTAATTAAAGTAATTTGTCTTTATTAGTAAATTTCTATTGAGATATTTTTATAATTAATTTTTTTAGGGCAAATTGCACTGCATCCCTTAAGGTTTGGGCAAGTTACACTTGGTTGGAACAGTTTTAGTATTATATACTAACACCTCCAAGACTTAAGTTTAACTTTGAAAATACCTAAAATGCCCCTAGTTGTATTATTTTATACTTTTTTTTTCCTTTTAACCAAAAAATTTATAAACTAAAATAAAAAAAAAATTAAATAAAAAATATGATTCATTAAATAAATTAATAGTTGTTTTTTTAAAATTAAATAAATAAATAGTTTAAAAATTAAATAAATAGATAGTTTAAATAAATTAATTAAAAACATTAAAAACATTAAATTTTTTAAAAGAATGTCCATTAGTCGGGACAAGATAAACTTTAAAAATCAAAACTTTTATGGTAATGATGAGGGTAAGAGAAGTTTAAGGTTCCTCTAGTGTTTGGATATTTAGAGTTTGAAGGGAATCTTGAAGCTTCTCTCACTATCATCCTTACCGTAAAAGTTTGGATATTTAGAACTTTTCTTGTCCATATTAATGGATATCATTAAAAAAAAAAATTATTGTTTTTAATTTTTTCATTTATTTATTTAATTTTTTAAACAATTTATTTACTTAATTTTTTTAAAACTATTTATTTATTTTAAGCAATTCTTTATATAATTTTTTTAAACTATCTATTTATTTAATTTTGTAAAATTATTTATTTATTTAAGTTTTTTAAATTATTTTCAACTATTTATTTTATTTTATTAAAGTTTATAAAATTGTTGGTTAAAAGACAAAAAAATAAAAATAAAGTATAAAATAATACAATTAGAGACATTTGAGGCATTTCTGAAGTGAAACTTAAATCTTGAAGGTGTTAGTGTATAATACCAAACTTTTCCAACTAAGTGTAACTTATCTAACCCTTAAGGTATACAATCGACTCCCATATATGTATATATATTTCCATTAATCTGCATTTTAAAAATTTAAGGAACCCTATGTTTTTATTAACTTGAATTTTTTTACAAAAAACCAATACACATCTAACAGTCTATTCTTCTGATTAGAAGTAGAAGTTTCTGATCAGAAGAAGAAAGAGTAGAATAACACCAATTTTAAAAAAAAAAAAAAAAATTGAATAACACCTCATCATCTTTATTCTTTAGAACAGAGTACAGATTATTTTTAAGGTCTAGATATCTTTTTATATAAAGCCTTTTAAGACCCCAGCTTCAGTAGAAGTGGCACAATCCGTTCAAGGAATGGTAGGACAACTGTAGAAGCCAACAACCAAAGAAATTGTAACATCCAGATATTCACACTTAAAACTAAAACACTATTTATGAAGAAATTTTCTTATATTAAGAGCAATCCATCAATAAAATTATGTCAAATACTCAGGCTATAACATATCAAATGATAAACAACTTCATTCTCAGCGTCAAATGATAAAAATGTCCTACAATAAGTCAACATCCCAGTAATTTCAACGCTGAAACAGGAAATTATCGTGATAACAATTTGATGGGTGGGTTATGCCTTGCCGTCTATGCTCATCGGTTCTGCCTCCTTAACCCTCGCTTTCTGCTCATCATAAAAAAAAACAAAATATATCCAGTTAGCTTCTCTTTTTGACAATCCCTCAATGCAGGGTACACAAGAAGTTGAATCTAATTAAATGAAGACTGGGCATCAATTCACCTGGTCTCCTAAACCTGATAATGATTTCATTTCTCTTTAACCAAACACAAGAAATAGATTCTAAATTTTTTTTAGATCTAAATGTTTAGAAACTTACATCCGATTCAACAGATCCCAATTTATTCATCTTTGCAAACATGTTGCCATAAAACTTGGCTTCCTTTTGGTTGTATTCTTTCATCTTCTCCTTCAAAGTCTTGTACTCCAGCTTGACATCCCTGGTTCCAGAGGAAAACATATGCATATAAAATCATATAGAAAACCCTCTGTGCCAAGGTGGGCCTTGACAAACACAATTGTTTTTGATAGTATGATAAACTCTATTGCTAACTTGTCCACAATCATTCAAAATAAAATCAATACAAAACCAGAAATCACAGTGCTCAAGGCTTAAAATTGACTAGTAATACGTTTCATTTACCTGTTGTCAGGATCGATCTCTAGGGCTTTCTTGATGTCAAGCTCAGCCAAATCCAAATCTGCCAACTGTATGTAAGCCTGAGCCCTTCTATACAGGGCTTTAACGTTTCTACTCTCTAACTCGAGTACCTGTACGAATACATCCCATGATATATAAAATCTACAGAGCAAAACAATTAAGAACAAAAGAAGAAAAAATAACTTCAGTTTCCAAAACCTTGGTACACAATTTCTCTGCTTGCTTGTATTCTTTCAATTTCAGCTTGCAAGCAGCATCATTCAGATTACAAGCAACCTTCAAGGCCTTAGCCTGCTTTTTCTCCTCTTCACCAAAGGCAGAATCATACTCAATGTACTTCACAGCCTGAAAATAAGATGATTCAACAAGTTGGATTGATTCCATGGTGAGTGGATCAAATAATTTGATGCAGCACCACAATTAGTATATTTCAAACCTTCTCATATCTTTTCGCAGCTCGTGCATATTTTCCAGCCTTGAATAGTGCATTCCCTTCTTCCTTCTTCTTACCAGCAGCTTCTATCTTTTCCGGAGTGTTCATGTCCCAAGACTCCTTCTCCTGAAGAAATTAGTAGTGGAAAGTAATCATCATAATCTTCCTAAAATACATATAGTTATATGAAATGCAACCGAAAGCACAACAGAAACAAACTTAGAATATAAACTAACCTTTTCAAACGACACCAGCTCAACCTCATAGTATACAGTTGAGTCAGGAGGCACTACAGCCAGCTCCTGCTGTGACTCAGATGAACCAAACGCATACTCTGGTGCTATAGTCAGCAGTGCTACCTCATTTTTCTTCATAGACATCACAGCTCTATCAAGCCCATCAATAACTTGCTCTGTCCCGAATATTCAATCATATCATTATACATTTATACTGACAACCAAGAAATTAAAGAAAAGAAAAACTTTCGATCCACTGCTGTCATTACCTTCATCTGTCTTAAACTCAAACAGCTCCTCCCCTTCACCATGGCCCTTTTTGATGAACACCATGCCATTTTCTAGTTTCCCAATCAATTTCACTGCCAGGAACAAAAT
Source organism: Acer negundo (assembly GCA_035582765.1). Lineage (NCBI taxonomy): Eukaryota > Viridiplantae > Streptophyta > Magnoliopsida > Sapindales > Sapindaceae > Acer > Acer negundo. The sequence continues at coordinate 19,550,563 of CM069237.1, read as the reverse complement.
TACACAGTTAATTTTTGCACTCAAAAGTTGAATGGAACATATTCATTTCCTCTTTCTAACACCAACCTTTGACAGAAGATCCTTCATTAGGACGCTCAAATCCCTCCCCTTCCTTAAGGATCTTCTTTATGACCTTCTTGTCATCAGTGACCTCAGAGACAGTCTTCCAAGAAACCAACTCCAAAGCAATTAGAAGTGTTGCATTTGGTGGGACTGCACCTTCACTAGCCGAGGCAAGCTTTCCCTTCTCCCCAAATCCATCTGCATCCAAACAAAAGGGAAGACAAGTAAATTCTCCGTAAGGAAGTCGCTTCATCTAAGATCAAGACCAATAGATACTTACATTGTGGCTTCACTGTGAGAAGTACCTTCTCTCCCTTCTTCATTGTTTTCACGGCCCTTGCCAATGCAGGACAGAAATGACCTGAGTACAAAACAATAAATGAATCAGAAGTGATCTAGAAGAAAAGGGTGTATCCTTATTTCTTAGGCCAAAGAATAAAGAAGAGATACATACCATCCTTAACAGTGAACTCTACAGCCTCTGCTTTAGCAACAATTGTACCATCATCCTCAATTACAGCTTGATAATTCACTACAATTGTACCAAGCACATGATGTAAATTACTAATCCAAAATCTCTAATAATCTAGTCATCTACATATTGAAGGGAAAACTAAATGCAATAATACCTAAAACTTCATCAAGGTCCTTCGGATTCTCCCATTTTTCTCCCTCTCGGAGGATCTTCTTAACAATCCCACCATCTTTGCATATGTCCTTCACACTAGTCCAAGATAGCAATTCAACATCAAACTGAAGTGTGGCACTTGGAGGAATGGTCGGTGGTGAGCCATTCTCACCATATGCAAGCTCGGGAGGAATGGTGAAAATTGCATTTTCACCTTTCTTCATTGTCTTAATACCTAGGTCCCATCCTTTAATCACATTCCCTGCAAACATAAAATATGGTAAAGATTATAATATTTCTATTTTTTTTTTCTGATATAATAATCTTTCTAATTTCCATTGCATTACCTTCGTAAAAAATTTAAAAAAATTAAAAAAAAAAAATTTAAAAATTAAAAGAAAAAAAGGAAAAACACTGCTCTTTTTTAGCATGACATTCTGAACACTAAATGCTATACCAGAACAGAAGTCTAGCAGAGAACACAACTGCACTTAAAAAAGATATATAATCCCTTAAAAAGACTTCAAGTTTTCTAACAGTCATGTTATTGTAATGTTTTTTCTTCTAACTTCTATCTATACACTGAAAGCAACAATGAAAAAATGGATCCAACGGGAACAGCAAACATTCAAATAATGATGTCTCCATTTACAACCATCAAATTCCAGAAAATAGTTTCCAGGTTATGTATCCACCTAAAATACCAAATATGGTCATCAATCCTACAAACTGTTAACACTTGCAGTGATACTATTTACAAAATTTTAATACCAAATAGCTCAAACATGAAGAAATTAGCATTTAGCAGCTCACAAGTCAGCACAATAAGCTGTCACAATCAAGCTGATAGCAAATGAACTCTAGAAGCTTCAGGTACATTGAAAATATTAAGAATAAACGAAGAAAAAGAGAAAGATCTATTACCTTGACCAAGAGTGAACTTGAAAGGCGTGCCCCTATCACGACTGGAATCGAACTGAGTTCCGTCCAGCAACGTCCCAGTATAATGAACTGCACCGCACCAGGTCAATAATCGTCAAAACTTGAAAAATCAAAAACATAAAAACAGAAAACTAAAAATCAGAAACGAAAAGGCACCTTCAACTTCGTCGCCATTTTCAGGCGTGTCCCAGCCTTCACCTTCCTTGAGAAGCTTCTTCTTCAAACCTTGATCGCCGATCTCCTTCTCCTCGCCGACATTCAAAATCGGATTGTCATCAGGAAGATCCATGTCATTCACAGCCGGAATATCAAAATCGTCATCCATTTCTTATTCTGAAACACGAATAATCGCTGAAAGCAAGAAATTGATCAGTTGGAAGGATATAGACAATGCGAGAGTGCGCGATGGCTCGAGAGAAGAGCGTCTTTTATATGATATGGAGAGTGAAAAGCCCTTGGTTCTAGAGACTTCTACGAGGATTTTTAGATAGTAAAGTGATAAATTATACGAAACGCAAGGATGATTCCAGAAATTATTTGTTTATTGCTTGTATTCTTTTTATTTTTTATTTTTATTTTTTTAATAAAAATATTTGGTTGATATGAACCCATCGATATAACTCATCATTAAGAACCGGCTTGTAAGGAGGGTTTAGCCAATGAGTTATATAGGATCGCTACCACGACCGCCATCTACGGCAATCCATCATTCCTAGTCGAGTGACTTCGTAGATCCCACCTCCTTCCCGAGTAGCCAATGAGTTATATAGGATCTCTTCCACAACCGTCATCTACGGCAGCCTATCATTCCCAGCTGAATGACTTCGCAGATCCCACCTCCTTCCCGAGTAGCAGCCCTTCCCAGGTTACCCCGTCCGCGATGAAACCCCACTACTCAGTGTGATATAAGCTCTAATACCACTTGATACGAATCCACCAGGTATAATTCATCCTTAAAAACCGGCTTGTAAAGAGAGGGTGTCCAATGAGTTTTATACCATTGACTAATCTCATAATTAATCAATATAGGATCGTAACAGAAAACTGCATTTCGGGTGCCTTGATTTTTTTCCAAACTAGAGCCATAGCCGAGTTCCTCTAAAATTACAGTAAGATTGAGATTTCGAGCGTTAAAGTTAACCGTGACATTAACTTTAGTCGGAAAGTACCAAAATACCCTTTATTTAATATTTTATTAATGATTTAATATTATTTTTAATAAAAGTATTTTTTAAAAAAAAAAAATCTAAAAAGAATAGTATAAAAATATACATGTACCACACATCGGCTCAGTGCCTTGGTCTGTCTCTTTAGGACTCTCGATACCAAGGTTCGACCTTGGCTGGTGTGTATAGGCAGGTTTTCCAACCATATGTGTGGGTTTTGTCCCACCTTGGTGTGGGTTCGCTCTCCCTTTTGTGGGAGTTGCGCTTTTGGACTATGCTTGTAAGGTCCAACCTCGTTGGTCCCGGTTGTTATTGTTGTAATAATAATAATAATAATAATAATAATAATAATAATAATATATATATATATATATGCATGTACCAAATCTCCCATGGAAATTTGTAGAACTCTCATGAAGATTCCACAAAAAAGACTTTAGACACTCATCACCAAAAATTGTGATCAAAACCCAATAAAACAAATTTCAAACAAAAATAAATCTCAGTAAAGAAGCCAACACATTCAAATCAACATACAACAAAGAAAATTCCCTCCATTTCTATTGAAGATCTCCTCCACCCATCAAACCCCTCACCAACATCACTCATCTATGACCTCCCATCTTTTAAATACACCTATTCAACCTCCTATTCATACGTCTATCAAGCCGACTAACAATCTCTAACTTGAAGTTTATATTCTATTTTTCTATAAGCATCTTCAACGTAAATATGTATTTTTGAGTTTTTAAATAGTTCTACATTAACATTTTTATACATTATAGGTTCACTTTAGAAAAAAAAAAATTAGATAAATGCATATTCACATCTCCAATGTAATTATTTAAAATATAATATGTATTCATTTTATGACCAATCATAATAAAAAAATTATTTCATTCTTTCTCCTATTTTATTTTATAATTAAATGATATCTAATATTATTGGTGAAAGCGTTAGAAATCCTAGTCAGCGTTTCTAGGAGAGTTTCTAGAATTAGAAACCCAACTCTATATTCTCTAACTATTTTTTTTGCTACAACATCTCCATATTGAAGTTAGATAATTGCATTGGAGAGAGTTTTTCTAACTTTTTAACTATCTACCCTATGTGAGAGTCAATTTTCTCTAAATACATATTTGCATTGGAGATGCTCTAACGGTGGCAATCAAACCATCTAAGTCATTATCATTTGAGGATCCATCACATGAACTTGAATCATTTGAACTCCAAGTAGCCTGCACGCTTCATTTCTTGTCCTCGACTCTCCATATATTTTATTTATGAGTGATGCTATTGGCACCCTATTACTGAACTATTTATGCCCAACTTTTTTAAATTTTGATTTAATTATATAAAATGAAATGATTTTATTAATTTTATTGATTTATTTCCATGATTACCCTTTTACTTATTTTCAAACTTAATACGCCTTATATCTTTTTTTAAAAATAAAAATAAAAATACACTTCATCTCTAATCTTTATAGGGTTTTATTGAGAACTAACCTATTTGGGAGTTTCAAGTTAACAACTAACCTCTTTTTGAAAAACTTACAAAACTAACTCTTTTTTCATATGTAAGTACTATTATACCCTTACTTACTCACTCACTTTTTTCTTTTTACTTTATCTACCAATTCTATACCTCTTATAAGTACTATTATACCCTTACTCACTTTTTTCTTTTTACTTTATCTACCAATTTTATACCTCTTATTCCCATTCTTTTCCTTTTATTTCCACCTCTCTCCACCACAACTCATTCGACCTCTCTGTATCTCCTCTCTAGATTTTTTTCTTTTATTCTCTCTTTTTTTATTTGTCGATTTTTTACTAAATATTTGCAAACTCCACCATTGAGCAACTCGAAATTATTCATCAACCATAAGGGTTCCTTCTATTGAAGCTTTAAGGTAAGTTTTTTTTCTGAACTTTTATACTTTATACTTATCTTCAATCTTTGATTTAGTTGAATGTGTGTATTATTTTTGTGAAAATAGTTTACATTTACATAAGAAATTAAGCATGGCTCTTGTGTGAATTTTATGTTGTTGTAATCAATTTAAAGTTTATTTCTTGTTTGAATCTCTTATATAATTTGATTTGTGCAATAAGATTGTTTATTTTTGTGAAAATAGTTTACATGAATGTAATAGAGCATGGGTCTTATTTGGATTTGATGTTGTTGTGGTTGATTTTCCATTGTAGTATTGAATCTAGACAATTGATAGTTTTTTTTTTTTTTTTTTTTTTTTTTTTAAAATGTGTCCAGCACTGTTTTGGATTTCTCAACTGAGTTCAGAGTAACGTTGTTGCAAACAACGTTTGTATTTCCCAACGGAGATGGAAATTTCCAACACCGTTAGGATTTCCTAATGTCATTGGAAATTCCCAACACCTTTCTGAATTCCAAATAACGTTTGTATTTCCTAACAGAGTTTGGAATCTCAAACACCTTTAGGGTTTCCTAACAGTGTTAGGGATTCCCAGCGGTATCTAGATTTCCAAACAGTGTTTGGATTTAGAATATTTTATAAATTTATTGTACCATGAATTTAGAATATTCTCAGCGGCACCAATTCCTTTATCCGATCAAAATGGAAACCTTTAAGGTATAATATACATGTTTAATTTTGTTGAGTGATTAACCATGTTGTTGAGTGTTGCTATTTAATTTTGTTAAATGATTAACTATGTTGACTATTTATTTTAATGTTCTATCGTTTTTTTTTATCTATTCATGTTACATGTTTATTTGTATAGCTAGATGGCACGAGACGTTATTTATATAGTATTCAAATGTTACAGACCGGACGTTTATAAGTCATGTAATGCGTACGAAGAGCAGATCAACGGATAAACAGTCCAATACAAGTGTTGACAGTGTTTAAAGAGCAGGAAAAACATAATAAAAGTGTTGGCCAATTGTTGTGTAATGTAAGTGTTGTTTGACAATGTTGTGTAATGTTAACTAGAGTGTTGCTTAGTAAATTTGCTTGTGTCGCTTGATACATTTGTTTGTATTCCTGACTTAAACTGACAGGAAAAATTTATAGTATTATTAAACATGACTTAAACATTTGCTTATGTTGCTTGTATTCATGACTTAATTTGTGATGATTGCTTGCTGTAAGGTATATATACCTAATAGTTGAAACAAGTGTGCACTCGCAATCATCTTTTGGCAATGCACAATATAACAGATGTCACTGTTATACAAATATATAAACATATCTATAACTTCACCATGGATAAACAAAGAAATAATATCAATTAATTTTCAAGTCACTGTCATAAATAAATAAACAACACGAGATAGGTCAAAATATAGTTTGTATCCTGCTTTTTGTTTAAATGTAGTCTTAAACAGCCAAAATCACATCTACATGCATTCATATGCATACAAAATTCATCACAAGGCAGACATTAAAAGAGTAGATAGCAAGAGAGCTACTGTTTTTCTCACTTCTACATTACAATATTTTTTAATAAGGTTATTCTACATTGTCAAAGATTTAAACACGGTTGCGTTCTGAAATACTTGACTTTATCGGCTTGGACCAAGTCGATGGATTCACTATGTATCAAATGCTCCAGAATACTTAAGTTCATACATCTATAAAAGTTTCCTGAAGCATGTTGTGCTGAATAGAGATAGTTACGCCTCCGTTAACTTTTTATTAATCTGCTTTATAGCAACCGTTGATAAAGTGCTGTTTATTTTCGTCGAGAAAAGTTATGAAATCTTTAGTAACAAATCAACTCTTCTCCCATTTTATTATCCTGAAATATAACATAAAACCATAAAAAATTAAAATCATAAACATGTTTTTTTACTGAAGTCTTCTTAATCAAATAAACAAATAAGCATTTTAAGGTGCAATTAGTAATTCTTAATGCAGTTGAGAATTCCAAATGTAGTTAGGAATTCCGACTGCTGTTGAGAATTCCAAACCTAGTTATGATTTCCGAACTTCACATCTACTACAAGACCAAAACATTATTGTCATCTCCAAACACCATAGACAACTATAACAATTAGATGACAAAAACACCAACAAGTATACAACAATCAATTTATGGAATTTTCAAACTCAAACAAATTAATTAGGGTTCTAATTCAAATTATGGATTTTGCAAAGTACAAAATTGAAGCAGGAAGCTTAAAAAAAAAAAAAAAAAAAAAAAAAAAACATGGAAGATAGATTGGTAATACCAATCTATTGCTATAACAAACATAGGTGCCACATTATTTCAAAACAAAAATAACACTTCAAACCTGGTTTGGCTACAAATCACAGAGGGAGTGAAGAACCAAAAGTTTCAAACGTTTTAAACGTGAAGAACCAAAACAACACCACATTTGAATGCTTCCAAATTGTCCAACAACTTGAAGAACAAACTCATTGACAATCAGATGGCAAAACTAACAACTAAAAATACACTTGATTCATTGACAATCAAAATGAAGAAAAACTCATAGTTTATCGCATTCCATAGTAAATACCACATAAAGAAAAATGATAATTTGACTAAAATAATTACATTTTTTCTAAAGAAACCCATCATGAACAGCATACAGAAGAATATAATTCAAACGCAAGGGACTCATATTGCAATGTTAATTATAAAAAATGAAAAAGAAAAATCCCGCTCAATACAATACTAATATAAATAATCAAAATGAGCCATCATACAAAAATCCAACTAAACCAAATTCAGCTTCATAAATTGAAAAAAAAAATCTGGATTTTTCAATGCAAAAATAAATTAGGGATAAAAAAAAAAAAACTGAAAATCAACACAACTATCACAATGCATTGAACATCCATGTTCAGCTTAATCAATTTAGGGATTTTTCAAACTAAAAAAAAAAGAAAAAAGAAAATTAGAGTTCTAATTCAAATTAGAGATTTTTTAAAGTACAAAAATTGAAGGAGAAAGCAACACCACTCATTTTACAGATCAAAAAACAACACCACAAAAAAAAAATCAATAATTGAAGAACCATTGACTTTATGTTTATTAAACTTTCCCATAAGCCAAACGGAGTTACCGATATCTTCAAGGTTCCTTCACGTCGTCATCTTCAAGCTTCTGTCATGCCATCATTGTCTTCAAGCTTCCGGCATGCCGCCGTGGTTGGAGAAAAGTCTTTCACTACAACTAGGGATTTGGTCGATTTTAGAGAGATGAGGGATTTGGCAATTTCAGAGAGGTTTTGTCTGTTTGAGAGAGATTATGGATTTTACAATTTTAGAAATGTGTGGTCAATTTGAGAGAGAGAGAGAGAGAGAGGATTTAGAGTGTTATGATAAGAATGTAATTTTGAAATTTTAAAAGGGCAATATTGTTAAAAAAGAGTTAGTTGTGCAAGTTTTTCAAAAAGAGGTTAGTTGTTAACTTTAGACTCCTAATGGGTTAGTTCTCATTAAAACTCATCTTTATATATAGTTTTCTCACATCCATTTGCAGGACTTGTCTTTTTCTTCTTATTTCATGGTGAAACCATCCTTATTAGAAGATATTTTTTTTCCTATAGTTTATTGGATTACTGATGGTAGATTGTGAGTGTGATATTGATTGTTTGATGATTTTTTTGAACAATTGAGTTAGAGTTTTGGTGTGGTTTCTTTTCGTCAGAGATTAAGTTTTCTTAGTTGTAATTCTTGGTGGGATTTCATTATTATTATTATTTTTGTAAATAACATCAAACTAACTTTGAAAGATCCAGAATTAAATCTACAAAAGAATTGATACAAATCATAGTATGCCTGGAAGATCTAAAAGAAAATAAACCATGTGGAAAAAAATAGCAAACATAGATCTAGAATTTGAAAGGAAAAACAAAACAAACATATAAAACAATATAATCAATAAATACTAAACATGTGATCGAGATCTAAAAAATATATATATAAACAAAAGTAGTAAACATTCAACGATTTGAAATAATTTATGTCATTGAGGTTTTGAAATAAGAAAAGTGGGGTTTTATTAATTTTATTTTGTACAAGATTTTTTTAATAAAAATGGTATGTCTTTTTAAGTAATTTGTTAAAAGGAAAAAATAATACTAAATAATTTAAAAAGTGGGGTATAAATAAGTTCAGTATTGGGTGTATCATGTGTTGATTGAGAATTAATAACTTGAGGAATGTATCATGTCTTGATTGCCTTTGGGTGTGTATCTCCTTTTCATCATAGTGAATTGCAGTTTGCCGGTGGCTGTGGTATCAACTCGCGGATTTTTTCTCTTAGGAGGTTTACCACGTAAAAATATCTTGTGTCATTTTCATACTTTAAATTTCTTTACTTCTATAACTTGTATTGCTTATAACTCTTGTGTAATTGAACTCATATTGATTTGTTAAAGCAATCCATTTGTTAAATACACTAAGTGTGTACAACCTTGTTGTCTTGAAAAAAAAGTTAGGAGAATTTGAGCACATACCTATTCACCCCTAGGTATATTTTATACTATAATTGTTTAAGGGAATTTCATTTGGTATCAGAACGGGTGTTTAGAAGCAATTAGATAGATCCTTTATTTATAGTGTTTATGTTTTGTTTGTGACATAATCATGATTAAGGAAGTGTATTCCTATGTGGCTTCTTTTGTTGAACCTATTGATCTAGATGAAAAAAAGATCAATGATCTTATTCTAGAGAATGAACGATTATCTAAGGTCAATATGTCTCTCAATAAGAAGCTAAAGAATCACGGTCTTGACTCAAAAAAATTCAATGAACTTAAAGTGAAATCCTAAGTCTAGAAAAGAATCTAAAAGATAACAATGATAGACTTAGCATTTTGAGGCAAGAAATTGAGCTAGAAAGCTAGAGAATGTGCTTAAGCCAAACTTAGTAAGCATGTAAATCAAGAGAAAAAGTATGAAAAATGGCTTAGTAAATCTCATGATGATGTTAGGAAAAATGATGATATCTTAGAGAAATATGCCATTAAAAATAATATGCTAAGTGATAAACTTGATGAGGTTAATAAGATGATTAGCAAGATGTTATCTAGTTCTAACAAGGCTGAAACCCTCATTAAAAGTGGTAAGCATCCATGTGACAAAAGAGCTTTAGGTTATGTTAATGAGGAGGTAACCTCTTTAACTAACAAATCTATTTTTGTCAAAGCAAGTGGTGAAACAATTATAGGTACCATATATATATATATATATATATATATCTCTCTCTCTCACTCTCAAGGTAATGTAATGAACGTTATCGAATGTGCCTTAACATCAACAAGGAACTTTAAAGGAAGAACTCAACAAGATCAAAGTCAAAGAGCTTCAACCTCAAATGCAAGAGGTGAAGCATCAATGGTTGCACTTCAAAGAGGTAGAATTATGAGAAGACCAAAGGCACTGGAAACACATGTATATGGTTAACTTCTTAAATTTATACCTATTTGCCATTATTGCGACATGGTAGGACATATACGACCTTGGTTCTTTGATTACATTCGAAAGTGAAAATTTGATAATGCTTTACATGATATGTCTTTGAATGGTTCTAGGCAATCATTCATGTATGAATTTAGAATTAGACCTATGAAGATCTTGGAAAAGCATGTTGAGAATAAATTGTTGATGACTTGCTTGTTAAATCTTGTGATTTGCCTCACTCTACCATACGTAAGAAAGTTGATAATATTTTGTTTGATTTGTTTGAGGATGTGACTAATAGTGTCAATTTGCATGTTAAAAAATCAAATAATGAGTCAAAGCATGATAGTGGAAGGAGTCAGAGGCGTATTGTGAAGTGTGTGTGGGTTAGAAAAAGACACACATAAATGTCTAGTTCCACAATATGCTCTTAGAGCTAACTCATCCTACTCTTGGTACGTAGATAGTAGTTGCTCTAGGAACATGATCGATAACAAAAATTTCTCTAAGAATCTTGTTATGAAGGATGGAGGTTTGGTCACTTGGTGATGGCACCAAAAAGCAAGTTCTAGGTAAGGGAACAATTTGTATCCCCGAATTGCCTAAACTTCGAAATACTTTGTATGTTGATGGGTTACAAGCTAACTTGATAAGTATAACTCACTTGTGTGAAATCTACAAGGAAGTTAGCTTTAACAAAGATGTGTGCATAATAATTGATAAAAGGGTAAGGTTGTCTTAAAAGTCAAAATATCTATAGACAATTGTTACTGTCTTGAGATAGATCCTCTAACTTGTAATATAGCTCATGAACGCGACAAGCTTGATTTGTGGCATCAAAGATTAGGCTACATGAACTTTAAGGGTTTAAAGAATCTTGAAAAACATAACATTGTTACAGGTCTACCTAGTCTTGGTAAGAAGTTAGATGAAGTTTGTGAATCTTGTCAACTAGATAAACAAACCAAAGTGTCTCACAAAAAGAGCACTTACATTGCTACCAATAAGCCCTTAGAACTTGTGTACATTGCCAATAATCTTGCAAAGAAACATACCAGGAAAGCTTGGATTAAAAAGTATGATGTGAAAAATGTTCATAGTCATTCTTCTAAACATGTTTCTAATGATAACTTTTTGAATGTTGTGCATGATAATTGTAAGTGCCTCACTTTTTGATTAGCTTATTTCGTTAACAAAATCACAATGGGGTTCAAATATGTAAGGGTAGCTTAGGATTGAAGAATTCTCCTTAAATGCCAATAAAACTCATTGTAGATTTCAAGTGCTTCATAGAAGGTAGATTACTTGTCTTGACTCTTAATTGAAGAGATCTAGTTGCACACACATACTATTTTAGCATGCATGTGTGATCTTTGCATTTTGTGTATATGTATTTCACTATTCACACTTGCACCATTTTTGTGTTTGAAATATGGTAGTGTGCAGTGCGCTAGTCCCCTTACCCATGCACACCTGTACATTGCGCTACTCGTCTAACGCCAGACTAACATAGCGTCCAGCTTAACTTGGGCAGAGGTTTGCCGATAGTCATGCATTGGACGTCATATGCATCTCTCTTCAGCACAACTTCCACAGAGGTTATGTGTTGGTCATGCGCTACTCGACCAACGCACTTGATGGGAATATGAACCGTGTTTTCCCAAAACGACCTCACTTTAACTAGATCTTATAAATATATATATATATATATATATGTCTTGATGCTCCTAGGTTCGTTTTTAGAGCAAAAATTACACCTTATGAAAGCCAAAGAAGTGTCTTCAAAGCAAAGTCATTAAGACTTGATTTCTGTCATCTAAAACACAAACACCCATTATCCTTTCATGATTCATACATCATCTAGCATATTCTAGGTATGATTTTCGTGGGTTTTCTTTATTGCTCACATGCCTTATAGTTATAAAAATCATCTTCATCTTGTCACTGGTTCTTGTTTTACAAGATTGCTCCTTTATGACTTGACTTGTTTCAACATTGCTTTTTTATTGTGTTTTGTGAGTTGTTTGTGATAGCTATTGCATATAGGGTTTTATTTGCACATATAGCTAAGTTGTATGCATGTCATATAGCAACATGATATCTAAGAGTGTTTGACATGTTCACCCATGGCTAAATAAGCTTAAATGTTTAACCTTGCATTTATGCGCTTAAAATATTTCTCATATTCACATTAGATTGTTTATCTCTTCTCTTTGAGAGTTAAGTCGTGTATTTACCTTTGGTAGCAAGAGCCTAGAATCACTATTAAAGGTCCGTGGGTAGCAAAGACGAATTAGTAATCATATAGGTGCAATGTGGTCAACCTAGATTGTAATCGTATTTGTAAATAGTGGATTTGAGGCTTCGATTGGCAATTATGTCCATGAGTTTTTTACCCTTTTGGGGTTTTCTCACGTAAAACAAATCATTGTGTTATTTAGATTATTTCTACACTAATTTTATATAATGATTTGTGTTAGAGATTAGTGCTGTTTGCAATTAATATTAGGTTTATTTAGACACTTAGTATATATATTTTCAAAAATGATAAACATGTGAAGAAGAATGTCAAGAAGATTTGGTTGAAAAAAAGTGTTTCACATTATCATATTCATAGTCTTGATGATATCTTTGTTGATGCCAATAATGATGTGTTTAAAATGAGTTATATCTTTATAAAGAAGATAGTTGATGTTTTATCTTCTAGATATACTTATTGCCATGAGAAATTGCTAGGATTTTGAGTCATGTTAGTATTATTCTATATCAAAACTACATTTCCTTTGTATTGTTTAGTTTTCTAAGTTGTACGGTTTATCAAGCATCAAAGAAGATGGACAACGATTCAAGCAAAATGAAGCCTTCATGTGAGGAAAGCAATATTGACTGCAAAGGTAATAAAACCTCTTTCCTCTTTCAAGGCTTAAGCGCGCGCGCACAGACACACATACACACACATTGCATGCATTTGTGTCCCTGTATCGTACCTCTAAATTGGTATAACACATTCACACGTGTGTTTTTAGTATGCTCATGCATTGATCTCAAATTGACAAACATTATAGAAATGCATGTACTAGGATTATCTCTAGGAAATTGCATACTTGTGTGATATTGTATTTATTTGTTTATGTGTAAGTGAATTGGACTTGAATATGTTCTCATATGATTCCTTGTTGAGTTCTGGTCGTTTCGGTTGCTCACTCATTAGATTTCGAGTTCAAACGAGGAAGTTACGATACTGTACATTTTTTTACAATACATTGTCTTCGTCTTCGTGTATCGAGTCGAGTTCATATCTATTTGTCAAAGTTTCATTGTTTTCTTCATGCGTTAGTGAGTTACGGAGGCTGAAAAACGGTCGAAGAACGCAAGGAATGTGTGAAGGAGGAAAGCATTGTGGAAATGGGCCACAAGGGCTCCTTTCGGTGGAGGCGCGTGGACACCATGTGATGAGCAGCTCTTTGTCCCCCCCCCATGGTGGCCACACACCTCCACGGGGATCTCTTATGGCAGCCTAAGTGGTCCCCACACTTTTCCACTCAATCTCTTTTAAATATTTCCTCTCTCTCACTTGTTCATAGTAGAAGAAAATGTGCAAAATTTTCTAAATGTTTTCTCCCAACTTCCAAACACCATATTTTTCTCATTTTTCATCCGATTTGAGTGATTCAAGTTGGAGAATCTTCATTTTGGAGTCCTTTATAAACCCTAAGCAACCTTGAGGTCATTTGACTAAGCAATCATTTGGTTTCACACCAAATTCGGACTACACTCCTTGTTCTAAGGTAAATTGTCAAACATTTGTGTTCTTTAGCTTAACTGTTCTTCAATTACCTTGGGATTTCTTCCTATATATGTGTATGTTCTTGATCATATGTTATTAGATTTGTAGGCTTCAATTAAAAGCTAATTTGATCTTAATTAGAATCTTAAATGTGAGTTATGTTTTTCTAAATCTATGTTTTCACATGCTTGTGAGTTGTATTATAATTAGTTTTGAATGCAAGATTATTTATGCATTGATTATGAATATTCTAATGATTAATAATTCCTAGTTTTGCTAAATGTCTTTGATTGAATATATTTGGAAATAGCACAACTTGTTGTATGTTTAGAGCACTTAATAGATTCACTTAATTGATTTGTGAATATATGCTCTAATTGATTTCTAGAGAAGTTTGTAGATCTAATCTCATTTCTCTAGCCTTTTAGTTTTTTTTTTTTTTTTTTTTTGTTTTTTTGTTGTTTTAAAGTCTTGAATATATGCTTCATGAACATATGAGTTGGTCACTTTTGAGGGTGTACTCTTATTTAACTAGTGAAAAACATTTTGCCGGTGATTGTGGATTCAAACCATGGACGTTTTCTCTTCGAAGGTTTACCACGTTAAAAATATCATGTGTCAAGTTTCTCTTTCCCTATCTCTTTATATTTGTATATGTGATTTACTATATCTTATTTAAGATCTTCATTTCTTAATATCCTTGTAAACAAAATTCTTGTAGAGAAAGAGATGTATATATTATTTGTTGAATCAACATTTGTCTTTTGTATCTTTGTAAGTGTTTGAACATTACATTTTGTGATATTCTATATCGAGTTGTAAAGCTCTACTTAGTGAATTTACATTGTAATATTCAAAGTACAACTTATGGAATTTGCTTTGTATTGAACATACTTTTATATAAGATACATTATCTCTTGTTATATGCTGTTTAGACTAAGGGTGATGAATTAAGCATACATGCGATTATTATTTTCTCATAATAATCATATTAAAGGTTAATTTGTATGTTCACCAAGGTTTTGACAAAAGCATCGAAAGAGTTTTAAAATTAGAGTGTCAACCTATTCACCCCCCTCTAAGTTGTTTAGTATAACCTTGTAGATATTTCAGAAATGATCATAATGGTTTATGTGTTAGTACACCCAAGACTAAATGGGTCAAGGTTGAGTGCTCTTACCATTAGTGTAAGATTGCAATGTGAGTTAGCTTTAAGATTAGTGTCTAGTTGTTGAGTAACTTAGCTATCTAGCTTTGTTTCTCTATAACTTGACATGAACTTAGCTATCTCACATAGTTGCTATGATTGTCAAAATTCATTGATTAACTTTTAAGAAGTTGAATTCTTGAAATCTATATGGTTATAATTGTGTTAAGACTTTTAAAGAAAGTCATTTTCATGTGATTGTTTGAGTTGAAAGTATTTGGTCTTTATTCTCTTGGGATGACACACTAATAACTTTTTGTCATGAGGACAAACAAGCTAAGAGAGCTCATAAAAAGAGCGGAGACTTTTCATTGGTGAAAAAGCTTGCTAAGGTATTTCTCTACTCTAAAAGCTTACTTTCTATGTCATCTTTTCAACTCAATGTGTGCATGACATCATATCACATAGATATTAGGCATCATTTTATTAGAGAACTAGTTGAACATTCTATTATTACTCTAGAGCATATGCCTACTAATATCAACTTGCAGATTTGTTCACCAAGCCTTAGGACAAAGAGAGATTTAAATTTCTTAGAAGATCCATTAGTATGATTTGTGTTGATTGATGTCTTTGTGTGATTGTGAGTGGCTTGATGAGCAAAACTTAATTTGAATATCAATATCTTTGAGAGATACTCACTTGAGAAGTAATGATCTTAAACAAATAACTTTTATTATTTCTAGATCATGCACTTGAGGTTGAAAATCTTGTTTTTAAAAGTGCACTAATGCTTATCTTATATGTTTATGTTTGAGTAGTTGAGTTTGAAAATATGTAGATTATGGATACATCTAGAAGTTTATTGCTTAGTACATGATAGATGGCATATGGTTAGTATTTATTTTGCTTCGGCAACTACATAGAACTCAACGAGCACCTTCATGGAAAGGGCTACACATTTTGGTTGTGAAGCCACCTAATGTAGGAAATGGGTACACCATTATGATGAGTGAAAGCCATCATGAAGCGTATATGCTTATGTTAGAAAAATCAAAGGAGTGTTGAAAAGAATCATTAAAAATAAAATCTTTGATTCAAAGCCTAAAAGAAATTAAAAATAAAAGGCTTAATGGAGTATAGTTGAGAATTGTGAAATGATCGAATTGTCAAATAGAAATGAGTAAACGAGCCATATGCACACACACGCTCATATGTTGAAATCATTCTCTTTAAAACGAAAGTTTCGGATGATAATCGATTTGATCTAGATTGGAAACGCTTTAGACGGATAGGTGTTGATATTGTTTGTATGTTGATATCACAATTACTCTGTTTATATATGCTAGAAGCATTCTCATACACACATACATATTTTGCTTATAGTGCTTGATTCATTAGCAATGTGAGAATATTTTTGAAAAATTAATGAAAATCTATGATTCTTTTTTGGATTTTTTTTCTTGGATTTTGAAAAGTGATGAAATATTTTCTCTTATTGCTTGAAATGTGTGATTGTGTGATTTTCCTTGTGAACAAGTCTACTTGTTGATCATAATGTGGAGCATATGTTAATATTTAACTTTGTTCTCTATACGACTTGTTTTCATAATATCTCATATTCTATCTCATGCGTCCCTTGTTTATTCCTTGATAAAAAAGGGAGAGAAATGTATACCTCACCATGTGTGGGAGAAATGTTCCATATGTGGGATATATGTAACTTTTTTTGCATAATTGAGACTTTGTCTTAAGGGGGAGAATTCTTGTTGTAAGGATTCTCATTTATTGATTGGCTTATTTTATGGACAAACCACATATTGGGGCTTGATACAAGGATAACTTAAATATTTGATGGTTG
Organism: Acer negundo; assembly: GCA_035582765.1. Taxonomy (NCBI): domain Eukaryota; kingdom Viridiplantae; phylum Streptophyta; class Magnoliopsida; order Sapindales; family Sapindaceae; genus Acer; species Acer negundo. Next base: position 19,533,567 of record CM069237.1, on the reverse strand, counting down.
GTGTTTTATACAACCAAGAACTGCTCAAGACCTTAAGAGAAAAAGTACCAAAGGTATATTCTAGTGCTTTCTTGCTTTGAAGAGATCTAGTTGCACACATACACAACTCATGCATATATCTTATTCTTATATGTTGTGTGTTTTATATGTGTGCATGCATGTTCTTAAAAATCTCTTCTTGCATGTTTTATTTGATTGCATCTTGTTCATTGAAATGCCATAACATGTTTGGGCATTAGGATGCAAAGCCATGAAGTCTCTTCATGCATGTTTAAATGATTGCATCCTGTTCATTGAAATGTCATGACATGTTTAGGCATTAGGATGCAAAGCCATAAATTCTATTCATGTATGTTTTAATTGAGTGCACCTTGTTCAATAACAATGCCATGACATGTTAGGCATTAGAATGCATTCACTTCCCACACTTGCACTTCATGTTTGTTAGTTTTCAGTGTGGTGTAATTCGTTTCCCGAAGATGATCGGAAACGTCCGCGCTTGCACAATGGTGTGCATGTCTTAGCGCGATGGTTGACCAACTTGAGAATGTCTCATTCTTTTCTTGGATAAGTGTTATATTCGGTTTGGTTATTTAGAGTAAAGTGTCTAGTTTCAAAAGATTGGATTTCAATGATTTAAATGTTTTTCAAAACTGATCTTTGTATGGTTTTATGACCATAAATTTTTATAAAAAGATTGAAATTGAGTTTTCTAAAATTCTGGGCAAACTAGACACACATACCTTTCCAACGGTATATTATTTGTAATATTTCATTACCGTTTGGATTGGTTTTGAAATCTCCAAAGTGACCACTAAAACAAGGCATCACTGCTGTTATCCGAATCTGACCATTGGTTACTCAATTGACTATAAATTTTCCTACAGACATCAAAATGTCATTCTATAAATTGGAGTAGAAAGTAGGCGTCCATACCTTTCCAATGATATATTATATGAAAGGTTTCGATGTCGTTTGGTCATGTTTTGAGTCGCTTGAGAATCAAGCTCTGTGTTGTGACGCTTCTCCGCTGTTCGAGTGCTGCACCTTGAGTGAGAACGGCATGCTAGTGATAGCAATTTGCCGCGGTTCAAGTTTCGCTCCTTGGGTGATAGCGGCATGCTAGCGGCAGTCCCGACCCTGTTTCGTAATTTGGCCATATCTCACTCATTTAGAGTCCGATTTGACTCATTTTTGAAGGGCAAGTCACATAATTTATAGGGCTATCATCTTAGCACTATAAATACATCTTTTTCTCTCATTTGTATTCAGGGAACAAAAACTACAAAACCCTAGAGAGAGATTAAGAGTTCCCTAGTGAGAGAAAGCACCAAGATTGCTTCTTTAACTCTCCAAACCCATTTCCATATGCATAAATCATCATCTAAGCATCGTCTAGGTTTATCTAGTATGTGCTAATGCATGGGTCTTCTTCAACACACATGGTATGGTATATTGAACACTATTATCTTACATAATTAGTGTTTTTACTTATCAATTTTATCTCATTTATTACTTGTATGTTCTTAGAGTAATTTCTACATACAAGATTGAGATTGTGTTGATTGGGTTATTTTGTGATAGCTAGGTTTTATTGTTTATATGCCATCTAGCTAATTAATCTCATTGCATGATTGAAATTGTTTTTTAATAGCTAGGATTTCATGATAGATATATACATCTAGCTAATTAATCTCATTGAAATGTTTGAGATTGTTTTTGATAGCTTTGTATTTAGGATTGGTTATCCTTTACTTAGCTAAAGTTGTATGCCATGAAATATAGCTATTTTCATATCTAGGATTGATTTTATTATCATCATATAATCCTAGGTAAGCATCTAGAGTACCCTAGCTCTATCTTGCATATTTGGATATCATTACATATTCACAATAGGGTTTGATCTCTTCGAAGAAGTAATTCTTGTGTGATGACCGGGATTAGGTCGTACACCGGGATTAGGTGTTCACATGAGCAATTGAACTAGGTTCACTTATCCCGGGATTAGGTAGGTGTGTGATTACTTTCGGGATTAGGTTGTAATCTTAACACATTTAGTGGATTCAAGGTTCGTGTGTGGCTCACACATAATAGCCCATGGTTTTTCCCATCAGGGTTTCCACGTAAATATCTTGTGTCATTTATTATTCCACATTTTGTACACTTGATATTTTATATTGACTAGTTTAAGGGCATTTTCATAAAATTGACATTCTTGCGAAAATTGGGTAAATTCATATAAAATCTATTCAACCCCCCTCTAGATTAATATTATACACACCGTAAATTTGTTTCACTTGTCTTAAGGGGGAGAAAAGAATTCTTGCTTAATAATGTTAAAGATCTTAGAGAGAGCATTAAAGTGAACATTTGTATGAGATTAGGGGAGTCTTAATGGTTTTTGTGATAATATCTCACCAATCTTCTTTGAAGAAGATCTCTTGTTTGGTTTGCTATTTTTCTCATATGTACTTTGATGATCAAAGAAGGGATTCTTGAAGACTCATGAAGACATAAAAACACTTTAGTCTAGGGATCTCTTTGTAATATGAGGATGAGAGATTGCAATCAACTATGAGTTTATTCGAGTGAATATTAAATGGTGCGGATGAGGTTTTGCCATGGAATAGCTAAAGGGGAAGATTGTAAGGTTTTAGATTTGTATTGGATTGATTCCATTGCAAAACTCTCTTTATTTGTAATTGTTAGTGCTTATGTGTTTCTTAGTTGATATGTGCTTTAAAAGAGAAAAGCAACTTCTCATGCAAATGTTGTCTTAAAGAGGAAAAACGCTTACTTGGTTACTAAGTTATCGAGACTTTTCTTCCTCTTGCAAGGCATAAATGCACACACACACATTGCATGCATTTGTGTCTTTGTATCGTTGCTCTAAATTTTTATAACACATTCATGCACTTATTAAAGTAAGCACATGCATTAGTCTTAATTTGACAAACATTGTAAAATTGCATGTTCTAGGACTATCTCTAGGAAATGGCATACTTGTGTGATATTGTGTTTATTTGTTTGTGTTTTATTTGTTTTGGACTGGAATATGTTCTCATATGATTCCTTATTGAGTTTCGGTTATTTCGATTACTTATTCATTAGTTTTTGAGTTTAAACTAGGAAGCTACGTTGCGTTACATTCTCTTACAATGCGTTGTCTTTGTCATCGTGTATCGAGTCGAATTCACAACCTTTTGTCAAATTTTCGTAGTTGTCCTTGTGAGTGAGGGAGTCAAGGTTCGTAATCCAAAGACGGATTCAAATTCAGAGTTCGGAGGCCGGAATACGACTGAAAAACGCGAGAGGAGTGCGAGGGAGGCGAAGAATGGCCAAAGGCCATTTGAGGTGCCTTCCCGTGAGGGCACGTGAACCTCACGGGATAGCCACCCTTCTGCCCCCATGAGGCCCACGAACCTCCACGGGGTGGCTGAGGCGGCCATCCATGATTGGCCACCGAAAGTCTTCTCCCTCTTTCTTTTAAATATTCTCATTTCCCCTCCTAACTTATGTGTGAAGAAAAATTGGAAAAGATAGAGTTATGAAATTTCTTTAAGTTTTTGATAGAGCTGATATTGACACCCATAAATATGATAAGTACACCCATATTTTAATAAAAAATTTAATTGCAAAAATATCCCAATATGAATTTACCAATAAGAACAAACTAGTTTAATTAAAAATAAACAAAATACTATTTACACTAATTAATTATACTCATATCTTCATCGATATCACTTTATTAAAAAAAAAAAAAAAAAAAAACCAAACCCTAATTCAACTTAATTCTATTTTTTTTTTTTTAAAGAACGAGAAGAACAGAAGCCCAACGAAGCCAAAATCTCCCATTATCATATAACAAAGTAATGGAATAAGAATTTTCAGAGGACTCCGATCATAGAGGTACGTATTTATTTATTTATTTATTTATTTTTGTTACGAACTCTATCAATAAAAAAAAAAAAGTGAGAAGTAAAATTTTTTTTTTTTTTTTAAAGATAGCAGTACATATCCCATTGTTGGAACAATTATCGAATTTTTGTGAATTCTCAACAGAGCATGAATAATGTTGGAGTCGAATATACTATGGACTACAGTGGTGAACTTACAAATTACGAGGTATAGTCATGCTTATTTATTATATCAAAATTTTAGTTTTTGTAGAAAAGAAAACAAACTTAAATTAATTTTTTACTTGAAAACTGAATTATGGGTGTTCTCTCTAGATTCGAAAGAATCAAAGTAAGGTTTTAAATTGTTGTTTTAGTGGGTGTTTGTTGTTTGGGTTCGTTATGGCTTGTTGGTTTGTTATTCCTTTGTTCCTTATTTTGGTTGTTAATCAAATCTTGCTACTTAAAAAAAAAAAAAAAAAAAAAAAGGTTATTATCATAGAAGAAAGTTTGTATTGTATACAAGTTTGATCACGTTTGCTTGTTACTCTATTTTTTTTTTTTTTTGAAGAGTAATCGTTATTTTCCAATCATTACTTTCTCTGTCGTAATCACTGTTTAACTAACATGTCTCACATGAACAACTTGACATTGCACTAGGTGATAATGGAACCATTGATGGTCAGGGATCGGTTTGGTGGAATTGATTCAACTCTAAATCTTTAAATTACAACCGTCCTCATCTAGTGTTGTACCATCATAACACATAGTTGTTTCAAACATTTCTTGAATTCTGCTGCATATAATCAAGGAATAAAATATCGGTATTGGTATCGATATCAGGCTTCTAAATTTTTGGATATATCGGGGATATTATCGATATCGATGGATATTCGGTAAAAAAATTTTTTTAAAAAAAATGATGGATATTTACATCTATAGTAAGAATTTTTTTATGAAACTTTAGGATAAGCTTAAACAAGTAATTATACATCAAATGAATCATATTTCAACGATAAATTAGTATAGTTATGAGTTTATTATAAATTATAATATAGATAGAGTCTGTATATAATTTTTTAAATTGAGTATTTAATAGAATAATATTTGTTTAACTTTTTCAATATAAAGAGATTAAATATTTAATAAACAAAATTATCTTTAAAATATATATATAGTTTCATACTTTCAAAAGTCTATCATAAATCATAAATCATAATTCATACATAATAATACACTTCTGAAATTTGAAACCAAAATGAATTCCTTATTGGTTCAAATACATAAGATACGTTTATATCTTGATCCGAACAATAATTTTCCTAGGAAAACGTGATAGCATAGTTTTCAAGGTAGTTATTAATATGTCACACGTATGTTGCGTGATCTCTTCCAACTAATCCATGAATCGGGTAGTTTGGATTTACCCAATTTGATGGATATTATTGATCTGCATGCATGGGTATTGCATATGACATTTGTGGAGAAGGATAATCAAATATATTGTAGCCACTATAACTACCATAATATGGTACATGAGAACCTGACCTTGTATGCGAATCACTCAAAGAACTATTTTGTGTCCATACTCATTGAGGAGAGAGTCATATTTAAAGAATCTTCATCAATTTGACTTGTTCCTTTATGTTTTTTACCACGACTTTGATCAAAATTACCTGCATGAGCATCCCAACCTACCGCACTAGTATTCCAACCTGTTACACCAGCATCCCAACCTTTTACACCAGAATCCCAACCTCCTCCATCATCTCCATCATCTTTTCCTCCACTATTTCCATTAGAGGTATGTTGGTCATCAGAAGAGTTGCTAACAGTAACTCCATGATCTACACTTACTTCTTCTCTAATCACTGGTTCAACATTTATTCCTATGTCTCGAGCTTGAGAAGCAATTTGTGGATCAGGATTTCCCTCATCATCATCTAAATAGGCATGTCTAATCCAGTCAAAAAAATGATTCTCATTATCGTCCCCTGCTTCAACAGTTACTTGAAGTAGATCCATAAAATCAGTTTCGTCTACTTTATCTTCTTCAGCTGCTATATCCCTAAGTTTCAACTTTATATTATAATAACAATAAACAAGTTGTTCAAGCTTAGAATAGGTAAGACGGTTTCTTTGTTTTGTGTGGATTAAAGCAAATGTGGAACAATTTCTTTTGCAGATAGAAGATGATGATTTTTGTGACAGTATGCAAACTGATATTGCACGCAATGATGGAGCACAATTTCCATACATTACCCACCAATTAGCTACAATAAAAATTATTAAGTATTATAAGTATGAATATCATTTCAATGATATTATTATTTATTATTACTACATAGATTTTTTTAATAAAACTTATATACCGGGTTGCATTTTGTTTCTAGCTGCCATGTCTGCTCGTTCATCCAAATTTTTTTTCCATCCTTAAAGTATATGAACTACATTCATGACTCATGAGATCAGTGTGTAAATAATATATATATATATATATATACACATATGAGTATATGACACAATACTCTCACGCAAAAAAGTTATGATATTGGAATTATAAAATTGATTGTAAGTCGTAACTTTTTACCTCATTTCCAAAATTAGCAATCCCTGCAGCTTTAGGGTCTAATTACGTATAGACAATATGTACGGCTTTCAAAAGATCTGAATTATCCTTAATATTGTCTCTATATTAGTACTTTGGGTTCAAATAGTAAGCTAGAATAATAAAAAAATATTAATTGAGGTACTTTTTATTTTTTTGTTTTAATTTTTTAATAAAAATTATGGGTTTTACACGTTTTACACAAACAAATTAGATTGCTTTCACAATCGCCCAATTCTACTTCAGTAATTATACTATTGACTATTGTATTGGAAAATTTTATAAATTTGTTAATGCTTCTTTTAAAATAATTTTCAATATAGATTATTTGAACAATAATTTAAGTGTTTAAGATTAATTTAAAAAAAAAATAATTTGCAAAATATCCCTAGATTTCGGGGTGAAATTCACAATATTTCGAGAATATCGGGATATTTAGAGAATATCGAGAGATTTTTATGGATATTTCGAAATCGACCGGATATTTGCTAGACATTGGATATTACACATGTTTCTATATCGGTCCCTCAAAAATATGGATATATTGGTGGATATATCGATTTTAAGTTCCTTGCACATAATATCCATCAAGTCTATTGCATGCATGGATTAAAATATTGGTATCGGTGTCGGTATCGATATCGATATCGGACTTCTCGATTTATGGATATTTAGGAGATATTATCGATATCGGTGGATATACTATCAAAAATTTTAAAAATGATGGATCTTTACATCTAAAGTTAGAATTTGTTTGTGAAATTTTAGGACAAACTTAAACAAGTAATTATACATCAAATGAATCTTATTTCAACAATAAATTAGCATAGTTATGAGTTTATTATAAATTATAACATAGATAGAGTATGTATATAATTTTTAAATTGAGTATTTAATAGAATAATATTATATACAATATAAAGAGATTAAATATTTAATAAATAAAATTATTATTAAAATATATATATATAGTTCTATACTTCCAAGATTCTATTATATACATAATAAATTAATAATACATTGTATGTCTGAAATTTAAAACCAAAATGAATTCCTTGTTAGTTTAAATACATAAGATACATTTCTATCATGATTCGAATAGTAATTTTCCAAGGAAAACGTGCTTGTATAGTTTTGAAGATAGTTATTAATATCTCACACTTATGTTGTTTGATCTCTTCCAACTGATCCATGAATTGGGTAGTTTGGATTTACCTAACTTGTGGATATTGTTGATCTACATGCATAGATAATGCAAATGACATTTGTAGAGAAGAATAATCAAATATATTGTAGTCACCATAACTACCATAATATGGTACATGAGAACCTGACATTGTTTGCAAATCACCCAAAGAACTATTTTTTGTGTATATACTCATTGAGGAGAGAGTTATATTCAAAGAATCTTCATCAATTTGACTTGTTCCTCCATGTTGTCTACATGTGTGCGGCAGATCAAATCCAATGGATTTACCATGATCTAAGATCCGATCCATTCTTATTCGATTGGATCGAACAAAATTCAATCCAATTTTATAACGGGATCCGATTTGATCAAGTAACTATTTGATCAGATCAAATCCAATCCAATCCAGTTACTATTTGATACAATCCGATTTTAAAATACTTCAATCCGTATTTGATTGGATTGGATCCTACAGGCCCATAATGTTGTATACCACGATTGTGATCAAAATTACCTATATGAACATCCCAATCTACTGCACTAGCATTCCAACTTGTTGCACTAACATTCCAACCTCCTGCACTAGAATCCCAACCTCTTGCCTTATCCCCACTATCCCCACTAGCATTTCAACCTCCTGCACTTGAAAATTTTTTAAATTTGATAATGCTTCTTCTAAAATAATTTTCAATCTAAATTATTTTAACAATAATTTAATTGTTTAGGATTAAAAAAATTATTTTAATAATATGCAAAATATCCACAGACTTTTGAAATCAGTCGAATATTGGATATTTATTTGTTTCGATATCGGTCCCTCCAAAATACGGATATATTGGTGGATATTTCGGTATATCTATCAATTTTGAGTTCCTTGATTGCAGGTATGTTGGTTAAAGCCACTAAGACTTCAATGCTACATTCTTTAAATTATTAGACCTTTTTTTTTTTTTTTTGTTATTGGATATGTTAATAACTTATGAGGATTTATAAATAAATTATATTAAAATGAAAATATTTATTTAAATAAGGGTACTATTAGCATTAAGATGGGTGTTTATAGTAATGCTTTAATTTTAAATTTTAGACATAGGTGTACTTATAAATATAGGTGTGCTTATCATATTTATAGGTGTCAATATCTGTACCTAGTTATTAATTTCTTGTTTTGATCATAACTCTCTCATTTGAACTCCGAATCAAGTGATTCAAAAGCCAAAATGTTGGTCTTTAAGAGAGGAACAAACTCCAAGAATTTTCAGAGCCAAATGATGTCTTGATTTTCCGAAGTAAACTGATTTCTACTCGTGAGTCATCATTTGTAAGTGAATAGACTTATTTTCATTTTCTTTTGTGATCATCTTATTGAATCTTCTTATTTGAACATTGAAAAGTGTTAAGGATGATGTTGATCCATGTTCTAAGTTTGTTTGATTGATTGATTTTCGAGTTTAAGCTTTGTGATCATATTTGAACATCTTTTAGCTAAACTTGATTAACATGAAATTGATTATAGAAAAACTTTGTGTTATGAGCTTGATTGTTAATTTCTAGATTTAGTTTTATGTTTATAAGAACTAGGATTTTTGACTGTGATACTAATAATTCTAATCTAGTTCTTATTGATTCCCATGCTTGGATTTCTAGCTAACTTTGTGATTGATTGTTGAAAGCCTATTCTAGTTATCTAATTGCATGTTCATAGAGTTTGTGTGATCTACTTGTTATTTAATTGTGTTTGCATCATTTGCATCACTTAAATCATATTGCCTTGTAATAGGTGGAAGTCTCTTTTCAAAGTGAATGAAGCTTTGTTTAGAGTAAGAAAACTTGACTAGGACAAGTGGTCTAGATGGTCAAGCAAGAAGTCTTAGTTAGGATCAAGGTGATCCAAAAGACTAAGCAAGAAGCCTTGTTTAGGATTAAGTGGATCTGGATAGACTAGCAAGAAACCTTCCTAGAGACGTGAGCATCTTGAATAGGAAGTTGCTTCTTAAATGTGTGTTGGTCACATCTTAGATAGGAGGTAGGCAAAGTGACTCACTCAACCCGAGGGTAGATTATGAGTTGATAACTTGGGGAGTGTATCATGTGTTGATTGCCTTTGAGTGTGTATCTCTTTTTCATCATAGTGAATTGCGGTTTAGAGGTGGTTATGGTATCAACTCGTGGATTTTTTCTCTTAGGAGCTTTACCACGTAAAAATATCTTGTGTCATTTTCGTACTTTAAATTTCTTTACTTCCACAACTTGTATTGCTTATAACTCTTGTGTAATTAAACTTATATTGATTTGTTAAGCAATCCATTTGTTAAACACACCAAGTGTGTACAACCTTGTTGTATTGAAAAAGAAGTTTGGAGAATTTGAGCACATACTTATTCACCCCCTCCGCGCTAGGTATATTTTACACTATAATTGCTTAAGGGAATTTCAACAATTTTCTAACAGACTTGACTTGATATCTTTTCAGGGAAGCATTTTTCGACGGATGAGAAACTTGGCATCTTTTTGGGAATCAATTTCCAGTGATTCCTTCAATTTGCATCTTTTCTAAGAAGCAATTTCCTGTGTTTCTTCAATCTGCATCTTTTCTAGGAATCAATATCCAGCGAATGAGAACTTTCCTTTACATGACTTCTTTTCTAGAAAGCATTTTCCAACGAATGAGAAACTTGATATCTTTTATAAGAAGCAATTTCCAATGGTTTCTCCAATCTGCTTCTTTTTTGTGTATCAATTTAAAAAAGGTTTATACAATCTGCATCTTTTCTTGGAAGTAGTTTCCAGCGGCTTCTCCAATATGGGTAGCAGTAGACCCACATAACTATGATAAGCGAAATGCCATATGCATCTTTTCTTGGATACCACCTATGTTATTCTTGTTTGTTAACACAACCACTACTTAATACTCACCAAGACTGAGGTTCTGCTCGATATGGAGGAGGAACACTTCTTAAAACATAACACTGTCTCTACTTTCAAATGGGACTCTCTCACCCAGTAATTGGATTTGTAAACCAATAAGTGGAGGCCTACCGTAACAACTTCGCGTCTCTCATGGTACTCCGTAACAAGGATGGTAACTGGTACAAAGCTCTTGGCATTGAACACCACTTGTGTCAGTCTGTCTCTTGTCAAGCCATTACACATAAATTCATGAAGCTTAACAAGATGATCGATTTTGAAGATTCATTGCTCGGCTGCTGCTCCCACAACCTTGAAACATATAACCATGGCCTAGGAGAATCTTAGAGAAACACAATTTTAAATCATGAATACACCCCTGATGGGTGTATTAAATTAGGATTCTCGAGAACATTTAAAAACCTTATAAATCCGGGTGTATTTAATTAGGATATTTAAAGACTTTAAAAGAGTTTTTATAATCCAGTGATATTCAATTTAGATTTTTATAGACTTTTAAAGCGTCCTTCCAAATCCAGGTTTATTGAACTGGGACTTTAAAAATTATCTACAAAAAATTAAGGTGTATTCAATTGGGACTAGATTTTAAAGGATTTTCATAGGTCATGGATTTTGGTGGACTTGATGGTGAAAGGTATATATATATCAAAGGCCATAACAAGTCCAACCTTCTCCCTAAGGATTTCCTTTGTTTATCTCTTTCACGACTGAACTTCTAGAATATTCTATGATTCTTGTTAGTTCATCTAGTTTGATTGGCTCAAACCACATGTGGGGTTCAATGTAAGGGTAGCATAGGTGTTTAATGGTTGGTGTTTTACACAACTAAGGCCCTCTCAAGACATCAAGAGAAGAAACACCAAAGGTAAAATTCCAAGTGCTTACTTGCTTTGAAGAGATAGTTGCACTCACTCACAACTCATGCACATGTTTTATTCTTGGTATGTTGTGTGTCTATTTTGTGTGCATTAATGTTCATTAAGCTTTCTTCTTGCATGTTTATATGATTGCATCTTATATGTCAAATGTCATGTCATGTTTAGACTTAGGATTGCATACATTGTGCAAGGCACTATTGAAAGCGTTGTATGTACAATGCCCAACCCAGACTTGGTCTATTGGGTTTTGCATGTATCAGACCTAATGAATTTTTTTTTATGAATTTTATTGAAAGAGTTATACGTACAACGCCTAGTTGCTATACGTATAGTGACCATCTAGAACCAAAAATTGGCAGAGAATTGGTGCTGTATAGGCGCTGTTCAGAAGCGTTGTACGTACAATGCTTAGTCGCTGTATGTACAACGACCTATACAATGCCCAAGGATTACAAAAGGTCATTTACCCAAAACGGCACCCTTTCATTTTGACACTCTATAAATGTGCCTCTTTCATCCTAGGTTGTTTTTAAGAATTCTAAAAGCATATTTTTCCCTTATAACACATTTCAAGAGAAAAATTATCAAGAACTCACCTTTGTACACTCAAAGCCATTCCTTTGTGCATCAAAGTCTATATAGCATCTTAATGACCGTATAGGATGCATCTATACATGGTTGTGCATCATCGCATCATCACATCTTATTTGGTAAGTTTTTCACTAACTTCATCTAATTTTAGTGTCTTTCTTAGCAAGCCATCTCTTTTATCACTTGTATGCTCTTAAATATTATTCTTGTTACAAGATAGAGATTGTATGTGATGAATTGATTGAGTGTTATATTGTGATAGCTTTCTAGGTTTTCATAATCTATGTTTAACTAAGCTTTTTGACATGTCATTTAGTCATTGATATCTAGGAATGGATTAATTGTCATATTATCATTCTAGATAAGCATCTAAGGTTCCCTAGCTTTGTTAGCTTTTTTAATATCATCATATATTCACATAGGACACATTATCTATTCATTGAGAAGTAATACTTGTATAGCTTCTGGGATTAGGTGGCATGAATCACAAGTTATTGGACTAGGTTCACTTATATCGGGATTAGGTAGTGGTAGTGAGTTACTAACTGGGATTAGGTTGTAATCTCCTTTGCCATTAGTGGATTCGAGGTTCGTGTGTGGCGCATATAACAACCCGTGGTTTTTTCTGTGTGGGTTTCCACGTAAATATCTTGTGTTAGTTAATTCCGCACTTATTACACTTGATATTTTATTTTGTCTAGTTAGGGATATTTTCAGAATATTGACTTATAACGAAAATTGGGTAAAAATCGGATAAAATCTATTCACCCCCCATTTAGATAGTTTATACACACCGTGGTTGTTTAGTTTCAATTGGTATCAGAGCGGGTTCCTAGATATACATAGGTGATCATTTGCTCATTTTGGTGTGTTTTGCATTTTGTGTGTTGTTTGGTCATTCATACATTTGCATTCATTTCATTTATTCCTAAATACTATAAGTGGAAACGATGGAAATGGTGGTGGCAACGAGGGTGCTTCGAGCACAAGGCCTCCGCTTCTTACTGAGTTGAATTATGCCTCTTGAAAATGCAAGATGAAGTCGTACATATGTCAAATCCTTAACCGAGCTTGGATGGCGGTTGAAGAAGGATACACATCACCCATGATGGCTCATATGAGTGGAGGAGAGGATGTGCTCAAACTTAAGGCGCATTGGAACGTGCAAGAGTTTGAGGCATCGAAATGGAATAGAAAGGCGATGCATACCATCCTATGTGCAATGGACGAAAATCAATATAAATTGATTCCAAACACTAGGATAGCTAATGAGGCATGAGATATTCTAGAGGTTGCACATGAGGGAACCGAAGTGATTAAGGACTCTAAGCTTCAAGTCCCCCAAACTCAATTCGAGATTCTAAGGATGGAAGAGAATTAGTGCTTCAATGATTTTGAGATCAAGTTGATGGACATAGTCAATCAAAGTCATCAACTTGGTGATCCTTATTTGGATAGGAGAATCAACCAAAAGATCATGAGATCTCTCCCTGAAAGATTTGAGTCCAAGGTGATGGCTTCAGAAGAGAATAGCACCTATAAAGATATGAAGCCGGGTGAGGTGATTGAGAGGCTTCTGGCTTATGAGTCTAGGAAGGGTCTTATATCCACACCTCATAAAAAGCAAAAGGGAATTGCTTTAAAAGCCTCCAAAGATGAAAATGAGGAGAATGATTACTCGGATGAAGAAATGGCTTTGTTGATGAGAAGGTTCAAGAAATTCTACAAGTCCGAGAAGAAAAGATTTAGATCTAAAGGTCAAGACTTTAAGAAAAAGACTCTCTTTAAGAAGTTTGAGCTTAGGCAAGAAACGAAAGGGATCCTAAGTTATGAGTATGGTGGCATTGGACACTTTGCCCCCGATTGTGCTAATCACAATATCAAAAAGAAAGGGAAAGTAATGGCTGCCACATGGAGTGGGAGTGATGACTCCAATGAAGAAGATGAGTCTTTGGATGATGAAGAACTCATGGCTAACTTCATAACCTTTACCTCTTCTCACAAGAGCAAAAGTGCTAATGAAGAAGACAATAAAAGTCAAGTGGAAATTGACTCAAGTGATAATTGCTCTTCATCTTAATCCTCAAATGGAAATGTGGATATGATGGACCTCCAAGACTACATGATGAAATTTGAGAGTTTAAGGTTAAAAAACAAGAGAGAAATTAGGAGATTAAAGGAAGAAAACCTAGAGCTCTTAACACAAGTTGACCACTTAAGTAAATAAGTGGTGAGAACCATGGAGATTGAAGATAAGCTAAGAAAGGAGTTAGACTTATCTAAGAAGAGTGAAGAAAGGTTGAAGAGGGAGCTTGAAGAGGCTAGTGATGATGACCAAGATGGACTCTAGCACTAAACAACTTGACCTCATGTTAGATGTAGGAAAGAGGCCAAGTGACAAGAGTTTGAAAATGACAAGATGTCCTCCACTCCAAGCAAGACCATATTTGTCAAGAGCATGAACCTTAAAGAGTCTCCTCCTTATCAATTACCTAGGAAGAAACTTGACCTATGAGAGTGTTCAAGAAGTGCTCAAGTGAAGGTGGCACCAAAAAGTCTATCTCAAACTCATCCTATAAGGGCTCCTCAAGCTAACTTCCCTCAACCGAAAATCCATCAAGGGAAGAGACCTATCATGCAAGCTCAACCGAGGAAGCAATCGAGTCTTGGTCAACAACAAAGGAGGAGAGATCCTAATCAACAACCAAGACTTCCACAACGACATAGGAATGCTTCAATGCATCCTCAAAGTTATGGTATGATTCCTAACTTTATTACTACATGTCATTTTTGTGGTGTTGATGGTCACATTCGACCAAATTGCTTTCTTTATATAAATTTGCGTAGAATTGCAAGCATGATAGAAAAGAAAAAGGCTAAAGCCAAGATACATGTCTCTAGGAAAAATGAAATATATTTGCATGATCCTAAGACTTCTAGAGCCCAAATACCAAAGACAACTAGGAAAGAAAATGTGTCACCTAGATGGATTAGAAGAGATGAACAAGTTTGCCATATTGCCCAAATTGCCTTGAAGGCAAACTCTTTTAACTTTTGGTATTTAGATAGTGGGTGCTCTAGACACATGACATGAAACAAGAGTTTCTTTGAGACTCTTGTCATTTAGAAAGGAGGATGTGTCACCTTTCACTACAACAAAATTAACATTACATAGCATGAGATGAATGCTATAATAAGTAATAGATAGCGTTAATATGATGCTATCACAACCCAAGCTATTAAAAGTCTCCAACTAGTTATTGCAATTTATAAATGCTTTTGAAGTCTCAAACTGGTTATTGCTATTTATAAATGCTATTGAAAGACTTTCTGAAAAGCTATGCCAAAATATACAATAGCTTTTTGTAAATGCTACAATTGAATTTCCATTGCACTATTAAAATTCTATAAAATATTAAGTTTTCCTAAATCATAGCGCTTTCTAAATGCTATGAAAGATATTTGATTACAATTCAAAAAAGCTACAAATAATATTGTCAATATATAATGCTATTATTTGGTTATATACTTATATGAAAGGAAATTCAAATTCCAACATTTTAATTATGAACACGAGAATTATACAAAAATTACATAAAAAATGATTGGTGCAAAAAAAGATTCAAGTAATTTCATTCATATACCAAAATAATTACAAAGTTTGTCATATCAAGGTAGTAAAACACAATATCCTCATGTACAAAAATACATGTCTGTAGAAACAAAAATGGCTAACTGGGAATATGAGAGACTGGATTCTACCACTCTTCATCAGTTCATCTTCAAAACACAAATTCAAGTGACATTGTACCTGATATGGATTATGGAGAGGAAAAATGAATCAGTAAAAAGAAAACAAAATTTCAATTTTGGGCATTAAGACAAAAAATATGAAAAATTAAAAGAAATTAATAGAAAAACTATAAAGAATCCATCACGCGAAATCATAACAAGGAAATGAAAACGTGCTTTTATAAGTTTTGATATAGATAATAGACCAATAAATAAAAGTAATTGTTGTAAACATACCAACGGAGTTTTTTATTGTATTTGAGTAACTGGATTCAACTAGTGAAATTTGGGATTGAGATATCTGCACAAGTGTAGATTATTTCTTACAAAAATGAAAATGATAAACAAATGTGTGAAAGCAAACAGATCTAAGAAATTACAAAGATTGTATAATTCATCTACTACTATAGAATCTAACAGAATTCATCAATCAAAATCACATGTTCCCCATCAATCAAAATCACATGAATGGAAATAGAATTAATCTACTATATAATGTAACATTTATACACCACTATTGACACAGACATGAAATGCAAAAACTTAAATGGAATTCGTATGCTATGCTAATTATTTGGTACACTGGTTATTTTTCTAAGTCTGGATTTTTTTTTTTTTTTTTTTTTGAACTGCAAGTATTATTCATTGAGCCAAAAGGCCAAGAGAAGCAAGCAAGACATAGGAACAAAACTTGACAGAGGAAACACAAACAAACTGAGCAAAACTAACAATAAAAGGTCCCAATGAAACCAACCAAGAACCAAGAAGCCGAAGCCCTACAAAGCAACAACAAGACCAAAGAAAACTAAAAGAAAACGAGCCAATCCTGAGAAAAGACAGCTGCAGGAAAAGCACAGCTACATGAAAACAACAGATGCTAAAGGAGAAAGAGCATACTGCAGCAAAACACAAGTCACCAATCAAGCCTACCACAAAGCCACAAGAGATTGCCTGAAGCAGGGAAAGAGTCAAACCACCTCTACACTCAAACATGATCCCAGTAGTAACAAAACAGTACCAAAGAAAACAAAGAGAACTGCATCAAGCACAAGGCACAAAAACAAGTCTACCACAAAACCGCAAGAACCCACCAAAACCCTTCCAAACTCACTGCCAAAAAACTGGAAAAAGCCAACCCACATCTGAATAAACTAGCAAGAAATCAGCAGCAACAAAGCAGAGCCAAAGAAAGCACAAGAAGGGGGAAGTCTGGATTTTAATTTTAATTTTTTTTTTTTTGAACATCATCAATTTTATAAAGGCTACCCCCAAAAAAATGGGGGGCCAAAGAAGGCTACAAACACACCAACAAAACACCCCAGACCAGCTCAAGAACAAAGCCTAGAAAAGCAGTAGAAAGAAACAAAACAAACAAAAAAGCTGGGAAGCATCCCACGGAGACAAAAAGACGAAGCAAAAAGCAGAGCTGAGAAGACCAGCTGCCTAAACAAAGACAAAGCAGAGCACAACAACAACGAAACCGAAACAAACTTAGAAATTCCCCACACCAGCAAATCCCCCTCCATACTCAAGCCTTTATTTGCTAAATCATCTGTGAAAGAGTTGCTACTTTTAGAATTATAAACTACCACAGTTTTTCCCAGAAAACTCAGAAAACTTCTAATGTCATAAATGAAGTTAACATGCTTCAAGCTTCTAAAACTGGTACCATTCAGTCTGGATTTTAATTAACCGTTGAAATCAACAACCTCTATAATGTCCTATCAATCAAAATATGAAATCGAATCTCTATCACACTGTACTTACTCTAGAAAACAAGCTATTTGAAACAAATATAGAGAGTGAAACCACAAACAAGTAACAGAAACTAAATCTTTGAGTTCACGTAAATACAATATAAGATAGCAAAACTACATACGAACTAAATCATTGTTTTCAAAATAGTTATATTACACATTAAGACTTTAAACAGTGTATATCGAGAATCAAAGCAAACAAATGGTTTTGAACCAAAAAGAAAAAAAAAGTACCTTCTTCTCACCGAGAAAGTTTCGGATCTCGATCGACTTGTTGCCATTGCCGATGGAGGCGTTGATGGGAAAATGAGCGTACACGAATCTCAACTTGTAGCGTTAATCCTTGGTGATGCCACTGATGAGATTCTCGACGTGGCTGAGGGCGGTCCTGATGGCGGCGCTGGTCTTGCGGGTCCCAAACTACGCTTCGATCTTCAGCTTAAGTTTGCCGGTAGCCTCGTCGGTCATCAAATGGAAGTCAAGGTTCAAGTGCTTGAGTTTGCGGCTGAGCTTTCCTCTGGGTACTTCTACAATGTTTTTTTTTTTTTTCTTGTTCAAATGAGTATAATAAAAAAATAAAAATATCAATTCCCATTAAGACCAAAAGTTTTGAGTTGTGTGAAATATTTAGGCGGGACTAAAATTTTATTCCTGCTCTCAAATTTTTTTTTTTTTCCTTAGTTAATTATAGCATATTGTGAAAGTTATAAATTAAGGTTAAACATGGGAAATGAATTGGTTATTGTGTAGCATTTCAGGAATGCTATATTATTACTACTAAAAAATAATAAAAAAAGAAAATATTATTTGTTCAATTTCTATTATAGCATTTTATAACAAAAAGCTATTCTAGTTACTTGTTAAATTTCCATCATAGCATTTTATAACAAAAAGCTATTATTGATGGAAATTTCATAGTAATTTGAAAAGAATGATATTGAGTAATGCTATAAAAAGTGAAATTTGTTGTAGTGTTTGGTGATGGATCCAAGAAGAGAGTTACAAGGGAAATGAATCATTTCCATTTTCGGATTACCCTCTTTGTCCAATACTTTATTTGTTGATGGCTTGAAAGCTAATTTGATAAGCATTTCACATCTAAGTGATGAAGGACTTTCCATTTTATTTAGCAAAAATGATTGCTCTATCCTATTGTCTAATGGACAAACCTTATTAAAAGGAATGAGATCTAGCGACAATTGATATTGTCTTGATGCTAGTATAGTCTCTTGCAATGTGTCCAAGGAAAAGCAAATTGAGTTGTGGCATGAAAGACTTGGCCACATGAACTTTTGGGATTTACGAATCTTAGACAAGTTCAATGTTGTGCGTGGCCCCCCTAAGCTTGGGAAGAAAGCCAATGGTGTTTGTGGATCTTGCTAACAAAGGAAACAAACCAAAAACATGCATAAAAAGAGCAAGTATCTCTCCACCAATGAGCCCCTAGAGCTTCTTCAAATGGATTTTATGGGTCCTATGCAAATCAAGAGTTTAGGTGGAAAGAGTTATATTTTTGTTTGTGTAGATGATTTCTCTAGGTTCACATGGACATATTTCCTTAGAGAAAAATCTGAAACTTTTGACAAGTTTAAAATGCTTTGTAATAAACTTTAAAATGAAATGAACTCAAACATTAAAAGCATAAAACAGATTACAATTGACCATGAGAGGGAATTTGAGAATGTTTCCTTTGAAACCTATTGTGATAGTGTAGGCATCTCTCATGAGTTTTCGGCTCTTAGGACATCTCAACAAAATGAAGTTGTTGAGAGAAAGAATATGGTCCTTCAAAAGATGGCCCGTGTCATGTTGCTTAGCAACAATGTCCCTAGGAGCCTATAGGCTGAAGCCGTCAATACAGCTTGCTATATAAGGAATAGAGTTTTCCTAAGGCCCGGTACTAGGCAAACCTCCTATGAGTTATGGAGAGGTAGAAAGCCAAATGTAAGCTACTTCCACTCTTTTGGAAACAAATGCTACATACTAAATGACGGTGATCAACTTGGTAAATTTGATTCTAAAAGTGATGAAGGTATCTTTATTGGCTATGCCTTAAATAGTAGAGCCTATAGAGTTTTCAACTTGAAGACTCGAACCGTCATGGAATCATCCAATGTTGTCATTGATGATACAAGGCTCAAGTCTAATGATTATGAGGATGAGGTTATAGATGATGACCTTTCTTTGAAGAAGATTGTAAAGACTTCTATGGATGGGAAGTCTAACCTAGATGAAGAGGTCACTCAACCTCTTGACAGAGTTCCTCTCTTGAACTCTAATGAACTCGCTCTATGGGTTAGGAAACTTCATGATAAATATGACATCATTGGAAAAATGAATTAGGGTGTTAGGACTAGGCGTCAAATAGCTAATCTCATTAGCTATACATGCTACACCTTTCAAATAGAACCCAAAAAGGTTGATGAGGCCTTGAATGATGAATTTTGGGTTCTTACCATGTAAGAAGAGCTAAACCAATTAAAAAATAATGAGTTTGGACTCTAGTTCCTAAGCCTAAGAGCACTAATGTGATAGACACCAAGTGGATCTATAGGAACAAATTTGATGGGGATGGCAACATAGTGCGTAACAAGGCTAGCCTTGTTGCATAAGGTTACCCTTAAATTGAGGGTATTGACTTTGAGGAGACATTTGCTCCTGTTGCCCGTTTAGAGTCTATTAGGCTTCTCTTGTCCATTTCTTGTGTGCATAAGTTCAAATTGCACCAAATGGACGTCAAGAGTGCCTTCTTCAATGGCGACTTGCAAGAAGAAGTGTTTGTAGAGCAACCAAATGGGTTTGTGGATGCACACCACCCCAACCATGTCTATCGCCTCAAGAAGGTTTTATATGGGTTGAAACAAGCACCAAGGCTTGGTTTGAGCACCTCACTCAATTTCTTGTTAACAATAACTACACAGGGGGTAGTGTTGACAAGACTCTATTCATCAAGAAAGACAAAGATGAGCCATTTATTTCTCAAATATATGTTGATGATATAGTGTTTGGATCTACCAACAAGACCAAGGTCCAACAATTTGTTGAGGTTATGTCTCATGAGTTTGAGATGAGTCTAGTTGGTGAGTTGAGTTACTTCCTAGGTTTGCAAATTAGGCAATTAAATGATGGGATTTTCATTACCCAAGCCAATTATGCCAAAAACCTAGTAAAAAAGTTTGGTCTTGAAAATACCAAACATTGTGATACACCAATGAGTACCACTTTGAAGCTAAGCAAGGATGTCAGTGGTAAAAGTGTGGATTAAACTCTATATCGGGGCATGATTGGAAACTTGCTTTACTTGAGCGTAAGTAGACCCGATATATCATTTAGTGTGGGTGTGTGTGCTAAGTACCAAGTGGATCCTAAGGAGTCTCATCTCTCTTCCGTTAAGAGAATCATTCGCTATGTGAATGGGACATCCAACTATGGAATTTGGTACTCTTTTGACACTAATGCTAGTCTAGTTGGCTTTAGTTATGCGGATTGGGCAGGAAATTGTGATGATAGGAAGAGCACATCGGGCAGTTGCTTCTTCCTAGGGAACAACTTGGTGTCTTGGTTTTGCAAGAAGCAAAATTCGATTTCCTTGTCCATGACTGAAGCCGAGTATATTGCCACGTGAGTGGATGCATACAACTTCTATGGATGAAGCAAATGCTAGTCGACTACGAATTCAATCAAGGTACTATAACGCTCTTTTGTGATAACATAAGTGCTATTATTATTTCCAAGAATCCGGTTCAACATTCTAGGACTAAGCATATTGACATTCGTCATCATTTCATAAGAAAACTAGTTGAGAACAAATGCATTATACTTGAACATGTAGGTACAAATGATCAACTAGTGGACTTATTCACTAAACCATTAGATGCAACTAGGTTTAAAACACTTAGTAGATCTATTGGGATATACCTTGTGGATTGATGTGTTTTGGTGATTGACCCAATTTGGGGAACTCAAGCAAATAGGGCAATTGCATACTTGTTGCATGCAAAAATTTAGAAATGTTTATGCTTCTTTATTAATTGTTTGAGTATCTTGGTTGAACATATGTATATATGCTTTTATCTCAATAAGTGTGAACTATGTTTTGAATGCAATCAATGTTAATTTTATGTTCAAACATGCATTTTTGGTCTAGGAGATTCACTTAGGAAGCACTTATTGAATGACCTATAATGATCTCCATAACATGATGTTTTCCTAATGACATGCTCAAATGAAAAATCATGAATTGTTGATTGCAATTCTTAAATGCAAAACAATGTGTGAAAAGCTAATGAGACTCAAATGTTTATCATAATGTCTCTCTTTTTTTATTTGTTGAACATGCCTACTATCATACGGATATCTTATCCGGAAAAATCAAATAAGATGCAAAGTTGCTCATGACATGTTTCGCTTATAAAGTTGGATATAGTGCTCTAAAATTTGAAATCAATAAATTCTATATACCCTTGCTTTAATTTATGACAAACGGTGAAATTGGTTTGAATTCCTATAGGAAACCTTTGTCATTTGCTTTGCCAAACACAATTGATTTTTAGACTTGAATGCAATATGTCTTGCATGCAAAGCATTTTTACTCACACAATCTCTATGAAAAATAAATCTCCTTGTATCTCTCCGTTTAATTTAGTTGCATAAAGTGCCTTATATGATTATGCAAATGATATGTATACTTCTATCTTTCTTTGCCAAAGTAACCCATTTTGGGGAATACTCTTTTGCCCATCTCATGACAAAAAGGGGGAGTAGTATGTGGTAAGAGGAGAATGCGTATTGTGCTATTTATTGTAGCAAAATTACATGTTGGGAAGAATACACATTGAGGGGGAGTAACCTTTTGAGGGGGAGCATTGCATTACACATACATTGCATTATGTTGTGCTTAAATTCTTAAATGCAAATGCTTGTTTTTGTTTTCACATGATTAATCTCACATTTACTTGTATTGGAAAGTGTAGAAACTTTGTTTTGAAGGTGTGCTTTGTCAACATGAGATTGAAGACTTGAAGTTTTATTTTTGTAATATCTCTTTATAATGTAGAAAATCATTGTATGCCTGGTGGTTTCTATTTTGTTGTGAGGATTAATGTGAGTGGTGGTTTTGTCATGAAATAGCTAAATGGGGAGATTGTTAGTTCCTCTAGTTTGATTGGCTCATTTCGGTGACAAACCACATGTGGGATTCAATGTAAGGGTAGCATATGTGTTTGATGGTTGGTATTTTACACAACCAAGACCCTCTCAAGACCTCAAAAGAAGAAGCACCGAAGGTATCAGACCTGATACATTTTTTTATGAATTTTATTGAAAGCGCTGTACGTACAGTGCATAGTTGCTGTACGTATAGTGACCATTTGGAACCAGAAATGGGCAGAGAATTGGCGATGTACAAGTGTTGTTCAAAAGTGTTGTCGTTGTACGTACATCGACCTGTACAGCGCCCAAGGAATACCAAAGGTCACTTATTCAAAACGACACCGTTTCATTTTAACACTCTATAAATGTGCCTTTTTCATCCTAGGTCGTTTTTAAGAATTCTAAAAGCATATTTTTCCTTTAGAACACATTTCAAGAGAAAAATTATCAAGAACTCACCTTTATACACTTAAAGTCATTCCTTTGTGCATCAAAGTCCATATAGCATCTTAATGACCATATATGATGCATCTATACATGATTTTGCAGCATCACATCTTGTTTGGTAAGTTTTTCACTAATTTCATCTAATTTTAATGTCTTTCTTAGCAAGCCATCTGTTTTATCACTTGTATGCTCTTGAATATTATTCTTGTTACAAGATAGAGATTGTATGTGATGAATTGATTGAGTGTTGTATTGTGATAACTTTCTAGGTTTTCATAATCTATGTTTAACTAAGCTTTTTGACTTGTCATTTAGTCATTGATTTCTAAGAATGGATTAATTGTCATATTATCATTCTAGATAAGCATCTAAGGTTCCCTAGCTTTGTTTTCTTTTTGAATATCATCATATATTCACATAGGACACATTATCTCTTCATTGAGAAGTAAGACTTGTGTAGCTTTCGGGATTAAGTTGCATGAATCACAAACAATTGAATTAGGTTCACTTATACAGAGATTAGGTAGTGGTAGTGAGTTACTAACCGGGATTAGGTTGTAATCTCCTTTACCATTAGTGGATTCGAGGTTCGTGTATGGTGTATATAACAGTCCGTGGTTTTTCCCGTGAGGGTTTCCATGTAAATATCTTGTGTTAGTTAATTCCACATTTATTACACTTGATATTTTGTTTTGTCTAGTTAGGGATATTTTCAGAATACTGACTTATAACGAAAATTGGGTAAAAATCGGATAAAATCTATTCACCCCCCTCTAGATAGTTTACACACACCGTGGTCTTTTAGTTTCAATTATTGATATGCTTAACTTGATGAAAGTAGAGACCATGATGATGATCTATAGCCTATTCAATTGATAGAGGCAGTTATTAGTTTTTATGTGTTTTTAAAATATACAATGTCCTACTGGAATCCCTCTATTTTGACAAATGACAAGAATTCGTAAATTTATTTGGGTGGGTTCTTCTGTCTAAAAAATTAGGAAAACTTATATGTAGATAAAATGTTATGTCTACTATTATTCTAAAAAATTTTGTGATTTATAAATGATTATAAAAATTGTTATAATTTTGGAATGGACAAAGGTCAATATTGATTTCCATTGGACAAATTCGGGAAACAAGAAAAGAATGAATGTTTTCATATACAAATGATCATGGATTAAATTGATAATTTTACTGTAGCATATCCTATATATCTAGATTATCCATATCAAATTTTGTGAAATTTGGAGCTGTAGAGAATTAATTAAAATCGCGGATCAAAAGGTAGTCAGTTGTGACAAGGTTTGGGTTAGGGTTATGTTTTTTTTTTCTTCAATATTTTATGTATAGCTTCGCCTGGTTATTTGATTAGTTGATTATTGTTTGTTTATAAGATTAGCTAAATATGCATATGTTTTATTGTTGTTTGCATGGTTATTCGATTAGTTCATTATTGTTTGTTTATAATCGTTCATCGTTTATACAATAAAAGCCTTACTTTTTTCATTTGCCTTCCAAACCCTTGCTTGCGTTGGGAAGACTATGTCTATATCAATATGAATCAATGACTTTTTTTTCTTTCTTTCTCTAGTCAAAAAATATCAGACTTTAAAAGTTGAAGGACCTTTTCCTACTAGTAATATCTATAGCTAGCATAGTAGTTGTGCTAGACTCAGCTTTCGTTTTTGTTTTGATATATATAGCTACATAGTACAACCTCCCCAATAAAAATGTTTATTTGGTTTTATGCATGAGTTTGTCATTTTTGTTATGCTTTGGTTATGCTTGTTATATTATACAAATGGTTTGGTCTGTTATTGTCTTGAATAGTTTGCATATATATTTTAGTAACATTACAAAGGGGAGATGCACAAGAAGGGAATAGAAAAGGAAAAGCCAAAATTGATTATAGCAATCGGTCATTGAAGAGAGTAAAATATTGTTACAACTCATGGTCGATGCTTTTATCTCGTGGATGTAGTGATGCGAATGGCATGCTTAGTAAGACAATTGTATAAAGCAGGATACTTCTCGTACTTAATGAAAAACTTGAGTGTCAAAAAACTCAAAACAATTACATGACTTGGTTAAAATTCTTTAAGAAAAAGTATCAAAATATTCTCAGTTTATGCGTCATAGCTCTGGGTTTAGGTGAGATGCAACCACAAAGAAGTTCATTATTCTTGAAAAAGTTTGGGAAGATTACTTAAGGTTAGGTTTTCAACTTTTCTCAAATGTATTCTGTTTGGTAAATTGAGTGCGTACTATCTCTTAACAATGTTTTTATTTTTTTTTTTTTTTTTTTTTTGTCTTTGTTTATAGTCCCACCAAACTCATAGAGGTCTTTGCAATAAAACTTGCGATGACTACGAGGATTTACAAATTGTAATTGGGAATGCAACTGCTACAGGGAAAAATTCATTTGGATTGGGTGATGAAACTGATGCAAGAACTATTGGTGTTGAAGATAGACATATTACAATAAATGACTTTGTATATGATGAGGCCAATGAGGCCTTTGTACTAAATTAGAATGAATCATCACACCAACCTCCAACGCTTGGACAATCTTCTTTACCTTTACCCTTTCCGGCCACTAGTTCAGAAGTTCACCCAGTTAGCACAAGCCAAAAGAAACGAACTAGAATCGACAATGAAGGGAACACTAGCTCATCTGAGACCAACAATAAAGCTGAGATTATGGAGAAAATATCTCTTAACATTTATTTCATTGCTGTTGACTTTCAGGGAGTACATAGCCTACTGGAGAAACGGAAAATAAGATAGAGAGAAAAGTGAGATGGAGAAAAAGGAAAAAGAGAGACAAAACTGTATATGAGATGCCATCAAAGAGACTCCAAATTTGGATGAATGTGCTTATTACAAAGCAGTTGCATTGCTTACTAATAAAACGAAAAAGAAAGCATTTTTGAAAATGTCACCTAAGGAGCGCTCAAACTGGATCATCTACAATTTGGAATGAGTGGTTTTTTGGATCATCATACATCATGCTTTATTGGAAATTTCTTTGTTTATCAACATTTTGGTTTACTGCATTTGGTTAGATAATTTGTATAATATATTTTTTGTTTAAACATGCAATGTATTATTTTGGTACAAATTTTGATTTGTCAATTGGTATTATTTATGTTTTTGATTTGTCATTTGGTATTATTTGGCTGACTGATTGGGCCATGTACTGGTACAATTCATCCATCTATAATAGAAGTTTAAGATAACAAACCATGAAAGTCTGCGATAGATATTTAAACAAATCCATAAAAGTCTAAAATAAATGTTTAAATAAACCAATGAAAGTTTATGTTGATTTATACAAGTTTGTAGAAAATCCATGAAAATCTGTCATTTAAAAAATGTCTTCAAATATCCTCAAGAATCCTAATTGAATACACCCCACCCCCTCCCGCTCCCCCTCCCGAAGATAGAGATTTAGATTTTTTTTTTTCTTCTTTTTGTATTATATAAATATTTTAAAAATATTTGTTTTCTACTTTTTGATGTTGACACGTGACATCTTCTTTGTTTAAAGAGAAAAATACCCTTGGAATCGTTAAATTTGGCTAATGGTTGATTAATTGAGGGATCAAATTGATGGATTTATGAAAACATAGGGATCACGGACACTAAAAAAGGAAAGATGGTTCAAAATCAGATAATTCACAAAACAACCCAGGGACCAAATTCAAAAAACACCATCAAAAAACATAAAAAAATATCTAATTTTATTAGGGAATAAAGAATCTATTTGGGTGGCAACAGTTTGGGCCATGGAGGCGTCTTTTCCGGGGTTGACCCAGTATAAACTGGATCGTGCATTTTAAACCCAGACATGACACATCTACGTTTAAACCCAAACAAACCTATTAGATACTGATCCAGATTCATATACAGAAGACACTGACACCCTAGACGAGAGAGAGTCATTTGCAAAATGAGTTTCAGTTGTGTATCGACGGCAGCTGCTGCAATTTCCTTTTTGTTGGTTCTTTCGACATTAGGTAATCGTTGTTGTTATTTGAATTTGATCGATATTTTACGTGATTAAATGCCTTTCATTTTGTTAGTTATACATTTTGTTAGTAATTGTAGATCTGGTCATCCGAATTATTTATGCGATATTATTGCATAACTTTCTGTTCCATTGATGGGTTTATTTTGTTTACTGTAATAGCTTCTGCGAAGAAGTCAGGAGATGTTACAGAGTTACAAATTGGTGTGAAGGTGAATTGTCTGAAATTATATGTTTTTATTTTTTTATTTTTAATTTCTTATAATTTTTAGGCGAATTTGATGTGATTTGTATTTCTGTAGTGTTATGCGCTATGACATGTTATTCATACATCATTCAATTTACCCTTGATTAAGTTCATTTATGGGATGGTGTTGATGGGTTTTATATAAAGGTGATCATGAAAATTGCTTGTGATCTTGAAAAATCTTCTACTAGTTATTTGATAATACTATGTTTGAGTTTTATAATTTCCTTTCCTCGTTATTGTTTCATTTTGATGTCATAGGTTTTAGGATACACTGGCAGGATATGGTTATGCATTTAATAGTAACAAGGATCTCTCTTTGGGATATTACTGTTGTTTTTGGTTTGGAGTTTGCTTTTCGGTTTTCATTACAGTATTGCTAACTCATTATGTGTGGCTTCCTTCAACTTCAACAGTACAAGCCCAAACCCTGTGACCTTCAGGCACATAAAGGTGATAAAATCAAAGTACATTATCGGGTAAGTGACTTTTATCTTCAGATTGGTGCTTAATTCCTCCAATAATTTAATGTTCATTAATTAGTCATTTTACTCTATTGATGAGATGAGATTGACATTTCAAATAAATAAAACATGAGAGAAATAGGTCCTTGTGCATATCATATCCTACTAATTAAGAGGAAAACAAATAGGGAAAGATTGTAGAATTTGGTCATTCTTTACAAATACCCATCATATAGTTTGCTAGAGTTTCCAGCTTTAAAAATCATTCCGCCCCCCTCCCCTTTATCTAATAAATAAATAAGTATTGCAGGTTTAACATTTATTTTTGTGTTTCTCTTGTTGTTGACGGGCAAGAGTTTGTTCATTGGTGGTCTTGTTTACATTTACATCATCAAGCAAGGGAGTATTGCATTAAGAACTTGTATGGGGCTTTGTTACCAATTGTGACCTTTGGCTTTAGTCACAATAATAAAGATATGTGAGCATCATTTGAGGGATCTTTGTTTCTCCAAAGCTTGGACATTGTAACATCTTCTTGACTGACCTCATCTATACATGTTAATACCTGGATTATAAGGCATTTTTTGTGCGTACTCTCTGCTAGTTGTATGAGTGGGGTGTTATTATTTTTCCTTTTGAAGGATTTCTTTGTCCTTTGACATGTAGTCTAAATTTTATTCTAGACACAATTTTTTGTTATTGGTGTCAAGATGAAGCCTATACCATAAATCTTTAAAAATCTGTTTTGACTTTATAAGAGTAATAAAGGAATAAGATCAGCCATATATAATCATGGGCCGAAGCAATTATTACTCATGACCTTAAAGTCTTAAACATCTTTTATATATATATATATATATATATATCTATTTTATTTTTAAAGTTAAGTTATTCCACTTTATAGTCACCTACTGGTTTCTTGACTGTGATATAACTTGTTATTTCTTCTTGCAGGGAACACTCATAGATGGAACTGTTTTTGACTCTAGTTTTGAAAGAG
Source organism: Acer negundo (assembly GCA_035582765.1). NCBI lineage: Eukaryota > Viridiplantae > Streptophyta > Magnoliopsida > Sapindales > Sapindaceae > Acer > Acer negundo. The sequence goes on along the minus strand of CM069237.1, from coordinate 19,504,586 downwards.
GTGATCCAATCGAGTTTGAGCTTGGCATTGGTCAAGTAATCAAAGGTATGTGCACACTTGACAATTAATCATGCTTTTGTGCACTTTCTCAATCATTTTTCTCACATATGCCATTCAAGGTTAGCCTGTTGATTGGTTATGGAAGTTATTGATACTTGAAAAAATTATTTGCAGGGTGGGACCAAGGACTGTTGGGAATGTGTGTAGGGGAGAAGCGGAAACTGAAAATTCCTTCAAAGCTTGGTTATGGGGAACAGGGCTCTCCCCCTACCATCCCAGGTAATATTTTCTAGCGAGATTATCATTTTAGTCCATAACTTTTTTGAAAATGACACGTTTTTACCTATCTTTCCATTTTGGTCTCCCGTTGTCCATATTTTAAAAAATAGATCATATTAATCGCTCTAACCAATTTTTTACGGTCAACCATGACAAAAAACACAAGACTATTTTGCCATCAACCTTTAATTGAATGAATGAAATTATGATTTTACCCTCAAACAAGTTATAATTTTTCAAAAATAGCATATTCATCCATTATTTATAAAAATTGGATTTACTTATGAATTACATTTAAAATTAAATCAAATAGAAAAAAATAAAACATATAAAATAAATATAAAAATTGAAGAAAATATAAAACGTTAATTGAGGAAATAAAAATATAATTGAAGTAATAAAAATATAAAATATAAAATATAAAATAAACAATAAAAAAAGTGGTGGAGGAGGCTGTGTTGACTCTATTGAGCTGAAAAATATTTTAACAAATTTTCCATTTTGTTTTAATAAAATATTATTTTATTATTTTTTAAGTGTTCTTTTTTAGTTTTTTTACTCTTTATTTTATTTTTTTTCATGTGGACTTGTGGCATCTTTTTTGTAAATATTGTGTTTCAAGACAAAAATGCTCCCGAAACCATAAAGTTTGACTAATGGTTGACTACTAGAAGGACCAAAATGATTTATTTTCAGAAATTTTGGGACAGCACGAGTCCAAATGGAAAGATAAGTAAAAAAGTGTCGTTCTAAATAAGCTGGGGACTAAAATGATTATCCCCCGATTTTCTATTAATCCACTAAACCTTTTACTATCAGTGCAATTGGTATGTTACAGAGGTATCTTCTGTAAGTGTGGTAATTATATGGTGAAATTTTATGAGTATCCAAGCAGGGTAAACTCTCCTTTAATTGAAGATCACGTGTTTTTGGCTTTATCTCATAGAACTCTGAACTTTTGTGGCTGCAATATTTAAGTTGAACCGGTGAGTAGACTTGGGAAGGTTCCGGTTCAAACCGCCCGAACCGGAACCGGAGGACGCCGGTTCCGGTTCCACATTTTGCAAAACTGACCGGTTTGAACCGGAATGGAACCGGCGGTTCCGGTTCCAGTTCAAACCGGCGGTTCTTGTATTATTATTATTATTTTTTTTAATTTTTTTTTAAATTGGGCTGGACCGTTGGAGACTTGGAGGCCTACATAAGCCCACTGATGAGTGATGACTCATGACTAAACTACATAAGCCATTAAGCCCACAGCCCATAGCCCAAGCCCACGCCTTTACTGTTCTAATTTCTAAATGCACCCAATCCCAAACAATCACATTTCAACCCTAGCTTTATGTTCTTGTTCTTCCTCGCGGAGCCACTACCGTCCAACCCCACCCAACCACTCACCAGCCAGTAGTCACCAGCCATTGATGAGTCACACTGACCGGCGACCGCCACGGTGGCACGGCAACACCCCCAATCTCATCTCCCTCTCTCGATCAATCCAAGCAATAAGACGAAGGAGATGACATCATGACAGACGAAGAAGAAAGAAGAAGAAGAAGAAGAAAGAAGAAAGATGATCGATCGATTGATCGATCCAAAACTTGGGTTGTAGTCTTGTAGAGAGAAGTTAGAGAAAAGTTTAGAGAGAGAAGTCAGAAAAGAGAAGCTGCTGTGTTGAACTATTGTCTGAAGAAGAAGAAGAATTTATAGTGGTGCCCTAAACTCAATACACAGTCGTTTTGAGTGTGTTTAAAAAAAAAAAAAAATTAAAGGTTCAAAACCGCCGGTTTCTCTAGAACCGGAACCGAAACTAGAACCGGCCTATGCCGGTTCCAGTTCCGGTTTTGGTTCCACCTAACCTTGGAATCGGAATAGTCGGTTTGGAACTGGAACCGGAACCGAACCGGAACCGTGTCAGGTCTACCGGTGAGCTCTGATAATATTAGAGCTGTATCCTCTATAGTTGGGGGCGAGTTAAGACAACTGTGGTACTATTAGATTTTGCTTATAAGGTTTACAGTAAAATTTGCTATGTATTCACTTACATAGGTGGTTAAAAAGTGGCTTGACATAAATCCATGTTAGTCCATCTAGATGGTAAATGGGTCAGATATTGATTAATTTTGGATAAGCTTGAGTAAAAACATAATTTGAATTATTGAGTCTCATATGGCTAATGGCTGCTTGCCTTGTTTTTCTTCTACATAAATGATTTCATCTGATATAGAGGAAATTTAGTTGATGAGATGTGTTTGTTTGAAAATTACAGGTGGAGCCACACTGATATTTGACACGGAGCTGATTGCAGTGAATGGGAAAACGTCAAGTAGTGAGGAAACAAGCGATGGGGAGCTATAGTCACCAGTCATAGTAGCAGTTTTAATCCTGTTTCTCTTTTTCTATTTGGTATTTTTTTCACCATCCTTTTAATACTGTTTCTGGAATCAAAACTTTTCTGTGCTCAGGCTAGACTTTATGACCATGAACGTTAAGATAGTTGAAGTGTTTGTGTCCAATGCCAAATAAAATTAGTTGTTTGATCAGAATCTTTATTTACAAGGTTCTATTTGGATAGGGTTATATTATTGAATTGGTTTGGATATGATTATTTTATGGAATTAATAAGATTGAAATGGGATGGAGATTAGAAGATGGGATTGGATAAGATTAAAATAAAACCGGTATTAGAAGATAGGATTAGATTGGACTGGCTAAATTAGTATTGTTCTTTGTTTGGTGTAACATAGGATTAGACTAAAATGGAGGAAAATTTAAATTATTTCTGTTCAAATTCAATTTGAACACTAAGACAAAAATCTATGAAGCTTATGCATCTGACTTCTCTCAAAAGACATACACCCATGTGTATGAGAGTAGTCATTAACCATTACCAATACACAACGTTTTCCACCAAGTAACTAAAAGTTACAATCAAAAAGGGATTTGTTCACATAACCAAGTTTGAAGGATATCCCAATCTTAACGATTTCGCATTTTTGAATGTGCTTGAATTGACTTGCATCAACAGCACAGACAATGTCGTTCATTCCCTTTGCGTTATCTAGAATACATGCTGCTTTCAAAGAGTTATTGTACCACCTTCATTGATTATAATAGGTGGAGATTAACATTCCTCGAAAATTGTCCGAACATGAGATCACCAAGAGACTTCAAATATGCCTTCATTCCTGCCTTCAAAAAAGTGTAACCCATAGTAAACACCTTCCCTTGTAACCCGTATTGGTACTAATTGAAAGTGACAATGCTTGGGTAGTTGCTTGATTCCAAGATATAAACTAAATCCTCAAATATCGATTGACGAACTAGAGTATCATCAAAAGACTCTTTAAATAAGATATTTGTTAACGTTAAACGAGTTACATCAGCATATTTGGTTCCAACAGACTCTTCAAATGAGATTCTTCAAATAAGATTTTGCTTTTCTTCTTCAATATTGAAGAGCAACTTCTCCCTCTTCAATGCTTTTAAATTAATAAACGAAGAATCTTAGGAGGGTGTATTCAATTAGGATTTTAAAAGACTTTTAATGACTTTTATGGAATTAAAAAGTTTAGGTGTATTCAATGTAGACTTTTAATGACTCTGTAAAAGTCATGTGGTATTCAATCAAGACTTTTTAACAGTCTATGAAAGTTTGGAGATATTCAAAATCTCAATGACTTTTAACGACTTTAAAATATTAATGACTTTTAATGACTTTTAGTTATAACAAATCTCACAATTTGTTTTCCATTCCTAACAAAGACTTTGAATGACTTTTTTTTTTTTTAATAAAAAATATAAATAATTTCACTTTAGAAGAAAAACATAAAACTCTTTGAAAAACATCAACCACCAAACATATGTTCTATTTTCAAATAAAAGCATACTCATTCTTAACAAATTTCATAAATAAAATAAAACAAATAACTTTAACAAAATGATAAATATTATTAAAAAAAACATACAAACACTAACGATCTATAACAAAAAAAAAAAAATTAACTAAAAAAATAATATAAAACAACTCTTTATTAGCTATGCAATTAAGGACAATAGATTTCATATATTTTTATCTATATTTTCAAAGCAATTAAACAACACTGAAACAAATTAAATGAACTTTATTTATGTAAAATAAAAATAATAAAAGACAAAAACCACTACTTAACCATATCAATATGTCATAATCAAAGTCATGTATAAGCGTGACTCTATGTAATTATGATCAAATCAAACTACCCACTTTTAGGCGTGGGTTATATTCAACAACTAGGTGTGGTTTTTATGTTTTATCGTTAGTAACTTGAATGAATTTTTGGTAGATTTTTTATACTCATTGTCATACTTTCGTAGAGACATGTAAACGTTAATATTATTGTTGATTTACTACATTTATTCCAAAAGAAAATTTATAATATTTTGACTAATTATAAAAAATATATATATAATTTTGACTAATTATTAAAAAAAAAAAAGGAGCATAATGTCTTTATAATACAAAATATAATTAAAAAAAAAAAATTAAATCACATATATAGACATGAATGCTTTTGTGAAGTTTAATTAACGATGGTTTTTTTTTTTTATTCATTTGAATTATTTTTTATTGACATGATATATATATATATATATATATATATAAAATTTTACTAAAACAAAGTATACAATATATTTAAAAGTCAATTAAAGTCTATAAAAGTCTTTTAAAATGAAAGTCTATGAAAGTCATTTGAAATAAAAGTCCGTGAAAGTCTTTTAAATAAAAGTCTATGAAAGTTTTTCATAATCTTGTAAAGTCTACAAAAGTTTATAAAATCTGCAAAAGTTATCCACTTCAAAAAAGTCTTTCAAAATTCTAATTGAATACACCCCCGTTAGATCACCAATCAATATTTGAGGTTTGAATTAATGCATCTAATTCTTTTGATTGAGACTTTAAATAGTTTATAAACACCAAAGTAGGGATGTCAATGGTACGGGACCATCCCCAATACCAATTAGTATGATAAATACCATCCCCTATGAATACCCGCCTTAAAAGAAACTGTGTGGGTACGAGTACGGGGATTCCCCATTAGGGGATTGGTTTTTTACCTCATACCATCCTCATCCCATTAATGTATTTTTTTAATGACTTTTTAATAAAGATCATATATATTGATAACGGGGTATGGGGACAAGGTGGGGACGGGGATTTGAAATCCCGTAACTGTACGAAATTAAATCAGGTATTAAAAAAAATACCGGCCCTATACCACAACTTAATTGGTATGGTTAAACCTACTCCTAACGGTTCAGGTTCTCACGGGTCCCCGAATCAATGGGTAATTTTGACACCCTACACCAAAGTACAAAGAAACCTTGCCTTGACTAGGGATGGCAATTCCACCCAAACCCGTGGGCACCAGTCCGAACCCGATCTTTTGGGTGAGGGTATGGGTTGTGAAAATAAAACCCGCGGGGCTGGGTTTGGTGTGAATTTTAAACCTGTCGCAGGTTCGGGTGAGGGTGAGGGTCTGGAACAACATCCTCACCTGAACCCGTTTAATTTAAAATAAATAAATAAAAATACTCTTTCTTGCTTTTTTATTTTTACGAACAACTTTCCTATTAAAAAAAAATGTTTTTGTTTTACGTGTAACTTTTATTTTTATTTTGGGGGAATATCATTTAGGTCCCTATCTTTTTCTGAAATATCAATTTTTTAAACGAGTTTGCTTTTTTATCAAAAAAATCCTTGACTTTTGAAAAGTATATCAAATAGGTCCATTTGACTTTTTTTAAACGGTCAAACATCACAGAAAAGTCACAGAAATGTCTACTTTGCCCTTGTATACCTATTAATGGTTGAAATGATTGTTTTACCATTTAAAATTTCTAGAATCACAATTTTGCCTGGGTTTATTAAGACAAAAATACCCTAGTATCCAAAATTGTGTGGCTCATAAACTTGAAATTATGTTTTTACCCCTTTTGCTTTTTTTTAAAAAAAAAAAAAAAAAAAAAATTTGTTGTTACCGTTGAACAACGATCAACAATTTCCCTTTATATGGGAAGTTGTATTCCACAAATTGCATAGCTCTCTCTTCTCCAACCTCACGGTCCTCACCAAATCAGACACCATTCCACTCTCACATTTATTTTCTATTTCACAATTGTTATTGCAGTGATTATTTTCCAACCAAATTCTTTGTTTCAAATTTCGTTAATAACTGATGGCATCATCCAACTCTACAAGTTCAAATGTTGGTTGGGTCAAGGTGAAGAATAGGTTATGTAGATGCGGGAATGGTAAGAAGGCAACATTACGTGTCTCGGAGACGATTAACAACCCAAAGAGGTTATTTTTCAGTTGCGAAACATGCAAATATTTCAAGTGGTGGTCTCCTGATAATGAGGAATGAGAAAGTATACAACAAAGTGCATCATATGGTATTCCTAAAACATGTGCAGAGTCAACATATGAAGAATCATCTAAAACATATGAAACAACACAATTTCATACAGCCACTGCCAAGTATGAGAAGGTCCAAGCAACTTCAGATTGGTTGAAAGTTATTGTTCTAGTTCACACAGTGTTAATAGGCATATGCATTGGTATGACCTTGAACTATAAGAAATAAGTTTCATGCAAGTAATATGCTGTTGAGAATGAAGTAGTAGAATAATGCATCAAATATGTATGTTTTGATAGTAAATTTACATATATTAAGCATCCAATAAAATACCCTAATTGAGGCACAAAATACGAGCACAAAAACAACCCCTAAAAGGTTGTTAAACATCCAACCAACACAATTGTCAAATGCAACCGAAATTGGTCCAACTAACAAATAGTGCTAATTGCCAAATCAGATTTAAACATCACAAAAACTGTTGTAAAAGTTTTTTGTGTTTATTAAATCTGATACAAAATATATTACCAGAGATTTTTCAAGGTTGGGAAAGTGAACCTATCTGTGAGCAACCATTTGGCACGTGTTGGTTCTGCCGTATGTTGTTTAGATGCAGTGCTTGTGCCTTCTTGGTTTCGAGCACTACAATAATAAATTTATGGGTATTCAAAAACTTAGTTGTAGTTATATTTTGTAATAAAATAAATATATATAAAGAAACATGTATATTACCTGAAAGCAGTTGAATATTGTTGAGATGCACTGGTTAGTGGAGCCATGGACTGTTGAAATGTGGTGTCTGTGCTACCTCCATTACCTGTTTGATGCGCTTCTTGTGTCCTAGGAAAATAAATCATTAACCGATCAACAAATCTTGCAGCTATTAAAAAAAAAAAAAAACAAAAAAAAAAAAAAAACTTGCAGTTATAATAAGCAAAAATTGTATACCCGAAAGTTGGTGCAACAACACTTCTTTTAGATGTCTTTTTCTTTTTTGAACTTGAACCAACTCTTTTTCCCTAAAGTATACAATGTGACATTAAAGGAAGGAAAAGGGAAAACCAGCAATTGCCCAAAAAAAAAAAAAAAAAAAAAAAAAAACTAAATAAAGTTGACGTGAAATACCTTATCTTTACATGTGAGGCTGTTATGCCCAATATTTTTACACGTTTGACATCGATTGGAGAATGTTTTGACGGTGCTCGTGGTTCATCAGGTGCCCTTTTTCTAATCTTCTTAGGTCTGCCCACTTTTGTACGTTTTGCAGGTGGATCAATGTGCTTAGAATGGTATTCAGGCCACCTAGATTCATCTGGAATGGGGTTGATAGCACCACTGTATGTCAACTTCACAGCTTCCTTAGTATAATACCATTGGACATGATCATGTGGAAACACTCTATTATACATGAAGACAGCAAAAACATGCTTGCAAGACAGCCCACTTATCTGCCACATCCTACAATCACAAGTGACTTCATCAATGTTCACAAGCATTTTTCGGCCTTTTTTGTTTATAGTCTCATACCAGTCTCCCATACCATGATATACTTGCAACTTCCTTCCCCTTTTCTCATTTCTAGTCAATGTTTGCCTTGCATATGGAGTGATGGAATCCTGGAGCTTCTCCAATTCATCACGTTTGTCTGAAAACCTCACCATAACTTTCCTCCTCAAATGCTCCAACAAAGTCAAAATTGGTTTATCCCTTTCATCTTTGATCCAGTTGTTAAAACACTCTGACATGTTGTTTGTGATATGATCTGACTTAATGTCGCAATCAAATGCATGTCTTGCCCATTTCTTACATGGCTCCTTCAACAGCCATGAAACGGCTTCCATCGAATCTTGTCTAAGTGATTTAATACGCTCCCTGAATTTAGCTTTACTACCAGCTCTTGCTATACTCCACAACTTCCCATTCATCTTATTGTCTTTAAATGTTGACTTGAAGTTTCCCAACATATGCCTAAAACAGTACCTTTTCCCTACGTGTGGCCACTCATTATCCAATGCTTTTAACTCGCCTTTTGGTCGATCACTCATAAAGCAAATGGACTTGCTGTCATCCCAACCCAAACATTCTGACAGTAACTTCAGAAACCAAGTCCAACTTTCAAATGTCTCAGACTCACATACACAAAATGTTATTAGAAAAATACCATTGTCCCCATCCAAAGCATTTGCTGAAAGCATAACACCCCCAAATTGTCCACTCAAATGGCAGCCATCAATACCTATTAGAGGCCTAACACCCTTCTTGAAACCAGCCTGCGAGGCTTTAAAACTGAGAAAAAATCTTTCAAACCTTGGGTTGGTCCCAGGTACTTTAGTCAACGATACCTTAACACAAGTACCTGGGTTCATAGCAATAATTGCATTTCCATACTTCTTTATCTTTGCATATGCAGATATATGGTCACTCTTCATGTTATTCAGCACGATCTTCTTCACCCTATAAATAGTCAAGCTTGAACAAGTAACTGAATAATTTTCCAGCAATGTCCTCTTCAATGATATTGTAGTAAGCTTTGGGTCTGCAAAAATTGTGGATTGAAGAACAGAAGCAACCCACCTAGCATTAGCTTCTTTGTTTGATGTCATCCTTGGACATAAAATGTGGGCACCAGTAACACTCCTTACCATGAATGTGACCCCATCAGGGAGAGATGAAACATGCACTCTCCAGTCACATGTTTTATTCTTGCACAACACCGTGTATCTGCAATTATTATTTTTAATCTTATCCAATGCAAATCCCTCTTGGATTGCGTACCTCCTAAGAACATCTCTTGCTACTTTTGCATTCCCTAATATCTGCCCTTCACTGATTTCAATTGACCCATCTGGATTAGGTGTCCATTGATGTTGTCTGCAATATTTTTCCATCTTAATAACTCCAGTTTCTTCGTCGGAGGGCTGTAGCAGCCAAGTATCGTCACCATTTGGATCACAATGGTCATGCCTATCATTGTCTACTTCGCCACAATCATCATCTAAACTAACATCTGAATCTGCATCTTTATTAACATCATAATCGTTGTCTACATCATTGTCTGACTTTTCATCATTTATTGCAGGTTGTCCACTAATTAGGATATCAGGCTCTGAAAAACTTACTGCAGGTGGTCCACTATTTGGGATACCAGATTATCCACTACTCTCAAGCATTGGTGGTATCAGCTGAACATCATCCTCATGGATTTCAGCAGCAAGAGGAAACAAATTTAAATCAAACTCAATGACCGGCTTTGATCAGTGGTCAAACTCTTCAAATACGATCAACTCTTCATCTGATGAAATCACGTGACTGTTATTATTCCATGGAAATGTGACCGAAAACTCCCAGGTTTCTCCTATTTGAACATGATGCCTAGTCATCTCCGTCTTAACATCATTTATGATGCTAATAACACTGCAATCCTCAGGTTCATAGAGTTGTAGGTCAAAAACCTCATCGGCGTACTTCACGTAAATTTGAAACGACAACATCATACACAAACCTAATGAAAGAGCATAACAACACCCATGTCAGAATAAACCCTTTCATTTTAGAAAGTTTAAACTAAATGAACAAGATAAAATGAACAAAAATTTCACAAAAAAATTCGAAAACCAACAAGAACACCCATGCAAGAACACCCATGCAAAACCCACTGTATAAACTTGCTGATTAAACTATAAATCTACTGAAAAAGTAAAACACATGAAGACATTTCAAAATTTTTTTTGAATAAACCCTAAATCGGTAATACATATCAACAAAAACACACAAATCGATAATATTTTTTCACAAAATCAAAATTTTCTTGCTATTAAATATATATCATGAAAAAGCCCCAAAAAAATTTCCCCAAAAACAAAACAAAACAAAACATTCACGACATATATTGTTGTTTGCAAATTGGTGTTCACAAACAAAACAAAAACAGCACAAGTTGTTAATTTTTTTTTCACAAAAACAAAATTTGCTTACTATTATATAGATATCATGAAAAATCCCTAAAAAGTTTTCCCCAAAAAACCAAAAGAAGAAAAATTCTCGACATTTTGTTCGCAGATTGGTGTTCACAAACAACACTTACAGATTTCGTTCGTTCTTTGTCGTAGGTAAGTGAAAGCGTCGTTTTTGGTGCAAGAATGGTGGCGCGAACCCTTCTTCACTTCCAACTGGTAAACACGAAGGCCTGTATATGGCTGGTGGGGACCAAATGCAAGGTTTTGTTTTTGCTTTCTAGGGATTTAAGGTTAAGAAGGAACTTTCCTTCTAAAAGATATCAAATAAGGATATTATATAATAAAGAACTCATTGCCACGTGTGCAATGTAACACTTCATAAATCAAATGACGAAAATAACCCCCTGGTCTCTAACGTTGACTAACCTTTGACAGACGGTAAGATCTATTTGATATGCTTTTCAAAAGTCAGGGATTTTTTTGATAAAAAAGCAAACTCATTTAAAAAATTGATATTTCAGAAAAAGATAGGGACCCAAATGATATTCCCCCTTTTATTTTTGAAAGACACATACTTTTTATTTATTTACTTATTTTTAAAGTTTACTTTTTATTTAGAGCATCTTTAATACAAATATGTATTTTTGAGTTTCTAAATAGTGACACATCAACATTTCTATTCAATATGGGCACACTTTTGATATATATTTTTTATCGAAATGCATATTCACATCTCCAATGTAATTATCTAAAGTCAAATATGCATCCATTTTATGATCAATCATAATAAAACAATCATTCCACTCTCTCTCCTCTTTTATTTTACAATTAAGTGAGCTTTATTCTCATTAGTGGAAATAGTTAGAAATCTTAGTCAGCATTTCTAGAAGGGTTTCTAGAATTAGAAACCCAACCCAATATTCTCTAACTTTTTTTTTACTACATAATCTCCATATTCAACTTAGATAATAGCATTGGAGAGAGTTTTTCTAACTTTTTTAATATCTATCCTATGTAGCATTACATTTTCTCTAAATGCATAATAGTATTGGAGATGCTCTTAGTCAATCACTTAATCTTTTTCAACTCAACTATTTTTTTGGTATTCACACTTCAAAAATATCGGACTCTGTTTTTACAACTTGTGAACCAAGCTTTTTCAAATCTCAGACTCAAAATTTTCAAAACCCTTCTTTTCGATCGTTCTTCCGTGGTATCGGTTGCTTCGCATAGGGACATGGAAAAGGAAGCGGGTGTGTCGTCGCCTAACATCACAATATCAAGTCTGGGTGGGAAGAGAGACGAGAGGGAAGCTATTGGGGAAGAACACAACATGGACAGAGATAGCTCTGTATCAGCTTCGAAGAAGATAGCAACACTTTAAGAAAGTGTGATTTTTTTTTTTTTTTTTAAGATTTCATCAAAACCCTTAGAAGTTTGTGGGTCCGTATGAGGGTATGGGTGTTGTTAAAATAATCTTTAAGTCGAAGTCCCTAGGTTTAGAATTGGAAAAAATTTGCATAAATAGGCAATAAGGCCACTTATAGCGTTAGGGTGCCATGCATGTGCACATTGATTGGCAACATGCTGGTGTGAGAGCGTTGCACACCATGTGCGGTCGCACCACGAAATAGTTCTGGTACGTAGAGACCTAACCAACATGGCACATTGGTCCCACCCACCAGTAGGTTGGTGTGATAAGGGATGGCAAAAATCCATGATCTGCTCCAAACTGACAGGGATCCGATAAGTTTGGATGGGTTTGAAGCATTTAAAACATGACTTGGGTTAGATATTGGTCAAACGTTGTTGATCTAGTTTGTCAATGGGCCGAGTATGGTCAAACCACTATGCCTCGACCCATCCGGTTGACCCGATATTTATATAACTGCTTTTAAAATATTAAATATATAAAAGGAAAAATAAAACTCTAATCTTTTTATCTGATTGTATTTTATGTTTATATAATTTAGATGACATCTTCTATTAAATTGAAGTTTATATATGAACAATAAGTGTACGCCGAACTATAAGCTTTAATATTTATTTATAATTTATGTTTAAATTTATATATATTTTTCAATTTAAGAGTATTTTTAAATTTGAATGAATGTTAAAATTTAAGTTCTCATCCTAAAATCCAATCGTATGGTAAAATTTGAATATATAATGGTTTAAATATTTTCTTTTGTGGAAATTATCAAAAATAACCACTTTAAATATGGGAAATTCGTTTTTAACCATATACGAAACTTTAATTGTTAATAACCATGTTTTGAAAAAACATTCAGTAGGTGTCCATAAATTACCAAGATGCCCCCAAATTAAATTTTCTATTTAATTTTCTTATTATTTTTTTTACCTAGTCCTTTCTTTTCTCTTTTCTTGATCGTATCCTTCTTTCTTTTTTGTTCATTCTTCTTCACTTTTGTTTCCAATCGTTGTCCCTCTTTCTGCAAATCGAACACCAATGGTCGAACCATTGTTATTCCTGCAAATCGACTAACTAGAGGATGGTTTGATTTCAGAATCGCGTTGAAGATTTAAAGAAGTGAAAACTTGAAAAAAAAATCGATTTACTCTAAATAGGTATTTGGTGTGTAAATACCTTTAATTTGTTCATTAATTGAGTTGAAAACATTGACTTTAACATGAGTTTAACATTATTGCATCACTTTTGTCTATTTTTGTGAAGAATCGAATTAAATAAAGTTTCAAGTTTTTTCCAAAAGATTTCAAGTTCACTGGTTCAAAAACTTGAAATCTTATGTAAAAACTTGAAATGTTGACAAGTTTTTGGGTAAGATTTCAAGTTTCTGGGTAAGACTTCAATCAAGTTTTTTCCAGAAGATTTCAAGTTTCATTGGTTCGAAAACTTAAAATCTTATATAAAAACCTGAAATGTTGACAGATATTTAAAGTATGATTTCAAGTTTTCGCAAAACATTTCAAGTTTTCGCAAAACATTTCAAGTTTGTCGAAGAAATGTTTTGCGAAAACTTCACGATTTCAAGTTTTTTTTTAAAACCGAACTCCAACATCCGGTCCCAAATCATCCAAAATACCAGACCTCAACCCAATCAACCCCCAAAATTGATACATTTCAACATTTATTATTCTCTAAACATGTTTTTAACATGAAATCACAATAAAATGTTAAGGGTGCGTTTGGTACGCGAGATGACACAGGAAAACTTTCTCTTGTCCCGCGTTTGACGTGTCCGTAACATGGGACATGATGGGACAAGGTGGGACAAAAAACCCAAAAAATTGTCCCACCTCACACCCTTGGCTAGACTTGTCCCATGCATGGGACAAGTCTCAAAAAGAACATTTTACCCTTAATATTTCTTAAAATTACAGTAAGGTCCAACCATGACCTGAATCCCTTCACACACACACACACACACACACACACACACACTCTCTCTCTCTCTCTCGTTCATTACTCCATGGATCTCCGTGGCCACGATCTTCCCACCGGAGAAACCCTACCATCGAAACAACACCCAAAGCCCCATCCCCAAAATCAAACCCACAAATCACTCACTCGACTTAATCTCGTTCGTAAAAGCTTCTCCAAAATCATCTCCACAAATCTCTTCAACGCCACCAATCTCACCTTCGTTGACCTCTCACACAACTCTCTATGTGGTATAATACCAGACCAAATTAAAACACTGCAAAACTTGACCCACTTGGATTTGTCTTCAAATTTCTTTAATGGGTCCTTGCCTGACTTTCTTCTCGACCTAAGAGGTCTCACGGGAACCCTACCAAAAAACAAATCAAATTCGTCAGCAATGAGATGATGATGAACGTTGATGATTTGTGTCAGTAGTGAGATTCGAATTTTCTTTTGGTTTTTCGATTTGTTTTCAGATTTTGGTTTTTCAATTTGTTTTATTTTCAGATTTTGATGATGATGAACATTGATAATGTCTTCGAATTTTCTTTTGGTTTTTTGATTTGTTTTCAGATTGATGTTAAATGTTGATAATGTCTTTGTTGATGAGTTGAAAACTAGACTTGAGATTTAAGATTTGATGATGAGTTGAAAAATCTGGTTTTTAGATTTTGGTTTGATATTGAACGTTGATGATGAGATGATGAGTTGAAAACCAAATTTGAGGAATGAAGATCGCTTGAATTGGAGCAATTTTTTCCAGAATTTTCCCAACTCTAGATTTTTGTTTCTTCCTTATTTGTTTTCCAGATTTTTTCTTTGTTTAATTGATTTAAGAACATATTGATTATTAGGATGAATTTTTGGAATTGATTTGTTGTTCTAGTTTGTGGAATTTGATTGAAAAAAAATTTATGTTGTTTGTGCATTGAGAAAATGAAATAAAATATTAATTTTGTATGATTTTCAGTTAGTTTTAATTCAATAGTATTTGATATTTTTCAAAGCAATATTCGACAGTCAAAAGAATCCAGAACTTGATCCCAATCCCAAAACTTGATATATATATATATATATTTCAAACTTAATCAAATTGTTATAAACATTAGAAAAGACAAGAGGGGCATTCTGGTCATTTGAACCTCTTTTCCTGTCCTGTCCCATTCTAGTCATACCAAACGCATAATAGTACAGTCCACAGTTCTGTCTCAAGCATTCCAAATACAATGCGGAACAACATGTCCTGTCTCGTCCCACCTTGTCCGGTCCCACGTCCGTGCCAAACACACCCTAAGTGAGAAGAGAATGGTGGGTTAGTCTCTAGGCTGTAACGACAACCTCTTCTCTTCCAGCTGCTCCGTTGACGACACTGACGCTGACGCCAACGCCAACGCCCTCTTCCCCCCTAGCGACACCGCTTCTTTTCTCTCTTATCTTTCGGCGACAACGAATCTTCCTCTCTCTCTCTTATCCATTTCTCGTTCCAATTTGTAATCTCCATAGTTGTCTTTTATTTTTAGATTTTTAGGGCTTTTATATATGGGTATTGAGGTAATTTCTCAAAAAAGCGGTTATTAACGATTAAAATTTTAAAAGTGATTATAAACAAAAATTTAATGTTTTGGATGACTAGTTTTGGTTTTTTTTTTTTTTTCGTTAAAAGAATCGAACCAATTTGGATCGGATTTGGGTCACCCCGCTCCAAACAAGTTTGGGTATAAGGTGAAAATCAAAAAATCGTTTGAGACACATGTCGGGTATGGGGCCTTTACCCTTATCGGGTTTTAGGTAGACCTGGTAAGGTTCCGGTTTAGTTCCGAACCGATAGTTCCGATTCCAGGTTTGGGTGGAATCGAAATCGAAACCGGAACCGACTTATGCCGGTTTCGGTTCCAGTTCCGGTTCCGTCAGTTCTGGTTCCACCCAAACCGACAGTTTTGAACCTTAAAAAGAAATAAATAAAAAATAAAAAAAAAGACCAATCTCAAATCAGTCTCGTTTCAGTCATCTCAAATCAGTCTCGTTTCAGTCATCAAATCAATCTCGTTTCTCTCTCACTAATCTGAAATCACCCCCAAATCAACCTCAAACGGCCAAACCACCACCAAATTCACGAAAATCAACCCCAAAGTTCAAACAAGTCTTGTCGACCAGGTTTTCCAAACTTTGAAGACATACATATATTGTAAACTTCCTAGAACTATTGTCAAAAAAAAAAAAAAAAAATTCTTCCTATAATTTACACAAGACCCACGGTCATTCTTGTAACTGAGTTACTCAACGCTTAATCCTTTTAAGGCAAAATTTTAGGCTCGCAGAGAAAGCAAAACCCTTTTGCAGATCTAGGTGAGATGGATGGTAATAGTCTTCAAAAACGTTAAAGCCAATCGACGCTTTAACACTTAACAACACTAATGTTTCATCTGGAAAGTTAGGGTTTAGCAATATAACATTCCTGTAAGAATAATAATAATAATAATAATAATTAAAAAGTAAGCAAAAACATTTGACAGAGAGCAGATGCTATATATATATATATATATATGTATAGGTAGAGTCCTAAATGGCCAAACCTACAAACCACCACCACCAAATCAACTTCGTGAATCGAATAAGAATATTAGAATTGAAGAAGAAGAGATCGAATCGAAGAAGAGAAGAAGAATAAGAAGAATAAGAAGAATCGATGAGGAATAATCGATGAAGAAGAAGAACTGAAGTCTGAAGAAGAATCGACGAAGAAGAGAAGAAGAAGAAGAAGATGAAGAATTAAAGAAAAATCGAAGAAGAAGATGAAGAATCAAAGAGAGAGAGAGATCAGATTTAGGTTTTACTGTTTTAGACAGTTTATGGATTTAGGATATATATATATAATTTTAAAAAAATAAAAAATAAAAATAAAAAAACGAAGGAACCGCCGGTTCGAACTGGAACCGAAACCGCCGGTTCCAATCCGGTTAGAGACGGTTCCAGTTCCGGTGCCGGTTTGAATTGGTCGGTTCTGAAAAATTGGAACCGGAACCGAAACCAAAACCGGCCTCTCCCAGTTTCGGTTTCGGTTCCGGTTCCGGTTCCGGTTCTGGTTCTAGTTCCAGTTCTGGTTCTAGTTTTTCCGGTTCCAGGTTCGATTCGGTTCTACGGTTCGAACCGGAACCTTGTCAGGTCTAGTTTTAGGTGTGGGGCATGTGGTTGCCATCCCTAGATGTGATGCTCTTTCGTCACTTCCAATTAAGTTTTCCAGAAACTTGATTTTATGATTTCCATAATTTTAGAAACTTAAGCGATGCTTCTCCATGCACTAAACACATCAAAATGACCATTATAGGCAAACAGTGTGACAAAAATAGCCATATGTAGGGAAAATTACCTAGTGGCCATCCATTTGGTCAAGTGCTACTCTAGTGGCCACCCAATTGTGAATTAATATCCCCATCAATGAAATCAGTGTTGAAATTGGCAGAAACTCTAAGAGTGAAGATCAAATGAAAATATTTTTTGTAATCCATTCCAGTTATGATACATAGATAAAACTCATTTAAGCTACATAAACAGCAGTTTGCTACCAACTAAAACCTTGTTGACCCGACTAGAACCGAAACAGAGGCATTACATTGCTTTAATGCTAGA
This sequence comes from Acer negundo, assembly GCA_035582765.1. Classification (NCBI taxonomy): domain Eukaryota; kingdom Viridiplantae; phylum Streptophyta; class Magnoliopsida; order Sapindales; family Sapindaceae; genus Acer; species Acer negundo. The sequence goes on along the minus strand of CM069237.1, from coordinate 19,486,923 downwards.
AAGAATCTATAGTATCTCACTTCTCGGATAATTTACAGAGCATGTCTAAAGTCTCTTATATTGCCATAAAGTATTAACGAAACTGAGAACCGATTACACTGTTCTCATGAAAAAGTTCATTCAATCCACTTTGAATTTCCATCTGCAGACAACAAAATGAAAATAAGCCTTATCCATAACCATCTTCAAGCTCACCCAAACTATATCATCGGCTGTCAGATTATTTATGATAAGCACTGACTGGTTTCACCATTTCCCATTTCAGATGGAAGAATGCTGAGATAGAGCATATATGTTCATAATGGGCAAGCACAACAGCCCGCCCTGATCTCCTTAAGACGGAAGGAGAAATGTGAATCAATCTTTGGAAGACAGAAAAGGTTACGTAAATCAATCTTGAGAATCCTGATAAGATCATGATACCCATATCTAGTTTCCGGCATGCATAGGTCACTTTGAATAGTCCCTCCTGTGAATCTTATCTAATCCATCAGCCTAGACATACTAGTTTTTCTTTTGAAGATGATTAAAAAATTGAACATGTCTTCAAACAAAAACAAAGAATTGAGCATGAAGTCTAGTCTCGATTAAGAAAATGCAATCCATTCAACAAAGTCTTGTAATTCTTGTTACCCATTAATGCATCCTTCTTTCTAAACTCCTCAAGCAGCTCAAAAGCTTCATCACTCTTCCCTTCCCTACACAATCCTTCCAAGACAGTCCTATATGTCAACATATCTGGCCCCATAGAATTTCCTAACATGTCGAAAACAACCTCAGTTGCATCCTTAAATCTCCTTTCCATTGCCATACTACAAATCAAAATCATATAACAACTGGCGCTCGGCACCAAATCCTTTCCCTTCATTTCCTTAAAAAACTCTAAACCCTGGCCCAGCCTGCCCTTCTCACACAACCCCTTAACAATATAACTATAGGTAAAAGAATTAGGGTCACAACCGTACAAGCCCATTTCGCGGAAAACCCTGATAGCATCATCAACCTGAAGGCACTTACTATAAGCCTTAATTATCATATTCAAAGCGAATGTATCAGGTATAACCCCTAGAGATTTCATTTGCTTGGTTAAAGACCTAACGGCGTGCAAATAAACATAAGAAACATTCAACTTATTAAATCTCCTAAGCAAAGAATTTAACAGTAAAGTGTATGACTCAAGTGAGGGCTTACAGTTTTCTGATTTCAGCATCTTATTATACACATCGAAAGCGCGGTTGAATAAAAGCTTGCGACCGCAGCAGAATCTAATCATGGAATTGTAAAGAGGGAGAGACATATCACAGTTTCCAGCAATGACCTCTTCGACAAGGGTTTCGACATGGCGATAGCGTCTGCCGTTGATTAGAAGTTTGATCATGGTGAGGTATGTTTCATGGTTATGCCTGTAACCATGCTGCTGGGCCGTCCATCGGAATATGTCGAGGGCGAGATCGGGGTCTGATTGGGCATGTAGGGCTAGAACGACGTCGGACGGAGTGAATCCCGGTTTGAGATGCTGCGTCCAGGTTTCGAACTGTTTTTCGAGTGGAGTCCGGGTACGGGTTTGGGTTTGGGTTGGCGGATTGGATGAGGAAGAAACGTGGCGGTGGTTATAGACTGACGGAGGAAATGTGGGTATGCGGAGGGAAGATAGCGGTGCAAGAGAAACAAGTTTGCGGTTTCTGAGAAAGCGATGGAAGGTAACTGACATCATTACAAGCAGCGATTTGGGGATTCGACTGCTGCAGTAGTGCTAGATAAAGTCAGCAACACTATTCTTCTTTGCTCTCATCGTCACTCACTACTCGTTAAAAGTAGGCCTACATCGTTAGCTGAATATTTCATAATTGGGCTGTAGAGCGAGCCTGGTCCAGCTCAGACCCATTTCAATTTGAATTCTAAACTCAACTCAAAATGCTAATGATAACCATTCAGGCTTTTTTTTTTTTTTTTTAGACTTACTGATTCACTTGTGCAATGATAACCATTCAGGCTTTTTTATTTTTTATTTTTTATTTATTTATTTATTTTTTCTAGACTTACTGATTCACTTGTGCAACATCATTTTCATGAAGAAAGAAACATTGTTTAGTGCTAATTACAAAATGTAATGTTTATAGGTGTTGCCTTATTTTATTTTATTTTTATTAATACAGTGTTTATTGACTATTAAGCGATCAAGTAATTGGACAATGGTTAGATGTTGGGTTTCTTTTAATTGAATAATTTTTGGTCGAGTGTCTTATATTTATAACTCTCTAAAACTGTATGATTGTATGTGTACCCCGTTTTATATTTACATCCGTATTAAAATTATAAAACTATTAATATAAAAGCAGAAAAAACAGCTGATTTTGGATTAAAATAAAAAACTATTAATAGTTTTAATCCAATAAAACTATTAATTGGATTAAAATAAATATAAATGCAGCTCATCAATCTTATTAATACAATATTTAATATTTGAAACATTTATAATCCAATGGTCATGTCATTCTGTTGGGCCTCCAAATTTCAAATCCTTTTCCTATAAATACCTCCCTCCCTTCCATTCATTTCTCCTCACTCCAATTCTCTCTCAATTCTCCGATTTGTTTTATTGCAATTAAATCACAATTATTTATTTATTTTATTCAATTTAAATTCATTTCCAACAATTTATAATTTTTATATATATTTTTTAAAAACGGTTTGGAATTGGTCTGAAATCGAAACCGAACTACAGGCACCTCCAAATGAAAACAATTCCTCACAAAACTATTAGATTTCCTCTGGAACCATAAAAAAAAACTCTCTAAAAAGACTTTTAAAAAAAGAAATCCATTTATTTTAATTAAAAATAAGTTAAAATAACAATTTTAAATTAAATAAAATCAAAACAAAACGAACCGCGAATGGGACCTTCCTTCATGCTTTTCATTTTATTTTATTATTTTATAATTTATTTGTTTACTCTTTTCTTTTTTGAAAAGATTTATTTGTTTACTCTAGTTAATCAAAGACTAAAAGAAAGTTTTTCCAAATCCCAAAAAAAAAAAAAAAAAAAAAAAAACTAAAAAAAGAGAGGATATTTTTGGTAATATGTAGGGCGTCCTTACTTATTATAACAATTTTAAAAAAATTTAATGTGATGTACAAACAAAAAAGGGTGCCCATACGATTTTGTTAGGGTGCAAATATCGTCACTCAAAGTTAAAATCAGTTTATTATATAATTTTGGGTGAAAATGGAAACTATCCATAAATTAAAGAGGTTTATTGTTTTTATCCGGAATTAGTATTTTGATTGTTTTTATCAAACAATCCACTTTTCGGACTTAAATGCCCTTCTTCTTTTTTTCAAAACCTCTTCTCTCTCTTTTTCTACATAATCTTTCTCTCTCTCTCTCTCCCCTTTTCTCTCGTGTGTTCTTCTTCTTCTTCTTCTTCTTTGTCTCCTCTCTTCTCTTACGCCTTCTCTCCTTCGTCTTCTCTTTCTCTTCTCTCTTCTCTCTTCTCTTTCTCTTTCTCGGATTTTTCCAGATTTTTTTTAAAACAAATTTTTTTCAGATTTGCTTGTGTTTAAGTTTGGATTTTCCAATGAATTTTTCGATCATCAGTCGTCCGATCTAGGTTTGCGGGTGGATATTGTGTTTATGAATAGTGGGAGTTGGGTTTGTGTTTGGTTAAAAAATATATTTAGATTTTTATTTGCTAAAAAAAATTCCAGATTTTTTTTTTTAAAAATTTCAGGTTGTTACTAGTGTGTTTAATTGTGTGTTACCGGTGTGTTTAATTGGTTATGACTGGTATGTTTAATTCGTTTTGCCCGGTGTGTTTAATTCGTTTAATTAAACACACAAGAAAAAACTCATTAAACACACTGGGGCAAAAACAATTAAACACCCTAGGCAAACAAATTAAACACACCAGACAAAATGAATTAAACACATCATGACAAAAACAATTAAACATACTAGGGTAAAATGAATTAAACACATCAGGCCACCATTTAAACATACCAGACAAAACTCATTAAACACACAAAGCAAAACTCATTAAATGCATCAGGGCAAAAACAATTAAACACACAAAGACAAAACGAATTAAACACACAAAGCAAAATGAATTAAATACACCAGGGCAAAATGAATTAAACACACCAAACAACATAATTAAACACACCAGGCAAAACGAATTATGTCATGATGTGTTTAATTGAGTTGCACTGGTATTAGAGGTGGCCATGGTTTCGGTTAAACCGACGGTTTTACCTATGGTTTAACCGAAACAAACTTTCAAAAATCGCCCTAAAATCGAAACCGGAACAGGTGGTTTCAAAACCGGTCAGAAACCGGTTGAACCGGTTACGGTTTCGGTTTGGGTACTTCCAAAAACCGCCAAAAACCGACAGTTAAACCGTCGGTTTTTTTAAAAAAAAAATTAAAAAAAATCGACTAATCAGAAGCTGCCACATGACACTTTTTTTGAATTTTTTTTTTGAAAAACCGAAACCGAAACCGAAACCGAACCCAAAACCGTCGGTTTTTAAATAGAAACTGTAGAACCGCCAATTAGAAACCGTGTACCAAACCAGTTTTCCGGTTATGGTTTCGGTTTCGGTTTTGGGTGGCCACGAAACCGAAACCGAAACAGAACCGAAACCGAACCGTGGCCACCACTAACTGGTATGTTTAATTCCTTTTTACTCTGGTGTGTTTAATTCATTTACCCTAGGCATGTTTAATTCGTTTGGCCTGGCGTGTTTAATTCGTTTGGCCTAGCGTGTTTAATTCATTTTGCCTGGTGTATTTAATTCGCCTGGTGTGCTTAATTTGTTTCGCCTAGTGTGTTTAATTGATTGACGCCTGGTGTATTTAATTGGGTTGTCCTGGTGTGTTTAATTGATTTACACCTAGTGTGTTTAATGGATTTGCTCTGATGTGTTTAATTGGTGACCTAGTATGTTTAATTAGTCTTGTGTGTTTAATTGATTACAACTGGTATGTTTAATTGGTTTACACCTGGTATGTTTAATTATTCAGCCTTGGTGTATTTAATTGGTGGCTTGGTGTGCTTAATACTTTTTGCCTGGTTTGTTTAATACTTTTTGCCTGATGTGTTTAATTCGTTTTGTCTGGTGTGTTTAATTTGTTTTGCTCTATTGTGTTTAATTGGGTTGTCATGGTGTGTTTAATTGATTTACATCTAGTGTGTTTAATGAATTTACCCTGGTGTGTTTAATTGGTAGCCTGGTATATTTAATTGATTACAACTTGTGTGTTTAATTGGTTTACATCTGGTGTGTTTAATTGTTCAACCCTAGTATGTTTAATTGGTGGTCTGGTGTGTTTAATCGAAGGTTTGGTTTGTTTAATTGAACAGAATCTAGAAAACAAAAAAATTCAAACATGATCTGAAATTTTCAACTTCAACACAAAAATCTGGAAAAAAAAAAAAACTCACACCATTCATAAAAACAATCAGCACACTTAAAAATTTTGAAAAAAAAAAAAAAATGAAAAAATGCCTCTGAGGTTTTTTTTTTTTTTTTTTTAAATCTGGAATTTTTAAATAAAACAAGATCTGGAAAAAATTTTAAAAAACCTAGAAAAAATTTTAAGCATTCAAATCCAATTAACACTCAAATCCAAACATTCACAACCACAACTACCCTTAAAATCACACAATCACCCTTAAAATTAACAACAAACACTCAAATTCAAACCTTTTGTAAATCTGAAAAAATTTTAAAATAAAAAAAATAAAAATAAAAAAAACTGAATTTTTTTTAAGTAATCTGGAATTTTTAAAAAATAATAATAATATGTAAATTTTTTTTAACAAACATAATCTGAATTTTTTTTTAAAATAAAAAATCTAGAAATAATTTTAAACAAAAAAAAAAAATCTGAAAACAATTTAAAAATAAAAAAAAAATTCTGAATATTTTTAAAAAGATTGGAAAAAAAACGTGAAAGAGAAAGAGAAGAGAGGAGAGAAAGAGTAGAAGAAGAAGCAGAGAAGATCGGACGACCGACGATCGGAAAACCACCAAATCTAAAAATTTTTGTTTATCAAAAATCTGAAAAAAAGAAAAAAGAAAAAGAGAAAGAGAAAAAGAAGAAGACGAAGAAGAAGGAGAGAAAGTGAGAAGATAGAGGAAAGTGGAGGAGAGAAAGTGAGAAGATAGAGGAGAGTGGAGGAGAGAAAGAGAGAAGAAGGAGAGAAAGAAGAAGAAAAATGTGTGAGATGAAAGAGAGAAAAAGGAAAAAAAAGATTCTGCAGAAATGAGAGTGAAAAGGAGAGACAAGGGTATTTTAAAAAAAATGAGGGGCAATTATGTCTCTACAGTGGAGTTTTTTATAAAAACAATCAGCTTACTAATTTCGGCTAAAAACAATAAAGACCCTTAATTTTTGGTTAAAAATGGGTATTTCCTCTATAATTTTGATATTAAATTATATTTGGTAAAATTTTTAAAAGTAATTAATTGATAATTTGACAAGTTTTGACTGTTATTTTGAGAAGCATGTGGAGGTTACTTTTTAAAAGTGATTATAAAATAATCTATTTCAGCATTTAATGATTATTTTAAAATATCATTATTATCTTTATGAAATCAAGTTAAAATCATTTATATATCATATTTCATAATAAAATTAAATATTTCACTTAAATATTGATTTGACTTATAAAATCTTTTAAAATATTTTTATTGTTCATATGGATATTCTTATAATTTAAATATTTTAGTTAAACATTGATTATATATATAATTAATAAAAAAAAAAAATAAAGTAGGGTTCTAAATCATATCTATTTTAATTATAGTAATTAATCTCAACGCTTTTGTAATAAAATTACCAAACATGTGTACAGTGCTTTTAAGTTATATAAGTTTTAAAAATACAATTAATCAAACATCTACCGATTAACTCGACAGTTGATTATTCCTTTAAAACAGTTGACCGTGATTATAACGAAAGTTATAACAATACTAAATTGGCTATAAATATAAAGGAACAAGCTTAATAACTAATTTGAGGGAATAATGTCATATGTTATTTCATTAACTGCACATCATAATTTATTCAACTAAGCTGATAAACAAAAATAGTTAAAAATTTGATAAGTGAATAGATTTGATACATCCAATCTAATCTTATTTAACTATAACGATATAAAAAATTATTCATAAAACCTCTCGAAAACATTTCTGTTCTCAAGATTCATGTCAGGAAATTTCATCCAAAAATCTTCTAAATCCCCCAGGTTACATCCATTGGTGAAAAGTCATTGTACAAATTAAACCAAGCCTAGTTTTAGTAGGATAATAATTTGTAATGTTAATTAAGTTAGTTTTCATAGTTCATGTTAGAATAGGTTATCCGGATCAGATTCAAAATATAGATTAGTCACTACAAAAATAATGTTTATTACCGTAGGCCTAACATGGTTGTTAACAATGCATTACTGTTGGAAATAACATATTTTGACGGCACACCCGTTGAACGCTGTTGCAAGTGTTGTCGAAAAAGTTACATTTTCGACGGGCCATCAAAGGTGAAACTATTTCGAACTTGTGGACATCGATAATAATTTTCAAGTTCATCGATAAAATAACTTTTAAAATTCTCACAACAACTTCCATAGTTAGTTGTAAAGGTATATATGTCGGCTGGTCCAACACAGCACGGACCGTGCCATGCCGTTTCCCGTGCCATGCTAAATTGGTGTCGTGTCGATTCTAGTTCCGACAGTTAGGAACTGGTTTATTTATTTATTTATTATTATAAAAAATTACATTTTATTTATAAAAAAACTAAAACGTTAGAAAAGACATTGTAAGGTATTAAACCATGGTCCATAACCCTTATCCAAGTCAGTATATTTTCCATTGCCTTCTTTTCCTTTTTATATAGGTTAGACTTCTCTTCACTGCTCTTATTTATCCGATGTGAGATACATCCCACATCGGATCACATCGGATAAATAAGAGCGGAGCAGTAAAGCGAGACCTAACCTATATAAAAAGGGAGTGGTGCTATTGGCACACCCCTACCAATCTATATATACCCTATTTTTTAAAATTTTGACTTAATAAAATAAAATTAAATGTTTTTATTAATTGTTTTAATTTATTTCCAAAACTACCCAATTTATTTATTTTTCAAACTTAATACACCCCATCTTTGATCTCTGTATATATCTTTCTCTCACCTCCATTAAATGATTTATTTTTTCTTCTTATTATTTTATTTTATTTTGAGTGTTTTTTCTTCTTATTTCATGGTGGAAGAGAAAAAAAAAAATAACAGGGTTGCTTCAACACACCGATAGCTTAATATCTTTCTAAAGAACGATTCTTCTATATGCTTGATATCTTTCAAAGACTATTTCATAATATTTTTGTATGTGTGTAAGAAGCAACTTTAGGGTTTAAGAGTTAAGAGAGAGAAAAAAAAAAACGGTTTAAAAGAACATGATTTTTTTTTATTTTTTATTTATTTAAAAGGAATGTGGGGTTTTAATAGGTTTATTTTATAGAAGATTTTTTTCCTTAAATTGTATGTCCCTTTAAGTAATTTTGATAAAAGAAAAAAAAATTATATAATTAAAAAAGTGGGGCATAAATAGACAGGTAGGAGATGTGCCAATAACACTACTCATAAAAGGAGGTTAAGGCATATGAAAACATACTTACCTAGACTAGGGTTATGGACCATGGTTCAATACTCTTCAATGTTATTTATCTTTTAAACATTTTGTTTTTATAAATAAAGTGTTATTCTTTTTAATATATATTTTAAAAATTAAAATAAAATTTGTTGAAACTGCTGGTTCGAACCGGAACCAGAACTGTTGATTCTAGTCCAATTCGAACCGAGCGGTTCCTTAAAAATTGGAATTGGAATCAACCTAGTACCAGTTCCAGTTTGGTTTCGAAACCAAAACCCAAAAAACCAGTTTCGGTTTCGGTTTCGATTTTTCCGGTTCGGTTCATCGGTTCGAATCGACCTAGCGCCATGTCTATCTACATTGTTTTTATCTATTTTTGTAACACCAAGCGCACACTCACACTTACATACATTCTTCACGTAAATGCATTCTCACCATGGCACTTACTTGCATAGAGTCTAACTTGCACTCAAAAAATATGTCATTTAGTGCATGTGAATTGCATGAGCAGTTGTTATCAGATAACTGCTCATGTAGGTAAGATCTGATAAATGAGTGGGCTAGGGTTTATGCCATACATAAGTGTTGGGCTTGGAGTTGGTCCACTTGGGTCTTGGGGTGTACAAATGGGTTTCTAACCCAAAGTGAAGTTTATACCAACACATAAATGTATATAAATGGTTAGTAAATTTTAGAACAACTATTGAAAATAAATAACTAATACTGAGTGGAAAAAAAGTCATATCATACCATAGCAGGCGGTTGTGCATCATAGAAATCACTAAACCTCTCAATTGTTGTAATTATTCATCCATACTTTTGATCCTTAACTCAAGTTCCTCTGCTTTATCAACATGAGCACGCTTAAACTTCCTTTGCTAGATGAACTATATATATCTTTAGCTTTAAAGCCCACACACAAACCAAGAATGCAACCATGAGATGGCTTTTCAACTATTTCTTGATATATATCCTATTCATTCACTTCAGACTCTTCATTTCTAGTATTTTTTTTAATCTTGGTTTCCATTTGTTTATACATTAGAATTATACATATAGTATGTAAACACACAATATAAGAACTTTTGCATTTCGCTACGCGTAAAATCTGCTGTTAAAATCTTTAAAAACACAGTTGATACACATGCTGTCAAAAGTATAAAGGCTTTCCCCACACCACAATGTGCGTAGTTTTAGAATAATGATAATATATTACGTTCATTGCGGTAGATGAACATTTAACGCAACATTTGATGTTTGTTGCCTTAGACAGTTAAAGCAACGCCCATTGTAGGTTTCTTTAGGCCATGTAAAAAATTAAATGCTTCACCATCTAGCTGCAGGTTTAACTTTGTTAATGATATATAACTATATGCTATTAATTTTTTGAAATCAATATTTTGTTGAAAAAATTAATAATTTTTATTATTTAGTAATCGTTGTTATTTTTTTATATGATAGAAAAATAGATATAAAGAAAAGTTTATTATACAACATTTAATTAAATTATTTTTTATTTGAAATCAAATACAATAAGGTTATGGCATCGAAACTTGAAGATAACAATCGTTTTCCTTACTAACACACAACTCGTATTTCAACTCCCACTACATTGGAGAGGTCACCACTCATATTTTACGATTTAAAGGGAAAAAAGTGATTTTGAATCATTATCACTAAAGAGAATGGGATGTGCTCAACCACTTTGCTAATGGTGGTTGAGTATTTTAATTTTTATTGACACGGCCATGATGTTAATGTTTCCAAATATTAGCTTCTTCTAACTCACAAATCAACAATTGTTAAAAATGCTCCTACAACAACGTGTATAATATGTGTTGCAGAATATTAGTGTTTTTCACAAAGCGCAATCCAACAATTGCTAAAAGAAGCTTCTACGACAACATGTATGACATGTATGTTGCTGAATATTAGCTTTCGCAACGCGTAAACCAACATTTACTAAATAGTCTCCTACAACAATATGCATGATATACGTGTTGCAAAATATTAGACATTTTCACATTGTGCGAGTCAACAATTACTAAAGAGACTCATATAGCAATGTACATGATGTGTGTCGCCAAATATTAATTTTTTTTTTAACAGCATTCATGTTTGTATGTTGCTAAAAACACGTTTAAAACAATGTTCACAAAATTAATGAAATAACTATGAAAATATGCATATGTTGTGTGTTACCATATATGCTCAATTATTACCGACATTCCTATGTACGTTGCCATAGTTAGTTTCCACAACACACATTTTGTACGTATTGCGATAAATGACTTTTGGCAACATGTATTGCTTGCGTGTTGCGATAGATGATTTTTAGCAATATGTGCGTTGTCTTTTGAATGTTGCTAAAAGTCAATTTTCTTGAAGTGATTTAACAAAAATTTAAACAATTGCATATTTGTAAAAGACTAAAAGTACTATACATGCATATACTTCATCAGTTTTCTCATAAGTCTAAACTTTACTGTTCTTTCACACATAAAACTTTTTAAAACACTCAAATGGACATGGCTCTTTCCTAGTTTTTTCCATCTATATTAAAAAAAAAAGGGATAATTACCTCGTTGACCATCGAATTGATGACACACTATCAAAATAGCCACTAGATTGGAAAATTGTTCCAAAATGACCATTTTTAACGAATTTTATGACACTAATGGTCATTCCATCCAATTCCATCAAATGAGTGACATTTTGGTAAATAAGGGGATGCCATTATTTTATTTTAGATGTTTTTTGGAAATCAATTTTTTTCAATGAGTAACATTTTGGTAAATAAGTGGATGACATTAATTTATTTTAGATGTTTTTATGAAATCAATTTTTTTTTTTAAAAGAATAATTATATTTAGTGTGTGTAAATATATATATATATATATATATATATTACACATACTAAATATAATTATTCTTTTAAAAAAACAAAAGAAATGGTTTAGATCAATACACGTATCTCTTCTTTTGTTTTTTAGATTTTTTAGATTTTGTGGCCTTAATCTTCTTTAAAAAGAAATGTGTGTGTGTGTGTGTGTGTGTGTGTGTTTGAGATATATATGTAATGTTTCGGTTGTGTTCAAACCTAGAGGGTCAAATTCCGTAGCGGATAGCTTGGCGAAGATAGGATCCAGTAGTATGGGTGATAGGCTTGAATGGGGCGACTTGTAATGGTTTTGTGCTGTTTTGGAATCCTTTCTAGGCACTATATTGCACTATTATGTTTTAGTTTATGGTGTGTGTTGTTCGTTTGTCTAGTGTTGTAGTGGGGGTTGTCCTGTTTTGTTTGTGTTGGCGCATGTTGTGTCACATCCCACATTGATAGTGAGTAAGGTTCATAGTTTGTATATAAGCATTGGTCTCTCCTAACTAAGTAGATGCGTTTTGGGCCATGGGTGAATGATGTTTGTGTGAAGCCCATGATCCAAAGCAAATCCGTAAGGGTGAAGGACGCGTGCGTGAAGCCTAAAGCGAACAATATTTACTTGGTGTCTAACTAAGTAGACGTGTTTTGAGCTATGGGTGAAGGATGTTTGTGTGAAGCCCATGATCCAAAGCAAATCCGTGAGGGTGAAGGACGCGTGCGTGAAGCTTAAAGCGAACAATATTTACTTGGTGGGCCTAGACTATTACATGTTGCGTTTCTTCTTGTTGTATCAGGTTGCCCTTAGGCTTGTTGGCCTGTTTTTTCAATAAATTTCTGCTTCAAAAAAAAAAAAAAAAAGATTTTAAATAATAAACATTGAGATGATTTGTTTCAATATATATATATATATTTGAGATATAATATACATATATACACACTATATTCATTTCAAAAAACAAAAGAAAAAATTAATTTCAAAAAGAAAATCTAAAATAAATTAATGTCATCCTCTTACTTACCAAAATGCCACTCATTGGATGGAATTTGATGAAATTAGATGAAATTAGATGGAATGATCATTAGTGTCATAAAGTTCGCTAAAAATGACCATTTTGGAACAACTTTGTAATCCAGTGGCTATTTTGATAGTGTGTCATTAATTCGATGGCCACCTGGGTAATTATCCCTTAAAAAATGAATTAAAATAAATTAAAATCTTATTAAAGACATAAGGAATTTAATGATTCCCTAACCATTTGTTTAACTAGTGAGAGTTTACAACAATTTGTTACATTTTGATTCAAAATCAATCTCTATTACCTCTTCATATTTTCTACTGTTTGTCATACCAATAACCCAAAACAACACTAATTTTGATTTTTTTTTTCTATACTAATAACAAAAAAAAAAAAAACATAACAATTATTTTTAGGATTGTTTTTTAAAAAGCCAACCTCCAGTCGACATGAGGTTGGCCAAGTGGTGTATCCCTCACACATACACCATAATGTTGTAGATTTGAGTTCTCCCTCATCCAAAAAATCCTGAATTTATGAAATATTAAAAATAAAATAAAATAAAAATAATAAAAAAAAAAATAAAAAAAAAAAATATAAAAAAGGCAACCACCATCAACGTTTGGACAGTACTCCTGGATAGGTTTAATTTAACATAACAATTATTACGTTTAATTTAACATAACAATTATTTTACACATATTGAACATGATTAATGACTTTAGCTATATATTACCTCTTCGCTTTTGTATTTTTCCATGGGGAGGCCCAGCCCTAGGCATAGACCGACGAGGCAGTCGCTTAGGGCCCCCATTTCCCAAAAGCTCCGAAATTCATTTAGTGTGTATTCTATATTAGACCAGAGTAGAGTTTTTTATTTTTTTATTTTTTTATTTTTTATTTTTAAATCAACCCACATGTCAACTATTATTTAAAAGGCCCACCAAAAAAAAAATATTTATATACTGCTCATCTGTTTTTGTTGTTAAAAAAAGGCCCATTAAAGAAAGAAAATCATTATGTTTTTATTTATTTATTTATTATTATTTTTTTAAGAGACAAAATCATTATGCTTACCCCATCACAACATATCAAATTGCAAATTTGCAATTAGCAAATTGCAAATTGCAAATTGCTATTCATTGTATCAGACATTCGAAATTTTTTAGGGTTCTTTACTTCTTTGGCACTTGGCAGTTAGCTTCTTACGAAATTGGGAATTAGTGGGAAAGTAATTGTTCTTAAATTGGAATTTGGAAGCTCTCTTCTTGAAATCAATCGTAGTTGTTTTAGAAGGTAATTTAACATATATTTTCCTTTTTCTTCTTCTTTTAATCCGAAAAACCTTTTTTCGTTTTTCTATTTTAAGTTTTGTTAGAATTTTGTATGTATTATGTATATATTATGGAACCCGGAGGTAAGGATTCAGGAACCCAACTACCCAATAGAAAAAAAAGTTCTTGAATTTATATGTATACATTGCTTGAATTGTTCTTGAATTTTGTATGTATTATATTAGAATTTCGTTTTTCTATTTTTATTTTGTTAGAATTTTGTATGTATTATGTATATGGAACCCGAAAGTCGGGATTTGGGGGCCTCAATTTTTTAGTTCGTCTCAAGGCCTCAAAATCTCAGGACCGGCTCTGGCCATGGGAACCAAACCTGTTGTATGGTGCATGTCCACATCATTTCTATTACTCATATTTCTAGCACTTTTATCCTACATATAGCATTTAAGAATTTATTGATCAATGAAGAACATAAAAACACTTTTTTAATTGTTTCTATGCATATTACTTTCACTCTTGTTATTCATTTGCCAACTATTTCTCTCCATACATATGGAGGTACATTCTCTGGACAATATACATAGTGATATCGAGCAGATGTTTACTTCTTAAAAACGAGATCCCTCAATTGAAACATCCACTTGGAATACTCAATTTGAAAAGTTTTGTTGAATGCAGCATTGAGCTCCTATTTTGTACATGTATAAGCTAATTTAGCCATTTTGAAGTGTGGAAATAATATTTCAAATTCTTCCTCTAGATAGTTAGTAAATGTTATCCAAGGTCTCGGATATTCATTTTAAAAAGATATTATTTTTAAGTTGTAGTATTCTATCGATCTTATTTTTGAACCATCTTGAAAATTCTTCTCTATGCACATGCTCCAAATTTCTAACACCTAAATTTGAAACAAGATACTTGTGTGCCATCTATACATAACTCAATTTAATATTTGTTAGGAGTGTATAAAATTGAAATTTCATAATTGCTTATAAAAGTCTTACCGAGTAAAAGCGGCTGATTCATCATAATTCTGCACTTCATAAAGTGTTATTGCATTGTGAATATCTAAATTCAACTCTTTCAATTATGCTTCTCCAAAAAATTGAACGGTTGCTGAAAATATGGATGATGTGCTACAAGAGTGTTGACCTCTATTATAATTTCTCTCAGGTTCATTAAAATTTGTTTCCACCCTAACCAGATATCGAAAACAAAATGTTACACATTCATCAGCTAGATAATCTTAAGCAATGGATTGCTGAGGTTGAGCCATATTACGAATATAAACCTTTAACTTACGTAGATACCTAATAATAATTTTCAAATGATCATAGCAATAAACTTTATAATAACATTATCCAAACTAAATAAAAAGAAAAAAAAAATACCTTTCAACTGGATACATCTATATTGTACAAGACCTGCAATTGAATAGGAAAGTGAATCAGTATATCGAAAAAAGTGAGAGGGGATATTCACTCTAACTTGCAAAGAGTTAAAGGAATTTGATTTTGAAGTTTGTTCAAGTCGTCTTTCTTCAACACTTTAGCACACAATTATTCGAAGAAATTGCTAAGTTCAATTAATGAATCATATAAGTGTTTTGGTTAACAATCATGCACTACAAATGGTAATAATCCATGTAAGAATACATGGAAATCATGTGTCTTCATTTCGATATCCTACAGTCCCCTGTATTTACACAATGAAACAAATTAGCAGAATATCCGTATATGGAACTTTTAAATTTATCAACCGTTGACATATGTCTTTCTTCTTATCATTTGTAAGTGTGTAACACAATTTTCTCGTCAATATCCACTAGATAAAGTTAATTTATTATACCCATTGCTTGAAGATCAAGACCAGCGTTTAAAGAATCTTTACTTTTTCCATCAATATATATTAAATATAGTACCAAACACATTATCACAAACATTTTTCTCTATCTATATAACATCTAAATTATAGCGCAACATAAGTGTTCTCCAATATGGTAATTGGAAAAAGATACTATGTTTTGACCAATTATGACTTTCCAAACCCGACTATTTTCTGCCTTTTAGCACCATTGCCACATGCTATTGGAGTTAAACTTTCTATCTCATTAACGACATCGTCACCAGATGGTCACTTTGGTGTAGCTTTATTATCCTTCTTTACCATCAAGTTGTCCGCTTTGCTTTCGCCATTTATATATGATCCTTATGTAGAAATCTACGGTGACCCATGTAGCAAATTTTTGAACCATTAACTAACCTACGGTAAATTGCTTCTTTGGCACAACATAGACATACCAACTTTCATTTAGTACTCCAACTAGAAAGATTAGCATATGCTAGAAAGTCATTTGATTGTCCACATAACTGCAACTTTCATTTGAAAGCTTTAACCAGTTAGGTCTGTTGAAAGTTTAAACTTGCCAGCTAACCACTTTCAGTAGCTTCAACTGACTTCTAGAAGCTGATATTGTTGACCACCTCCACCGTCCAAACTCATCAACAACCATCTCCCAACTCCCTTCTTCTCAACTGCCATCTCCCAACTTCAGTTTGAATTTGCTGGTTTTGCATTTATTTTTGTTTGTCTTTAATCTCATCTCAGTTCCCTATATAAAAGGACTCAAATTATGTTGTAAAGTAGTGGAGTGGTATAAGAAAATTTCAAGAGAGAAATAAAGTTTAAAGCTTCTCTGTTTTTTGAGTGTTAAAATCTCTCTCAGAGGTGCACCACAAGTGACATCAACATTCCTATTCCACCAACAGTGGTATCAGAGCCCAGGAGAGTCGGAAATTTGAAGAACAGAGGCCAAAACCAAATTGGCCCAGAAATCAAAGTGCTCAAAATATAAATTTGAGCATACCAGTGTGTTCTACTCGTCTCAAGGAGTGCATCAGTGAAAATTTCATCGAAATTGGAGTACAAGAGAGGTGTCACGCGCCGTTTGAAGTTAGAGAGTAGACCTACGCGCCGTCCACACGCAGCCAACCTTCCGGAGCGTCACTGTCACGCGCCGGTCGTCTTCCTCGCCCGGTTTTCAGGGTCCGACCCGAAGTCCGACCCATCACCTGACCCGACCCGACCCGACCCGACCCGTCCCGTCACCTGATCTGACCCGACCCGACCCGTCACCTGATCCGACCCGTCACCTGATCCGACCTGGTCCGTGAGTGCTGCTGACGTCACTAACGCCGTTAGTCCGTCTGGAATATTCCGTCAGAAAAGGAATATTCCATTATCTTGGTTGACTTTTTTCAAAAAGTTTGACCGCCCGTTTCGGACACTTCCGAACTCGTTTTTTGACAAACCCGGACTGTTTTCCAAGGTTTTAGACCATTCTGGACGCAACCGTGCACTCAGTTTTTGTAAATTCAAACTTCAGATCAGTGTTCTAAGTAGTTCAAGCTCAATGGCCAACGAAAACGCGCAAGTTGTCATCTCGAAACTCACCAAAGACAATTATGACAATTGGTGCATACAAATGAGAGCCCTACTAGGTTCTCAAGATGTTATGGACATTGTGGAAGATGGATACACAGAACCCGCATCCAAAGAAGCTGAAGGAACCATGACAGAAGCTCAGACAACAACTCTCAGAGCCGATCGAAAGAAGGATTGTAAAACAAAGTCCATAATCTATCAAGGACTAGACGAACCAACGTTCGAGCTCATAGCTTCCTCCAAGTCGTCGAAAAAAGTCTGGGACACCCTTCACAAGACCTACAAAGGTGCTGACAAAGTGAAAAGGATCAGTCTTCAAACTCTACGAGGTGAGTTCGAATCTTTACGAATGAAATCTAATGAATCCATTGCAGAGTTCTATACACGAGTCATGGTTGTTGCAAATCAGCTAAGAAGAAATGGAGAAACTCTCGAAGACATTAGAATTTCGGAGAAAATTTTACGATCATTGGATCCAAAGTTTGACTTTATAGTGGTGGCCCTGGAAGAAACAAAAGATCTGGAGACGATGTCTGTAGAAGAACTGGTGGGTTCATTGCAAGCCCATGAGCAGAAAGTCACAAGAAGAAGTGACGACAGAGTATTGGAGCAAGCTCTCCAGTCAAAGTTATCCCTCTATGAAAAAAGATATGAGCAAGGGGGGACCTCACAACAAGGAAGAGAACGAGGTAGAGGATCTCGTGGAAGAGGTTCTGGAAATGCTGAAACCAAAGGTAGAGGCAGAGGAGGAAGAGACGCAAGTAGAGGAGGACGTGGACAACAAAACCATGTCTCACGAGGACGAGGACGAGGAAGAAGAGGCGGTTACAACTACCGTCCAAACGTTGACAAAAGAAACGTTCAATGCTATAATTGCCACAAATATGAGCACTATAGCAACGAGTGCAGAGGTATCCCAAATGAAGTAAATGAAAGTTCTAACTTTGTAGAGAAAGAGCAGGTTGAAGGAGAATCGTTGATGCTAATGGCACACAACTTAACCTATCAAAATCAAGATGTGTGGTTTCTTGACTCTGGAGCCAGCAATCATATGACTGGCAGAAAAAACTTGTTCACTGAACTTGATGAGAAAGTTCATAGAGAAATCTCTTTTGGTGACCTCTCTAAAATCTCTGTCCAAGGAAGAGGAGATGTCATGATAAAGCAGAAGAATGGAGATCATGCTTTCATCTCCAATGTTTATTATGTTCCAGACATGAAGACAAACATCCTAAGTCTCGGACAACTCTTGGAGAAAGGCTATCACATTAGTCTTCAAAATATGCAACTCACCATCACAGAAGCTCGAGGAAAGTTGGTTACTCGAGTCCAGATGACGAAGAATAGGATGTTTCCTCTCGCAATTCATCATGATACGCCAAAGTGTCTGACAGCCATCATCAACAACAAAGACTGGTTGTGGCATCTTAGGTATGGACATCTCAATTTTGAAAGTTTAAAGCAACTGGGAAGTAAGAAGATGGTGAAAAGATTGCCAAACATCCATCACCCAAATGAGATGTGTGAAAGCTGTGCTCTTAGTAAACAACACAGAAATTGCTTCGGAAAGGAGGTAAATTGGAGAGCAACCATGCCACTTGAGCTCGTTCACACAGATGTGTGTGGTCCATTGACGCCAGTATCAAATGGACAGAATCAATACTTCCTTACCTTCATTGACGACTACAGCAGGAAGACTTCGGTCTATTTCCTAAAAAGGAAGTCTGAAGTGTTTGGCTACTTCAAAGAATTCAAAACTCTTGTGGAGAAGCAAAGTGGCTATCATATCAAAGCATTGAGATCAGATCAAGGTGGAGAATACACTGTAGGTGCTTTCCAGGAGTTCCTAAAGCAACAAGGAATCAGACATCAGTTTACACCAGCTTATACTCCTCAGTTAAACGGTGTAGCTGAAAGGAAGAATCGAACAATCCTTAACATGGCCAGAAGCATGTTAAAGGATAAAAACATGCCTAAAAGTTTTTGGGCCGAAGCAGTCTTGTGTGCGGTATATCTACAAAACAGATGTCCTACAAAGAGTCTTGATACAAAGACACCGCACGAAGCATGGAGCACTCACAAACCAAGTGTCAGCCGCCTTAGAGTTTTTGGATCTATTGCCTACATCAAAGTCCCAGAAGTGAGAAAAACCAAGCTTGAAAATAAAGGAGAGAAGTGTATCCTTGTTGGATACGGTGACAGAACTATGGGTTATCGGCTATATAACCCCACCACCAAGAAAGTAATCTTCAACAGAGATGTCATTTTTGAAGAAAATGAATCCTGGAATTGGGATCAAACTAAAGCTTCCAGAAGCGCGGAGTAGATACCTGAAGAAGAGACAAGAGAAGTGGCTACAGAGACACAAACACCCAGAGATCAGCAAACACCTCAACGTGGTTCCCCTTCACCACAAAGGTATGATACTCCATTACCAATTGATCGTGATTTCTCAGATATGAGGCCTAGAGGAACACGCAGTCTAGAAGATCTGTATGAATATACAGAACAGGTGGAAGAAGATCTTACTCTGTATTGTCTGCTGATGACAAGTGATCCAGTTAGCTTTGAAGAGGCTAACCAAGAAGGAAAATGGAGAAGTGCAATGGATGATGAGATTCGATCCATTGAAAAGAACAAGACGTGGGAGTTGACTAATCTCCCAAAAGGCAGGAAAGCTATTAGAGTGAAATGGGTCTACAAAACCAAAAGGAATGCGGAAGGAGAAGTCCAGAGATACAAGGCAAGACTTGTAGCAAAAGGCTATAAACAAAAGGAAGGAGTTGACTACGGAGAAGTCTTTGCGCCAGTTGCCAGACTAGAGACCATCAGATTGCTAATATCATTAGCAGCCCAGAAAAGTTGGAAAATTTACCAACTTGACGTAAAGTTAGAATTCCTGAATGGCTTTCTTGAAGAAGAAATCTATGTGGAACAACCACCTGGATATGTGAAGAAAGGAAAAGAAGATAAAGTGTGCAGACTGAAGAAAGCCTTATATGATTTGAAGCAAGCACCTCATGCATGGAATATGAGGATTGATGATTACTTCCAAAAGAACATATTTGAGAAATGCCCGTATGAGCATGCACTATATATGAAGAAGGAGATTGACGGAAGCTTGTTATATGCATGCCTATACGTTGATGACTTGATCTTCACCGACAACAATCCAGCCATGTTTGAAGATTTCAAGAGGAGGATGGTGAAAGAATTTGAGATGAATGACATTGGTCTAATGGCTCATTTTCTCGGTATTGAAGTTGTGCAAAGCGAAAAAGGTATCTTCATCTCTCAGAGTATCTATGCAAAAGAAATTCTGAAAAGATTTAGTATGGAAAAATGCAATCCTGTCATAACTCCAGTAGTAACAGGATTAGAGTTAAGAAAGAATGAAAGAGGAGATGTTGATCCAACCTATTTCAAGAGCTTGGTTGGAAGCCTGAGATACTTGACGTGTACCAGGCCAGATATACTCTATGGAGTTGGACTAGTCAACAGATACATGGAGACTCCTGACCAGTCTCACCGGAATGCAGCAAAGAGGATACTCAGGTACATAAAAGGTACTATTAATGATGATATTTTATATACCAAATGTGAAGATTGCAGGTTGATTGGCTATTCAGATAGTGATTGGGGAAGAGATCTAGATGAACGTAAAAGCACCACAGGTTTTACATATTTTATGGGAGATACAGCGTTCACATGGTCATCTAAAAAGCAAGCCATTGTGACATTGTCATCATGTGAAGCTGAGTATGTTGCTGCCTGCTCAGCTGTTTGTTATGGTATCTGGATCAGAAATGTGTTGCAGTACTTGGGATTTCCACAAGTTAATCCCACAGAGGTCTACATTGACAATCGGTCAGCGATTGCACTAGCAAAGAATCCAGTATTCCATGAAATAAGCAAACATATTGATACGCGGTATCATTTCATCAGAGAGCATGTGAAGAATAAAGAGGTGGAACTAGTCTCTTGCAGGACATATGATCAAGCTGCTGATATTTTCACCAAGCCGCTCAAACATGATGTGTTTTCAAGACTAAAGACAATGCTTGGTATGACGAAACAGGGAGAGTCAAGTTTAAGGGGGGATGTTGAAAGTTTAAACTTGCCAGCTAACCACTTTCAGCAGCTTCAACTGACTTCTAGAAGCTGATATTGTTGACCACCTCCACCGTCCAAACTCATCAACAACCATCTCCCAACTCCCGTCTTCCCAACTGCCATCTCCCAACTTCAGTTTGAATTTGCTGGTTTTGCATTTATTTTTGTTTGTCTTTAATCTCATCTTAGTTCCCTATATAAAGGGACTCAAATTATGTTGTAAAGTAGTAGAGTGGTGTAAGAAAATTTCAAGAGAGAAATAAAGTTTAAAGCTTCTCTGTTTTTGGAGTGTTAAAATCTCTCTCAGAGGTGCACCACAAGTGACCTCAACATTCCCATTCCACCAACAAGGTCATCATACGTGTTCACTCCATTTTCCCACATCTCATACAATTTATCATTCAAAGGCCTCATATATATATATCAATGCAACTACATGTTCCTTTGGACCCGTGAATATTCAAGATATGAATTTATATGACTATTTCATGCACATCCAATGAGGAAGATTATATGGAAATAAAAAAAACCGACCAAGTACTATACCCAGTATTCATGTTTCCAAATAGATTAAACCATTCGGTTGCTAGACCTAATCTTACATTTAGAGGATCGCTAGCAAAAGACTTGTGAATCTCATTAAAGTCCTTCATAAGAATCATAATCAACAAGATGCCTTAATATCTCATCTTTAATTCGACTTTCAAAGTGTCATCTTATATCTACAACAATTTTGGATTATTTCAACAGCCTTCGAAGTCTTAAAGTAATTGGAAAGAAACATAAAATCTTTCAAAGAACTTTTTTAGATTTCCGATTGTCAATAAGCCTTTTTGTATTCATCTTGGAAGTTATCCTTTTCTTTTTGCAACTATCATATTATGGCAACTGCATCTAATGTGAACTTGAGCGTTCCATTAGAGACTCCGAACGTGAATCCAACTGTGGGATCCAATGCTTCGGCTGTAAACCCTTTGCTTATAAGTGAAGTACCTGGTGTGGTGCCTACTGTGGCCACAATGACTCCGGCCATCAACTCATTCGTGAGAAACATGCCTAATCCAGTGATGGGCCAGTATATGAGTCAAGGGAATATTCTTACGGTAAATCCCTACATAAATTTGGTACCATTACCGATGAATCATATGGAGAAGCCTGATAATTTTAGTGGACTGAATTTTAAACGGTGGCAGCAGAAGATGCTGTTTTATTTGACCACATTGAACTTTGCTAGGTTCTTGACTGAAGAAACTCATAAACCCAACAGTGGTGAAGATGGAGATGTTCAAGTATGGAATGCTATTGATGAATGGAACCACTTGGATTTCAAATGCTGCAGTTACATACTGAACGGGCTGTCAGATTCACTATATAGCGTTTATTCTGTAATGAAAACAACCAAAGAACTGTGGGAGTCATTAGACTAGAAATACAAAACTGAGGACACTGGATCCAAGAAGTTTGTTGTGGGCCGGTTTCTTAATGATTACAAGATGGGGGACTCCAAGACAGTTATGAGTCAAGTCCAAGAACTTTAGGTGATTCTACATGAGATACATGCCGAAGGGATGGTCCTGAGTGAAACCTTCCAGTTGGTTGCAATCATTGAGAAGCCTCCTCTTTCATGGAAGGAATTCAAGAACTATCTTAAAGAATTCAAGAACTATCTCAAACATAAGCGAAATGATATGAAGATCGAGGATTTGATTCTCAAGATTCGTATTGAAGAAGATCACATGAAGTATGACAAGAAAGATGTCAGTGTGCCTGAAGCAAAGATTAATGCAGTTGAGCATGGGCAAAGTTCTAAACCAAAGAAGAATAAGCCTAGGAAATGATCCAAATTGGGTTCAAAGGGGGGAGTCTCTAAGAAGCCAAAATTCCAAGGGAAGTGCTTAAACTGTGACTAGCTAGGTCACAAATCGTCTGAGTGCAGGTTGCCAAAGAAGAAGAAGAACCACGAGGCAAATGTGGTTGCTGGGATTTCAAAAGAAGTATCAGAGATCAATCTCTCTACAGTTGTGACAGAAGCAAACCTGGTCGGGTCAAACCCAAGGGAGTGGTGGTTAAACACTGGGGTCATTCGCCATATATGCTCAGAAAGGGAGATGTTAAATACGATTGAAGAAGATGCGAATAGGGAAAAGCTGTATATGGGCAACTCAGCCACATTTGACGTAAAGGGATGTGGTCAAGTCGTTCTCAAGATGACCTCTGGTATAACCCTAAGCTTGAACAATGTGCTATATGTACCTGAAATTTGCAAGAACTTGGTGTCCGGTTCGTTGCTAAATCATCGTGGGTTCAAGATGGTGTTTGAATCAAACAAAGTAGTTTTTACTAAGTAGGGAACTTATGTGGGTAAGTGATATGTAAATGAAGGGCTTTTTAAGCTCAATATATCTGTTGAAAAAGAACTATCAATAAAGATAATGCTTCAGTTTATTTGCTTGAGTCTTCCAATTTATGGTATGGTAGACTAGTACACGTTAATTATGATACTTTGTGTAGACTAATTAACTTAGATTGTATTCCCACGTTTAATATTGATCCCAAACATAGGTGTGAAGTTTGCGTAGAAGCAAAATTAACAAGGTCATCATTTCAAACTATTGAAAGGAAATCTGAACGTCTTGATTTAATTCAAACAGATATATGTGATTTAAAATTTGTTCAAACAAGAGGTGGCAACAAATATTTCATCACGTTTATAGATGATAGCACCAAATACTGCTATGTATATTTGTTGAAAAACAAAGATGAAGCTATAGAGAAGTTTAGTCTTTATAAAACTGAAGTTGAGAATCAACTCAACAAGAAAATCAAGGTATTGAGAAGTGACCGAGGTGTTGAGTATGTAGCGTCGTTTGGTGAATTCTGTGCACAATACGAAATCATACATCAAACCACTGCATCATATTCCCTTTAGCAAAACGGTATTGCAGAACGAAAAAATTGTACCTTGAAAGAGACGATAAATGCAAAGCTGATAAGTTCTGGATTACCTCAGAACATGTGGGGTGAAACTATATTGTATAGCAATTACCTTTTAAATAAGGTACCCTGAAAGAAAGAAGACATGACCCTATATAAGCTATGGACAGGAAGAAAGCTTTCTTATAAATTCTTACGAATGTGGGGATTTCTTGCCAAAGTGGCCGTACTTATACTTAAGAAGGTGAAAATAGGTTTGAAAACTGTTGATTGCATTTTCATTGGATATGCACAAAACAATAGTACTCATCGATTCTTGGTCTATAAGTCTGACATACTAGATATACACAAAAACACAATAATGGAATCTAGAAATCCAACGTTCTTTGAACATGTATTTCCATGTAAATCTAATGATGAAGTAGGTTCGTCACAACGAACACATGCTGATAGTTGTGAGGACCAAGAACAAGAAAATGAAGTTCATGATGAACTTAGACATAGCAAAAGAGCAAGGACAGAAACGTCTTTTGGTTTAGATTTTATGACATATTTGCTAGAAGGTGAACCTCAAACTTTCAAAGAAATGGTTAGCTCTTCAGAATGACTCTTGTAGAAAGAGGCTATTAAGAGCTTGATTCCATCCTTCAAAATCGTACTTGGTAATTAATGGATCTTCCTCCGGGATGTAAACCGCTAGGATCCAAATGGATTTTCAAGAGAAATATGAAAGCAGATGGATCAATTGATAAGTATAAGGTTAGACTTGTAATTAAAGGTTACAATCAACAAGAAAGCCTAGACTACTTTGACACATATTCTCATGTGATGAGAATAACCTCCATTAGGATGATACTTGAAATCGCAGCTTTCCAAAATATTGAAGTACATCAAATGGATATGAAAACAGCATTCTTAAATAGAGATCTAGATGCAGAGATTTATATGGAACAACTTGAGGTTTGTTCTGCTCCAGGACAAGGAAAGAAATTCTGTAAATTGGTGAAGTCTTTATACGGTTTAAAGCAAACACCAAAACAATGACATGAGAAATTTGACAATGCTATGATATCAAATGGGTTTAAAATCAACGAATGTGACAAATATGTTTATGTCAGGGACACAGAAAATGGCTATGCCATTGTGTGTCTTTACGTTGATGACATGCTTATTGTTGGTAGTGATGATAAAATGATCAAATCTACTAAGGATATGTTGAAATCAAGATTTGATATGAAAGTTATGGGACCAGCTAATGTAATGTTGGGAATGAAAATCTCAAGGACATCTAACAGACTCATACTAAGTCAATCACACTATGTTGACATGATTCTTGAGAAATTCAACAAAAATGATTCTGGAATTTCTAGAACACCAGAAAATACAAATCTACACCTATCCAAGAATAAGGGTGATAGCGTCTCTCAACTAGAATATTCTTTAGTGATAGGAAGTCTGATGTATTTAATAAGTTGTACAAGATCAGACATAGCTAATGCAGTCAGCAAATTAAGCAAATACACGAGTAACTCAAGAACCGATCACTGGAAAGGAATAATAAGAGTACTTAGGTACTTACGATTCATTCGTAATCATGGACTGCATTATACCAGATATCCTGATGTCCTTGAAGGATACACTGATACAAACTGGATATCTGATATGAAATATTCAAAATCCACTAGTGGGGATGTGTTCACATTAGGAGGTGCGGCGGTATCCTAGAAATCCTCCAAACAAACTTGTATAGCCAGATCCACCAATGAATCTAAGTTTATAGCATTAGATAAATGTCGTGAGGAGGCTGAATGGCTACACTAATTCTTAGAGGATATTCCAAGATGGCAAAAGCCTGTGCCAGCGATTTGCATCCATTGTGATAGTCAATTAGCAATAGGAAGAGCATAGAGCAACATGTATAATGGGAAGTCTAGTTATATACGTCGAAGACATAATACCATTAGACAACTATTCTTAACTAGGGTTATCTCTATTGACTATGTTAGGTTAAAAGATAACATTGCGGATCCGCCAACCAAACTGTTAAACATAGAATTAGTTGAGACATCATCGAGGGGAATGAGACTAAAGCCTATGAGATAAAAAGTCGATATAATGGACACACAACCTAGTTGACTGGAGATCCCAAGATCTAGGTTCAATGGGACAGCCAAATTGTAAGACTTAGTTGGATTACTGTAGGGATTACCCTCAAGTCCATTCTTATAATGAAACAGTGATGCCCATATGGAAAAGCATAAACTATGTTTTTAATGATTCTTATGCATCGAAATTTCAAGCAATGGAAATCCAAGCAAAGTAATGTGAGTTACTCTTAATTAATAAATCACCTATGTGAGAGAGAAGTGGGGCCGCTTCTAAAAGAGAATAGTGAACGGCTAAATTCTCTAGTGACTGTCACAAAACCAGGCGCATGTTCATGGCCAAAACGAACATAACAATGAGAACCAAATCGGGTCTAGAAGATGCCTGTGTGAGGTGTGTTATCATTTACATAAAACGACAAAACATTTCAAGGATATCATATCTACTGATCAGCCAATAAAGTAAGCATACATTTACAAGGGAAGGTTCAAAGGGTAACACCTACCTATCCTATGTAGGTTTCGACCGTTTGAACTTACCAAAGTCATCTATCGTGTCTCCTAGGTCAATTTCATTCATGTGGGGGATTATTGGAAAATTTTATAATAAACTCTTAATTTGAGAGCACCAATTGGGTATGATTAATTCCATGAAAATAGAAGATTAAAGTATATTCAAATTCTCCTCCGTGAGAGCTTTGAAATGGTATACTCAAACTCACAAAATGATTAATGGGTGAATGAGAAATTGAGTCTCAAGGTGAGCCTAAAATGTGGGAAAAATGGCACATCCCACATTGGCTAGGGGAGAAACTTATATGTAGTATATAAGGAATTGTGTGATAGTAGCTATCAACATGTATATGGCATAGAGATTCTCTCTTGCGTGCGCATGGGGGGTGTGCAAATCATAGACCTCGATCCTTCGAATTTGCGACTCGTGTGTAGGCGCATCCTGCTTACACGAATGCCACTCTAATTGGACCGTGAGAGTACAGTTGACCTTTTTCCATTTCCCTAAGTCAAATGTTTTTTGTGTAAAGAATAAGAAAAGCTTTAATTGTTTGGATTCTGATTTCTTAATTGATCACTAAGAATACAAAATCAGTTTTTAATTAAAAGTAAATTTCCTTGGAGATTATCTTTTAATTAAATTATTTTCCTTATCAATTCAAAAACGTATTAATCAAGGAATTTCTGAATTAATCCCAGAAACCCTAGTGTTTCGGTTTTGTCTATAAAACCCTAGTATTCTCATCATATCATTCGTTCCAGAATACACATTGTTTACAGCAGCCGAACACTTTCTTCTCTTCTCTGTTTCTTGGTAAGTTTGAACTCAGTTTGAGTTCGCTGAGAGTGGCTTGTGCATTGCACTTCCACTGTTTAACTGTTGTATCCTGAGAGACGACCGCTATACACATACGGTGTTTTATACAGTGAAATCTTCTTATGGACACTGTGTGAAACATGGGCCTCAGTTTTCTTTTACATGGATTTCTAACGTGATTGTTTTATGGTTTCTTCACCTTCTGTTTTACTGTAGGTTCAATACCAGATTGTGTTTTTGGATTTCAAAACAACAGTTGCTAAAGAGGATCCTATGACAACGTGAATGATATGTGAGTTACAAAATATTAGCTTTTTAGCAACATACAAGCCAACTGTTGCTAAAAAGAAACCTATGGCAACATGCATGCTATGTGTGTTGCGGAATATTAGAGTTTTTTACAACGCGTAAGACCTATGACAACATCCATAATACGTGTTGCTAAACACTACCTTTTCAACAACGTGCACATCTATATGTTACTAAAAGACATATACAACAACGTGCATGATATGTATTTAGCTTTTCAACAATGTGCATATTTGTATGTTGCTAAAAAGACACATACGACAACGTGCATGATATATGTGTTGTAGAATATTAGACGTTTTCGCAACGTACATGATGTATGTGTTGCTAAATATTAGTTTTTCAACAACGTGCACATTTGTAAGTTGCTAATTAAAAGCATATTTATAGTAACGAGCACAAAATGTTCGTAGTTTAATGAAATAGTTACGACAATGTGCAACTGTTGTGTGTTACGATATGTGTTCAATTATTGGAAACATTCATTTTTACGTTGCTGTAGGTGGTTTTCACAACACATATTTTTTGCACGTTGCGATAAATAACATTTAGCAACTTGCATAGTCTGCGTGTTGCGATAAATCACTTTTAGCAACACGCGTAGCATGCGCATTGTCTTATTAATGTTGCTAAAAGTCATTTTTCATGTAGTGAAGGTCAATAAATGTTCATATTTGAGACCTTTAATCCATATTTTTTTTTATGTTATGTTCTTATGTGAAATTGGACTTTTTAATGTGTTTGTTGAGTTTGTGCAGAAATTAGCTATTTAGAGAAGTTTGAAGATAAAATGGTGATTTTAGAGAAGTTTGGAGAAGTGCATGTGCAGCACGTTCACGTTGTGAAGGCCATAGCTTTTTACACATATCAAATTGGATTGCGATTCACATATATTTGGAAAGCTTTGGATTCGACAAACTACAAAGTTCGTGATTCTAGGTTTGCTAGAGAAAGTTATGGTCATTTTAGCAACTGATGGTTAGAGCTGAAAAGTCACACACGTGCACATGTCGCGAAATTAGGTCGCCAAAAATTTCCAGTGAGTTTCGTGAGCATAATGGCTGCGAGCGTGGGTAGCGGATTTGGTCGCGATTCTTGGCGAGAAAGAATTCCAGACTTGGTCCAGACTGTGTAGAAAATTCCCAAATCAAATTCTATTGATTTTAGAAAACCATTGAACATTTGTGAAACATTCCTAATGCAATTGGAAGTCAAATTATCAAGCATTTAAACCAAGTTTGGAAAGAAATCTTATTCCTAGATTCATTCTACTTTCCTACTTGGAGGATTTCCTAGACTATGAAGAATTGTGAGTTTACAAGGAGAAGTTACCTATGAATACCAAGAGTTTTCTACTATGCAGAGGGTTAGAGATTCATTATTCACGATTGAAAACCGAAGATCTATCGTAGTTTAATTTTTCTCTTTCTTCTTCCTTTTTGTAGTATAGATGTTTTTATTTGATTTTCTAGTTATTATGTCTAGCTAAACTCTTCATACTTAGGGTTAACTTGAAGTCATAGATATGAATTTAATTCTATAGACAAGTTTATGTTTAATGAAGTATCATTTTCCATACACGGCGATTTCAATTTCTCTATAAAAATTGTTTTTCTAATATTATGTTTTTTTTGATTGATCACCTTAGAAGTAAGATTATAGGATTTATGTTATACGATTGAGTTTGAATATCTGACAAACATTTTTTTTTTCTTTATAGAGAATGACAAACATATTCTTGTATACAACGATTAATTGAATTATAACCTAATTAAAGGAAATTGATTCGAATTCTTGTGAGTTTCGTTATATTTTGTTTTAAAGGCAAATTTGCCTTCGTTCTTAATTGTTTCCATGAAGTTTCATTGGTAATTGCCCTAATAGAAATTAAATAATTACATGTCATTATCTTAACCGGGTCAAATCCTAAAAAACACACACAATAAATCCAAAATTATATTCTAATAACGTCTAATCATACTGTAATTGATGAAGATGGAATAACAGACTAACATTTTATGATTCGTATGTTCTACCACTTATCTTAAAAATTATGAAAAGTTATCTTTAACCGGGTCAAATTATTTTCTACCACTTATCTTACAAACTATAATCCAAATTTGCTGATTGCTTCATATATTACAAATGACATTAAGAAGTCACTAGAATATATATAGTGATATTGAACCAATAAGAAACAGCCAACAAAATGACAATTAGTAATATAGTTAGATGCCCGTGTTTGCTTCTTCCTCCACGTGTGTGATGACACACATATAAAGTTGCAAACAGTGGAGTGGTGGTAAAATCCACTTACTTCCACTTGTATATTACGATATTTTGGCCGAAACTATTAGGAGTATACACTGCAGTGACTCAAAGAACAGCACCTAGTCACAAATATTCCTACCCGAGCATACCTGTCATGTATAATGTATTTAGGTTGTTTATGTTACTGTCCTATCAAGATGTAAAGCATATAAATACCTCCTTCAATCAGTAAATAAAACAAGTCATTATTTACACAACATTAAATTCTTCATGGTATCAAAGCATAAGCTAAGAAAAAACTTGAGATCCTAAAACCCTAAAATCTCTTCTCCTCAAAATTTCTTTTCTTCTTTGAAACCCTAAACTGGCCGTCAACCATGACTCTTCCTGCCCCAACCGCATCTATCTCTTCCTCCTCCACCTCTCTTCCTCAAGTAACTCTCATGGGAACGACCAATAACAACCAACCACCATCCCTTATTGCAATTAACTCCACTCAAGTTCCTATCAAACTCTCAAAAGGGGGGAACTATGCAGCATGAAGATCTCAGTTTGAAAACTTGTTCTTTGACTATAGCCTTATGGGATATCTAGACGGTACCACGCCGTGTCCCTCTGCAACTATTTCGGCCTCTACAGAAATTGCCGGTCAAACCTCCACAGCCAATCCTGATTATCATCTCTGGCTCTTTCAAGATCGATTGCTTCTCTATGCGATTCAGGTTTCATGTACAGGGGTTGCACAGTCCATTGTCACCCGCTCTACCACATCTACTCAGGCGTGGACAAAACTCGAGGTCACTTACGCTAATAGGTCAAACACACGTAAACTTGGCCTTCTTGATTCACTAACAAATGTCAGCTTGGAAGACAAATCCGTAGCGGATTACATGTAAGGGATCAAGACCGTCCTTGACAACCTAGAATTGATTGGTCATTCCGTTGATGATGGTGCAGCTGTTGTTCACACACTGAATGGACTGGGACCCGCCATTCGAGCCCAAAACACCCCAATAACCTTTGAAGAACTCTATGACAAGTTGCTTGATCATGAAGCCTTCCTGCGCTGTGATGAAACAAAGAAACAGGGTCCAATGATCACAGCTCAATTCAATAAAAGAACCTATAACAGGAGAGGTCGTGGCCACCAAGGACAGTTGTCGGTCACTATGAGCCATAATCAGAATCTCAGCTCCAACCCATCTCGCAGTCAGCACTATAACTCCAGGACAGCCTTGAGCGGCGGACAAGGCTTCAATCCGAATCAAAGTGCCTCTTATCGCTATAACAACTCATCCAACCAATCTCACCAGAATCAATGGCGCCCACAGGCCTCCTACAATTTCCCTCGCCCGGTCTGTCAAATTTGTGACAAAATTGGTCACACAGCCCAAGTCTGTCGCTCCCGCCCATCTTCGACAGCCCAAACCTTGCCACAGGCGAATCACATGACATCTGATCAATCTGTACCTCGCAACAACAACAACTGGATCCTAGACTCTGGTGCTTCTCACCATATGACATCGGATTTTCAGAATCTCTCTCTACATTCAGAATATGGTGGTCCGGAAGACATAATGCTTGGTGACGGTAAAACTATTCCTCTAACTCATACTGGCTCTACATCCTTGCATACGTCTGATAATTCTTTTCATCTAAAACATATCCTTTGCTCTCCCAAAATTTCACATAACTTAATCTAAGTATCCCAATTCTGCTCTCACAATAACACATTTATTGAATTTTTCATTGATTGTTTTCTTGTGAAGGATCTGATTACGGGGGCATCCTTGGTCCACAGCCAAAATAAAGGAAATCTATAATTTTAGCCACCTTCTAGTCAGCCGTGTCACCCTACGTCACAAGTCCATCTCCATTCCAAGTCCATCACCCCAACTGTCTCACCTCTAGCATGGCACTGTCATTTAGGTCATCCCTCCTTACAGGTTTTCCATAAGCTTCTCCAGTCACAAAACCTTCCTGTCACCAAGTCTGTATTTTCTCATTGTTCTGCATGTTTATGTAATAAAAGTCATAGGTTACCGTTTGGTACATCGACATTGACTAGTAATAAACCTTTGGAGATTTTGTTTACTGATGTTTGGGGTCTAGCTCATATATCGTCTTTTGATAGCTTTCGCTACTATGTCATTTTTTGGACTATTTTTGTAAATATACGTGGTTATATCTGCTTAAACATAAGTCAGATGTTCCACATGTTTTTAGACGCTTCAAGGCACTTCTTGAATTTTTTTTTTAATTCCCAAATAAAAATTGTGTACATAAATGGTAGTGGGGAGGCACAATCTCTAAGAATTGACCTGAAAATTACTGGTATCCAACTCTTAAAATCTCCACCTCATACACCTGAACATGTAGGCACTACTGAACGCAAATATAGGCATGTGGTGGAAACATCATTGACTCTACTTCACCATGCTTCTATGCCTCTCAAATATTGGTCCTTAGCATTTCAGGTCGCAGTTTACTTAATTAACTGTATGCCTATTGCTGTCCTCAATCACCAAAACCCATTTTGTCTACTCTTTGACAAGGACCCGAATTACCGCAAATTACGTGTATTCGGTTGCCTATGTTACCCTTGGTTACGTCCGTACACATCTCATAAATTACAACCTTGTTCCAAACTATGTGTTTTTGTCGGGTACTCTACTGATCATAGTGTGTACTTATGTCTAGATCACCTTACCAATCGAGTCTATGTCTCTCGCCATGTCGTATTTGTTGAAGCAGAGTTTCCGTTCGCAAAAGGTGTTAGTCCCGTGTCATCAACAACACCCCTAGGAATCGAAAATTGGCTTCAACCCTCTCATCCCACTGTCAGGTCCGACCGAGAATATCAATCCCAAATAGCCACTGATCCTCCTCTCATTCATGATGCTTCCTTTTATGACATTATACCTGTCCACGTGCCGCCACCCACACATAATACTCCAACACAAATTGCCCTCCCCAACCAAACTACATATACTTCCTCTTGACACAGCATATCCCGCAACACTATCTCACCAGGTGCTTCGCACTCGACCAGACACACATCTTCCAAATCAGCCACATGTGATCCAAACACCATTTCAGATACACCTACACCTACACCTGATACACCAACCGTTTCTCCCACTAGAAACATCCAAACCCGATCCATGCACAACATCTACAAACCTAAGGTAATATTTGATCTTCATGCCACCACTAACTCTTCACCCCAGTCTGAACCAACCAACCTAACCCAAGCTCGTAAGCACTTGGAGTGGCGACAAGCCATGAGCACCGAGTATGATGCACTTGAAGAATGGCACATGGGAACTAGTTCCATCTAATTTGTCTCAAAATGTGGTGGGTTGTAAATGGATATTTCGGATTAAGTGAAACCCAGATAGGTCTGTGGCTCGTTACAAAGCTAGACTTGTAGTGAAGGGTTTTCATCAAAGACCTGGTGTTGACTTCACTGAGACTTTCAGTCTAGTTGTAAAGCCTATTACTGTCCATCTGATTCTAACACTCGCTATTACTAACGGTTGGCTTTTATGCCAACTAGATGTCAATAATGCTTTTTTGCAGGGCACTCTCATAGATGATGTATACATGGTGCAACCGCCTGACTTCATCCATCCCACCCAACCGCAACATGTCTACAAGCTTTAGAAGGTGATTTATGGCTTTCGCCAAGCACCGCGCGCGTGGTAAACGAAGCTCCGAAACTTCCTCCTAGCTGCCAAGTTCATCAATTCTCACTGTGATACGTCTCTCTTCATCCAACATCAATCTGGACACACCGTGTACCTACTCGTCTATATGGACGATATCATCGTCACTGGCTTCTCGGTCTCATTTGTTCAAAAATTTATTGCAGCCCTGGCTAGGCGATTTTCCCTGAAAGACCTTGGTCAACTGTCATTCTTCCTTGGTGTTGAGGCTCAGTATTCCACAAATGGGTTGTTTCTTTCACAGTAGAAATATATTAGAGACCGCTTGAAGCGAACTCGGTGTCCACTCCACTATCACTCACCGAAACCTTGAAACTCAATGATGGGAGCGCTCCTACAGACGCCACACAATACAGACAAGTTCTCGGCTCTCTCCAGTATCTCTATTTAACCCGTCCGGATGTTGCCTTCGCAATCAACAAGCTCTCTCAATTCATGCACCGTTCAACGACGATTCACTGGAATGTAGTCAAATGTGTGCTTCGATATCTCAAGGGATCCTTGGACCATGGCCTCCTTATTCATCACAAATCACCTCTTAACCTTCACGCCTTTGCCAATGCTGATTGGGCTGGTGATCCGGACGATCGGCGCTCTACTACAGCATACATAGTCTTTCTAGGTTCCACTCCTATCAACTGGAGTTCCAAAAACAATAGACCGTTGCGCGATCCTCAAACGAGGCAGAGTATCGCGCCATTACATCCACTACTGCAGAACTAAATTGGCTCGGTCATTTTCTCAAGGAGCTCCAAATTCGAGTCTCAGCAGCTCCTGTTATTTACTGCGACAATGTCGGCGTCACTTATGTTTGTGCCAATCCCATCACAATTGTATGAAGCATATTGCCATTGACTTCTATTTTGTTAGAGATCAAGTGGCTCATCAGCAACTTTGCATAGCCCACGTCAGTACGAAAGATCAGTTGGCGGACTCCCTCACCAATACCCTCTCACGTAAGCAATTTCTTGCTCATCGTTCCAAAATAGACATTCTGCCCGGAAGCTCTATCCTGCGGGGGCATATTAGCAGTATACACTGCAGTGACTCAAAGAACAGCACCTAGTCACAAATATTCCTACTCGAGCATACCTGTCAAGATGTAAAGCATATAAATACCTCCTTCATTCAGTAAATAAAAGAAGTCATTATTTACACAACATTAAATTCTTTAGAAACTACTGCCTATTTTTCTAATTGGATCATGTGTAGACTTCAAATTTAAGATATTTGCCCAAGTTGTCACGTCTCAATACTTGATGTTGACTTTTGAGCAATTAAAAAAAAAAACATTAAATGTAGGGTTTAAATTGAAACTAATTATAAAATAAGTGGATTTTTTTATTTTTTTTATTTTTACATTGTATTAGTGTTTTGATTGATTTTATCAAATTTTCTGTCGATGAGATAAAAATATTCTGAATGATTTCTCAATTAAACATATCAGTCTCTTTAATTAAATACACTAGTTTTATTCAATTAAATAATAAAAACATTAATTCCAGATAAAAATAGAACCCTCTTATTATTATTATTATTATTATTTTTTTTTTGGGTTAAAAAATGTTATTTCTCCTTAAATGTATGACAAATATTGAGGCACTTGTAAAACAGTGAAGAGGCCTAAACAGTAACCCATGCTAGCGGCGTAAGCAACAAGGTCTCAAACGGCTCTAATTGCAGTTTTTGGCATCTAGCCTTTTCGCTATCCTTCCTGGAAGGTGGAAACCAATTAATTAAAGGTTAATAAGGCCCCACCATTTTCTCTCTTTCTAATCTTTCAAGTTTGAACCTTTCTTTTTATATCAACAATTCAACACATTTGCTCATATGATCTCATTCCCTCTGTGCATCAGTATCATTTCCTTCACTTTTCTTCTTTCTTTACCTTTGTTGAAAGGTCAAAAGTGTGATATTTGTACTCACAACATCGTGAGTCGTGACAGACACTCTTCCAATATACGGTTCAACTCCCAGCTCCTTATTTCTTTTAAGCAACTCTCTCAGGGATCTAAACAAGCTCAAGAAAGCAGCAAATTATGAAGATGGGTTTTGTTTCTCTGTTCATCTTCTTTCACCTCCTTTCTATTTCCAGTAAGTTTTAAAATTCTTGAAAATGCAGATGTGGGGTTTCGTTCACTTTCAGGTTTTATCTCTTATAAACTCATGATAATTTGGTTGTGTGTTTTCAGGTGCAGAGATGTCAAGCAAAGTGGGGATATGCTATGGTCAGCTGGGCAACAACCTCCAATCTCCGTCAGAATCAGCGAAACTGATCAAATCTGTGAAAGCAGCACGGGTCAAAATCTACGACGCCAATCCAGACATCCTCAAATCCTTCAAAAACACTGACATTCAAGTGTCAATCATGGTTCCAAATGAAATCATCAACAACATATCCTCAAACGGGAGTCTATCAGATCAATGGGTCCGAACCAATGTCCTCCCTCATTATCCCTACACCAAGATCCGTTACCTCCTCGTCGGCAACGAAATCCTTAGCATCCCCGATAACATAACCTGGTCAAACCTCGTACCTGCCATGAGAAAAATCAGAAGTTCCTTAAAAGCCCTTGGAATCCGAAAGATAAAAGTAGGGACACCCTTGGCAATGGATGTTCTACAATCGTCATTTCCACCGTCAAACGGTACGTTTCGGTCCGATATTTCGGGTTCAGTAATGAAACCGATGTTGCAGTTCTTAAACCGAACCAAATCTTTCTTCTTCTTGGATGCGTACACGTATTTTCCATGGTCTTCAGATCCGAAAAACATAAATCTAGAATATGCGCTTTTGGAGTCCCGGAATATAACCTACAGTGACCCAGTCACCAACTTAACCTACACCAACCTTTTCGATCAAATGATAGATGCCGTCATTTTCGCTATGAAAAGACTCGGGTACCCGAACATCCGGATTTTCATTGCTGAAACGGGTTGGCCCAATGGCGGAGATTTTGATCAGATTGGAGCCAATATTTACAATGCTGCCACTTACAACCGAAACATTATAAAAAAACTGACCAGTAAACCATCCATTGGAACCCCAGCTCGACCCGGTTGGGTTTTACCCTCTTTTGTCTTCTCTCTTTATAACGAGAACCAGAAAACTGGTCCGGGTACTGAAAGGCACTTCGGGTTGTTCTACCCAAACGGGTCAAAAGTATACGAGATTGATTTGAGTGGAGAGACGTCGGAAGAAGAGTACAAGAAGAAGCCACTACCAAAGCCGACGAATAACGAGCTGTACAAGGGCAAAATATGGTGTGTGGTGGCTAAGGGAGCGAATAGGAGTGAGTTATCATCGGCTCTATCGTATGCTTGTACGCAGGGGAATAAAACTTGTGACCCGATTCAACCTGGAAAAGCATGTTCTAAACCCGATTCGTTGGTGTGGCACGCCAGTTATGCGTTTAGCTCCTATTGGGCTCAGTTTAAGAGACTTGGCGGGACTTGTTACTTCAATAAGCTCGCCACTCAGACAATCAAGGATCCAAGTAAGTAAATTTATCAAATTTTTTAGTTTTAAATTAAATAATTAGTGCCATATTAGTATTACTATATATTTTTTATGACAGAACTTGGAATTTGTTCTAATGATCCGTGGCCTTTTTAATTTTCAGGTTATGGATCTTGCAGGTTTCCTAGTGTGACCCTTTGAAGAAATTGACACGTGGTGGGAAATGGGAATGTCAGGACTGTGATTTGGGTGCCACTTTTACTCCTTTCTCATTAATTATTTATTTAACTTTTAAATAATATTATCAATTTTTTTTTTTTTTTTTTTGGAGGGTCTGAAGTCTGAACTTCTGACAAGGCAAACCTCGATTCAATCTGAGAATGGAGATGCTTTTTAGGATTGAAATGGGCACCCAAATCACTTTTCCCATATCGTTTGATGTTGTTAAATGTTACTGCTTGGATTGTAACAAAGTTCTATCTATTCATTTAGAGCAATAATTAATGTATTCATTCTTTGATTAACGCATAGCTATCATAATATGTGTTGTGTTGTGAAGAAAAAAAATTGAAAACATATTTCAACAATATAATTTGAATATATATATATATATATATATATACTTATTTTATTTATTAACAGAAGCCAATTTAACTAAAAAAATGTAAAAAAAAAAAAAAAAAAAAGTTGGAATTATGTATTCTAAAGAATTATTTTAACATGTTGCTGACTTGTAATAATAATGGTACTATATTTTCATTTTTATCCCTTATTTATTTACTTTACCAAATAATTGAATTAAAAAAAAAAAAAGAAAGGAAAAAAAATTAAACCATAGCCATAGAAAGTGAGTACTGAGTACACTGAATTCTATTTTATGAAAATAATTTATTAGGCTACTGTCAAAAAAAATATATATATATATATGTATTAGGCAAAATTAAAAATTAATTTATTAAACAAAAAAACAAATAAAATTGGGTAAGTTTGTGGCTAAAAATGAGCCAATTGTCTGCCCATAACAAATGAAGGTTTTTGAAAACAAGTAAAACTTCTAAATAGTGTTTTCAGTTTTAATCGTTAAACCATCTATTCTCCGTGTTTTGCAAAAGCTACTTTTACAAAACATATTTTTTGAAGTTTGTAAAAAAAAAAAAAAAGCCCTTAAAATAATATTAGAGATCATTTCGATGAATTTGTAAACAATGAAAAACGTGTTATTTTATGAAACGGTAGGTATGAATTTTAGAATTGCCCCGGTTTCTGCATCAACTCATATTTATGGCTATGGCCTGTGGGGACGTACAACGGCTAATTTTGTTGGCTTGGAGCCTTGAAGTCTTGGACCCACAATTCACCTATTGTTTTATAATAATTGATATTTTCATTGATGGAAACTACAAGAATGCCAACGGCTATACGGAGTCATTGAGATGTCAAATTTGGTCCTCAAATATCGAGGGCCACAACTTTTCTTTTTTCTTTAAAGTTTTAACAGCTGGTTAATGCTAATGCTAACTGCTACTTTCCTTTTCTGAAAGTGAAAACTGAAAAGTCATTGCTTTTCTATTCACTTTGTCCGAGAGAACTTATTCCTTGATTCTCCTGTGTAAAAGCTTAACACGAGGAAATTAACTATAGGTCGTGACTAGAGATAGGCGTAGGGGCAAAGGAGTGCAGGGTACCACCATTCCACTGTCCTTTTCCCCACCCTTGTCCAAAAACCCTATTTGAGAGAACTACGATGCGGGTGTTTAGTGGGAGGTTCCTCTACCCTCACCAATTTCTTCAATTTCCTTCCATTTTTAAATCTAATTCAAAATTTAAAATTTAAAATCCGGTCATTAAAATATTTTCTTCCATTTTAACATGTTTCAATATTCTATAACAAAAATAATCTAAATATCCAATCTAAAATACATAATATCAACACAAATGTGTGTGTATATATATATATATATAAGCATAATATCAATTAATCAAGAGACTCACCATGGGCATGGCCTGTGGTAATAGCCTGGTCGGCTGGATGACACCGTGGTCCGTGAAGGTGTAGAAGATTAGGAGGGGACTTGGGAAGCTAGGGTTTTGGTGTTGTTAGATGGTGATTTTTGATCGATTGAAAAGTCAACCGGCTAACAATAGCACGTAGGTAGGTTGGTGCTTTGATTAACAGATGGGTCTATAATCAAAGCCTCTGCCTGCTACGTGGATGTAATACGTAGTGATATTGAATGGAAAAGAACAATTAGACAACATCATATTTTACGTGGAAAACCCTTAGGTAGGGAAAAACAACGGTAGTCTTGATGACAGAAGAAGAAAGTTTCACCATGTAAAATTGGTTACAATTACAAGTTTGCTATTCTCTCTCTAATGATGTCTTACCATCTCTACATTTTCTCGACATGTGTATTTATAAGGGGTTACCCTAATCTTTGCTGTGCGAGTAAAGGTTTGAGGAGATCGTATCCTTGCGAGATGTTAGGAGGATCGTGACTCCGTGATTCGTCTTCGGCTTAGGGGATTTCTTTCCTTGTTGGAGTCAATCTTTGTGATTTTTGGGGTTATATCTTATTTATCATCTAATTGATGATGGTTCACTTTCCTTACTAGGTTCGATCTTTGTGGAAAAGATGTAGAATCTTGGCTTGTAGTGATTTAATAAAGATGTAGCAAGTTTGAACCGTGCATATGCACTGAATAGGTCATACTTGCTGGAAATGGTCACTTCGGTAAGCTAGTATGAGTTAGAAGATCAACCTTATGGTTTGGCGAACAGGCCTTATGACCTCTAATTGTTTATTGAACGTGGTGCTGCCACTTGTGATATGTTAGCTCGTTGATGATGTGGCTAGGCTTTGACTTTTTGATGATGTGGATCACTGTGCTTCGTAATTCCTACAAATCGTGCTAACATGTTTGGCTGACAAAAATACCTCTAACAATACCCCATAAATCCACGAGGTGAGCTAGCAGCGACCTGCTCTTTGTTGCGAGCTGGTTCATTGTCGAAATGGATTTTTTTTTTTTTAAAATCCTTCATTAATGCATTGTCGGGCTCTTAATGGCTTTGGTGATTGTGCCTCTAATAGTACCTGATATTAAAGGCTTACTTCAACCTTGTTTCTATTATAAATTTTTTTTTTTTTTTTTTTTTTTAGTTCCTTCTTCACCTAATTCTTATGTTATTCCCTCTTTTTTCATACAAGATGTTTTGCCGACTTGAATGCAACCAAAAGTATGAAGATTTCCTTGGTCGCCATGGTTGATGGTCTCCAGGCAAGGGTTACACACCTAAAAGGTGAGAAAACCGTGGTCTATGAGGAGCTCGCAGTTGCAAATGCAGCCTTGATCGTCACAAAGCAAGGGGTTGTGACTAGGGATTAGACTATCCATGAACTTCGGGAGTAACTGGAGGGTAAAGACAATGCCTTCACTTGTGCGACTGTTGAATTATAGCTTTAAGCCGTCAATAGGTTCAAGAGGTCATCTATATATGACACCGCTATGTTTTGCTAGAATAGAAATGGCTTGAGGGAGTCCTAGAAGTTCTAATCATGAAAAAACCGTGAATCAAAGGGCGTTGTGCTACGTTTTGAAAATTTGATTAATAGGTTTGTGACAGATGCCCTTGCCTCTTTAAAGAGAAGTAGCAAGCTAAGGCGAGCTCATTCTAGATTACTTCGGAGGGATCCTCTCCCGATGCATCTCGAAATGCCCAACTCGGTAGGTTCCCTAAAGCTACACTCCTGTGATCATCTGACTTTTACCTGCTTAAGGGAGTTGTTTGATATTGATCCCTCAATTGGCTGGCCCTACGACTTGTTTGATCGAGAGGAAAATGACCTGTAGTGGGTAGAAGATGATGAGCTTGCTGGCAATAACAGCATGCAAGGTGATCTTGGCTTGGGTAAAAGTGTTATTGGTGGTGCAAGGCCTTCTAACAGAGGAAGCATTAAGTATATTTTTGGTAGTAGTAGTAGTTTGTTTGTTTGTTTGTTTTTTTTTTTTTTTTCTACTCTTCCTTTGTACCCCTCTTCGACAAAATAAAACGTTCAATTTTTATTGCGTTTTTAGAGTTGTGCCTTTTATTCGGTTTGTCTCGTATGCAAACCTTTTTTTTTCGACGCTTCTAGGGTTTCGAGTTCGCGTTTGGGCCTGTCGACCTGGATGTTGCCTAACTTTGCATGTTGTGACTCAGAGTTGTTATCCTAGGTGTTGCCCAATCTTTAATATCGTGAGGTGTCTTGTCCTGGTGGCTTTTGTGTGCGAACCAGGGTGCTGGGGTAAGTTTATTGCTTCGCCATATCCTGTATGCCAAGGCTTGATTTGCTAAAAGGCATTTTATTGATTTTAAACTCAAAGGTACAAGACAAATATCTATGGATAGTACATTTTTAGATATTGGGCATTCTAAGGCTTCTCTATCATGCCGCCTCCTGAACGCACGATTCAGTAGGCTTTGTATCCTGCGATTCCCGCAACATGTATATATATATATATATATATATATATATTATAGTGTTAAGGACCTTGATTAGGATCCAACAATAAGCCCTAACTTGTACCCAAAGTTAGATAGATTTGAATCAAACTACTCACAGAATTGAGCGATCGATTCTCTAGAATCAGATAACAGAATTTACCTAACCCTAACCCAAGCTATTCTAAGCAATTAACTGAGAAAAGCTGAATTCAAAAGAAACAAGATGAACCCTAACTGGGTCAATTTTATTGATCAAACATTCAAAAGATAACAACCCTAAAAAATATAGTTCTATTTATACTAGAATTAATCTTCTATCCTGACTATGACAAAATTAGTCTAAAATAGGAAAATAGTCTAAATCATAAATAAAACAATATAAATAAAATAAAAATAAAATAAATAGTCTAAAGTTCTTTTCCAAAACAGTATCAATTTCCTTATAATTCAGGAACCCAAATTGTGTCTCTCGTCACTAAACTGTTACCATCAATCTGCGGTCTG
Source organism: Acer negundo (assembly GCA_035582765.1). NCBI lineage: Eukaryota > Viridiplantae > Streptophyta > Magnoliopsida > Sapindales > Sapindaceae > Acer > Acer negundo. Next base: position 19,444,387 of record CM069237.1, on the reverse strand, counting down.
GACCGTCGTTCCTGACCGCCGTTTCATAATTCTTTTAGATTTTCTAACGGTCTCAACATTCCCCTGCTCTTCAAGAATGCCCTTGTTCTCAAGGGAAAAATCTGAAAAACGTTCTACCATCTCGTCATAGTCTTCCCAAATTTTCTTCGGTATCAATAACGGTTGCAACAACCCCATAGGGCGCATCTGATCATACTTTACCTTCTGACGATCTCCATCATTCACTACTGCAAAGCATTGGGTGTCCCCTTTACAAAGCATCTCTATCATATGAGCTTTACATTGTTTAATTTCTTTAAGAAGCAAAGCAGCCCATGTTCTTTTTCTTTCGCCCAATTTGAATTCCATTGTCATGGCATCAAAATCTGTAACCACCTTACCGATACTTTTCAACCAAGCGTTACCTAACACCACATCTACTCCCACTAGCGATAACACATGCAAATCAGCAGCAATCCTGACTCCTTGCATGTTCATCTTCACCTCGTGAACCACTTCCTCACACTTAAGTTTTTCCCCATTAGCCACCTTCACATCAAATGGTTCTATGGCAGCCCCTCGCAATCCAATCTTCCTTATGATATTCGTGTTGATGAAATTGTGAGAGGAACCAGAATCTACCAGCATCGAAACCTTGAACTTACCAACCCATGCCATGAGCCTCATAGTGGATGGTTTCGAAACCCCAGATATGGCATTTAAAGACAACTCAGCTTCACAATTATTTTCTCCCAATTCAGCCACCCTCAACTCTCCCTCATAACTAGTGGCTTCCTCATTACTGATAACATCATTATCTGAATCACTTGAGTCAATGATCATAAATACCTTCCCAGTTCGGCACCGATGGTCTTTGTTCTATTTCTCCCCGCATTTGAAGCACAGACCCTTTTTGATTCTTTCTTGAACCTCTTCCTTTGTCAGTTTTTTTACGTCTTTGCTTTCCTTCTTGGAACTATCCTCAATAGCTCCTTTTCCTTTCCAAGAATCTTTGTTTGACTCTGATTTAAAATTTTTACTCCCAGAACTCTCTTTAAACATCTTCTTGTCACTGTAGTAACTATCCTCTAAAATTTCCGTCAACTTCATTACTTTGGTCAATCTTTGAGGTTGTTTCAGTTTCATTTCTCACTAACCACGGTTTCAACCCTTCAAAAAATGTCCCCAATAACGACTCCTCTGACCATCCCCTGACCAGAATCTGTAATCGGCGAAACTCCTCAATATATACCGAAACTCTTCCTTCCTGTTTGAGCTTGGCCAATTGCCCATGATGATTGACAACCGGTGATGGTCCCCATTGAGTCAAAAATTCCCGCTCGAAAGCCGTCCACCCTATTTGTCTACCATCTTGCTCATATTGAGCTTTGATCTATCTCCACTAGTTATTAGCCTTTCCATTAAGGTATATGCATGCAGTAGAAACCCGATTGGCCCTTGCCACTTCGTATACCTGAAAGTAGTGCTCCACCTTGTCCAACCACTCATGTGGATCTCCACCATTAAAATGCGGAAAATCAACCTTCGGCTTTCTACGGCCCCGACTATGGTGCCTTTCTTTTCGACTATCACTTTCATATTCTGCAGCATCTCTCCACGGTTCCCTTCGCTGCCTATGAATTGGCCTTCGGCCTCGAGGTCTCCTATCCAATCTCGCATCTTCCTCAGTTCCATCGTCAATCTCTCCTTCAAAAACCTCGTAATGCAACCAGCGCTCCACCATTAATGGTCCACGTTCCACACGTCTTCCTCGTTTAAACCCTTCATCATTTCAGATCGATTTGGGCTCGTCTACCTCACCTGACGAGAATTCTGCCTCATGCCATGAACTACGTGATCTTCGTCCATCCCCTTGAGTCCGTCTGCCTATCGTTTCCTTTCCCTTGTTTTCAGCCAACTGTCGTTCAAGTCTCTTGATTGCATTATTGTTTGACCTAGTCAGACGTGCTATGGATGTCGTCAGTTCTGATAGGGACTTGAAAATCCGATCTTGATTCTCCTCTAAGGCTTCAAACCGCTGCTTGTTAGTCTTCGATCTACTCCCTTGAATAATAGAATCCTCCCCAGATCCCATGGCTTTTTTTTTTTCCTATAGGCTATCGAAATCTCTCAATGAAAGCACCAAATTGTTGATGACCTTGATTAGGATCCAACAACAAGCTCTAACTTGTACCCAAAGTTAGAAAGATTTGAATCAAACCACTTACAGAATTGAGCGATCGATTCTCTAGAATCAGAAAACAGAATTTACCTAACCCTAACCCAAGCTATTCTAAGCAATTAACTGAGAAAAACTGAATTAACAAAAAAAACAAGATGAACCATAACTGGGTCAATTTTATTGATTAAACATTCAAAAGATAACAACCCTAAAAAATATAGTTCTATTTATACTAGAATTAATCTTCTATCCTGGCTATGACAGAATTAGTCTAAAATAGGAAAATAGTCTAAATAAAAAATAAAACAATATAAATAAAATAAAAATAAAAGAAATAATCTAAAGTCCTTTTCCAAAACAGTTTCAATTTCCTTATAATTTAGGAACCCAAATTGTGCCTCTCGTCACTAAACTGCTACCATCGATCTGCAGTCTGGTCCGCCGTTCCATAATTCTTTTAGATTTTCTAACGGTCTCAACATATAGCTTACTTACTGCTAAGTTATTCTTAAAAAAACAGAAAAGTAATTGATGTATGGAAGTATGCTTTTAAGAATATATTTTGTATACTATCTATGTTTGTTAGGTTATTCTCTCACCTTTTATTTATTTATTTATTTATTTTTTTAAAATTAATTGTTGAATAAACGTATATATTTTAAAGAATAGGATCAGTTGCTGTCAATTTATGTAATATTATTTGTAATATTGTTTTTTTTTTATTATTATTTTTATTTTTTATTTTTTTATTTTTAGAATGGAAAGAAAGAAAAAAAAAAAAAAAAAACAAAAAAAAAAAAACAAAGTCCGAATGGAATGATTTTATCCTTGATGCCTTCATCATGATTTGCGTCAATGAGACCTTGGCAGGGAATCGACTAACGGTCACTTAGATAGAACTGATTGGAAAAATGTTGTTAGTAAGTTTACTCCTATGACTGGTAAAACATATAACCGTAAGCAATTCAAAAACAAGTGGGATTCACTCGAGAAGTATAGACAAATTTGGACAATTTGAAAGAAAAGGAAACCGGCTTAGGATGAGATCATGTGAAACAAACAATTGATGCCACTAGTGAATGGAGGAATAGAAAATTGAAGGTAAAATGTCAAAACTTTTGTTTGTAAACTTTATCATTTTTAAGTCAAACTAATTTTGAATGTATTTTTTTCTTAAAATTGTAAGAGATTCCTGATTCAATAAAATTTCATCATAAAGGATGAAAGAATGTTGATGATCTTGATATTTTACTCAAAGATGTAGCTGTTACAGGGAAAGGAGCTTGGGCTCCATCAACAAATTTTGTACTGAATGATGGAGAGGATAGGTCGTATAACGTGCAAAGTTCTGAAGTTGATAGGATGTATCATGTATGGCATTGAGGAGAATTTAAATAATGACTTTGATCGTGTTGAAAGGCTTGAAAATATCGAAATCTACATAGGAAGTGCCACTCTTGTTAATACTACTGAGGATAATGGAAGGAAAAAAAGAAAAAAGTTTTGATCGAGAGATAAAGTCGTGGATAGAATATTAACACATTTGGATCGCATTGCATAAGTGGTAGAAAATAAAAAAATCTACAAAGAAAGATTACACTAGCTTTACATAAGCTATTGAATTGCTATGTAGCAATACAGAAATACCGAAAAAGAGTGAACTTTACATGTTAGCTATTAAACTTTTTCTTAAGAAGGAAAATAAGGTGATGCTTGCTGCACTTGAAGATGATCCAGAAGTTCAAATTGAGTGGCTAAAGAGATGGAGAATTAGGGTTTTTTATTATTAGGATTTAAAAAAAAAAAACATCATGATTAGGATTTTAATTTGCTTTATTTTATCTTGATCTATTAAGACTATTGTTTGAGTATGATTTTAGTTTAATTTTATATTGATGTACGGAAACTATTGTTTGAGTTTTGTTATTCTAGAATTATTATTGATTTGAGTTTACATGTATGTAATCTTTAATTAATTGCATTTTTTTCTTGCTTTACAGACGTAATTTTTTGGAAATCGATGAGCATGAGAATAATGAAAGTGATGATGATAATGCACATATTTTGTGACGGTGATGAAAGTGACGAGGACTACGAGTATTTACAAACTGGAGTGGTGCAGATCAATTTTTAAAATATAGTCTAAATGTGCCATGTAGAATATCATCTCATACAGGAAATAAATTTGTGATGGAGTTATTAAAATGTCACAACGATAGGTGTCACTAGCAATTTAGGATGGAAAAACACGTCTTTGTGAAATAATTCAATATGCTGAGTCAAACATATGACCTTCAAAAGGGTAGAGAAGTATAATTAGTTGAGTCAATATTAGCTATGTTTTTGATCACACTAGGACATGCATTTGGTATTAGAATGGTTCAAGAGAAATTTTAGTATTCAAGTGACACTAAATCTAGAAAGTTTGAAATAATGTTCGATGCTGTTTGTGAGATGGGTAGTGATATTGTGAGACCATTTGACCCACGTTTTAATGGTATTCCTAACAAAATTAAGGATAATAAACGATATTTGTCATATTTTAAAGATTACATAGATGTAATTGATGGAACACATAAACCAGCTGTGATGTCCAAATAGAAGTAAATGCCTTATATTAGTAGAAAAGGGATTCCCACCCAAAATGTGGTCGTTGTATTTGATTTTAACATGTGTTATACTTTTACATGGACCGAATAGGAAGGTAGTGCTCATGATACAAGTATTTTTTTTTGGAGGCCTTGCTAGGGCAAAGCAAAATGTAGGCTAGAATAGGCTGTAGCCCGGTCACAATTTTCATATATATTATTATTATTTTTTTTTGTTTTCTTTCACCCAAAGTCTCCACTCACTGAAGTGGGAGAGAGACTACTAACTGTTTTATTTATTTATTTTTTTATTTTTCCGGTGGAAAGCCTGGTAAATGTCACCCAATAGCCTATCAATTTCAATTTCACCCACTTATTGAAATATACAGTTATAGAATAACAATTAACAAAAAACTCCTCCAAACACTATTTTCCTTCTTCGTTGTTTTGTCAGGAGGACAAGAGACTCCTTCAATCACTAATGCGAATTCAAGAAACCAAAATACCAATTTGAACATCACAAGCAACGGCCAAGGTAAATAATTTCACTTTTTTATCCTTTCTCTAATAATTTTATCTTTTCATTCTTTTGTACTCTATATTGTATAGAGTTTAGTTTTAGGGTTTATACAAAAATCCTTTACTTTGTAATTCTAAAAATTGTTATCAATATTTTTAGTTATCCTTTCCATTAGAAAATGCTTTGTTATAAGAAATTAGATTATTTAAACTTTTATATGATTTTGGTATTATGAATTGAAACAGGTCAAAATTTCTTGAAGAAAAATTGGGGTTTTAAATTTTAATATACAAGACTACAAGGTAAGTCAAGTATGTGGTCCACGTGGATCTTTATTATTATTTTAAATACACTTCAATTTTAGGTTTGAGATGATGAGATTTACTAATTTAGTCATTAGAGAATTAGAGATGTAGAATTAAATTGTTCTAGAAAATATATTTACACATTTCATGTTATTTGGATGATTTTTGATTGAGATTGTGAGTTGTAACTCTTCCATATTTATATACATGTGTCTATTTCTTATAGAATTCTTACTATTGTAGGTTTATTGTAGGTTATTATGTCAAATAATCAAAAATTAAAGCAAAAGAAAAATATTTTGGATCCAAAATCAAATGAAAATCGATTATCAAGTAAAATAGCTTCTCCATTACCAACATATTTCATGTTATTGAATTCTTACGACGGTGACAATTTACCGATCAAGCGACTTCCATCGACGGCAAGTCTTTACAACGATTTGCCTCCACTTAGCTCGATTTTCCTGGCCAAATCGACCGATTGTTCCAGTCAAATCGACTGATTTTCTTCCGGCTTCCTAATATGGTCGATTTGGCTGAATCGGGATGACCAGCATCCGCCTAGCTTATAGGAGGTGCCTAAACAGTTGATTTTTCCATTTTTTTCGAACACTGGTTTTCAATCTAGCTCCCCAAGTCAGAAATCCTGGTTACGCCATTGAGGCCTTGTGAAGAGAAAAGTTACACTTTCCTCATCCATCTATAGGTAAGTAAATATATATAATTTGAAATATTTGCATTAATTTCATAATTCTACATTTTAAATTATATAATTGATTGTCAATGTAGGTAAGTATTATCTTGTAGATGCCGAATACTCTCATATGAAGGGGTATTTAGGGCCATACAAGGGAGAGTGCTATCATCTTCTAGATTATCGTTGTGGAAGTCAACCAAGAGGGAAAAAGAAATATTTAATCATACACACTCATCTTTGAGATGTACTATTGAGAGAACATTTGGTGTATGGAAAAATAAATGGAAGATTTTACGCCAAATGCCGCAAGCAAGTGAAGATTGTAATTGCTTCAATGACTCTTCATAATTTCATAAGAATTCATTCTATCAAAGATCAAGAGTTCAAGCATATGATGATGATGATGAACTACTCCTGGAAGAAGGAGAAAATGAAAGAGAAATAGTTGGCGAAGAACAAGGCACAAATTCATTACATGAACGTGAGATGGATGACGAACGCTATCGAATTGTAGTTCTTCTCATGAACCGAGAATAATTAGTTTAGGTTATTTGTTTTGATTTTGATTTTGATTTTATATTATAACAATATTTTATTATTATTATATTTTGAATTTTTAGTATTTTATTTCGAACTTGTATTCTCGTACTCTTTTATATTATTTTGCAATTTCATTTAATTATTTAAGATTAGAAATTTGATTTGGTTACAAAAAGAGAAATGAGCAAATGAATCAATATGTTCACTTATTGAAATCTACCCTCTCAGCAACAGAGATGACCATTTGCTTTATCCTCGAAAACTACCATAAGGAAGATGGTGCTAACTGTTGAGGTACCAGTTGCCGAAACCAAAGAGAATAAATTCATGGCTTTTGTGCTAAAAATATAAAACTAAAATATTCTATTCTTCATCTCTTTTGTGTCTTTTACTATTTAGAACTTCCATTTAACTAGTGTTGTTTAGAATTATAATAGACATATTTTTCAAAAAGCATTAAAAAAAAAGTTACGTTCTCATAATCTCATATTTATTTGGTTAAGTTTTGTAAGTTCCTCAAGTTTGATTGACTTATTTTTGTGACAAACTACAATTGGGGTTTGGCATGTAAAGGTAGCTTAGGTATTGATGATCAAGCTCAAAGGCCCTCTCAAGACCTCAAGATAATAAACACTTCAAAGGTAAATCACTTGTGCTTAATTTACATTGAAGAGACTTAGTTGCACACGCACACACACACTTCTCATACTTGCGTATGTATTCATTGCTCTTGTATGCATTCTTTTCACTTTTTACACTTACACATATTGCACATTTTAGACTAAGTGTGAATTGTCTTTGAAAAGAGAAATCTTCACTTTACCACTGTCTATATCGCTCATGGTACATTTGCATGGGCAGCAGTCCAAGCCAAGTTCAAAACCTAATGCTTTTGCGCTATGCATATTATGGCTGAGACACTTGCCTCTGTGGCTATCTACACAACAGCAGTCTCCAGAGCTTACACGCTCTGCGTATCGCGGCTTAGACACTTGTCTGAGCAGTGGCATGCGTAGCAGTTGTAACGGGGTTTGGTTTTTAAAAATAACCCACACGGTGTGGCTTTAAGGGGATCACTTATATAAGTGCCTATTTGTCTTTAGGTTAGCCCACATAAGTTTAAAATCAAATTTTTAACTTAAAACATTTTCAAGAGAGAAAATCTTCCAAAACTCACCTTTGATCACTCAAAACCATTTCCATGAGCATCAAACTTTATCTAGCATCATCTAGCTTCATCTATGATTCTTTCTTGCATGGTTTTTCTTCAACACATGTGACTTGGTATGTTGAACACCATTTAATCTATTTTTGTATTCTTCCTCAACAAGAAATCTCATTTATTACTTGTATGCATCAAGATTAGATTTTAAATACAAGATTGAGATATTTGTGTTGATTGACTGAGTGTTGTATTGTAATAGTTATTGCCTAGGATTGATTTATCTATGATAGGTTTGTTGTATGCCATGTCATATAGCAATATTGATATCTAGGATTGATTATTGACATATTTAATCTCTAGATAAGCATTTAGTGTAACATAGCATTAAGGGCATATTGAATACCATGATATTCACTTAGATTGTTGATCTCTTTATTGATAATTAAGTCTTGTGGCAAAGGTTGCTTAGTGCTCAAGCAAGTAGGTCTCGAATCACTATTAAAGGCCTGTTGGGTAGAGTGGAAGGGTTAGTAACCGTGGATGGTTCGACGTGGTCAACCTATGTTATAAACTTTCATTCAATAGTGGATTTGAGGATCGTGTGTGGCTAGCATAGTAGCCCGTGAGTTTTTCCCTGTTGAGGGTTTCTCACGTAAATCAATCAACTTGCAATTTATTGTTTTCCGCACCTAGATTAGGTTGATTGTAATTTTGACTATATTGGGTTTTTATTGAATATTGACTAATCAAGAAAAATTGGTAATTAACTTTATTAAAATTTATTCACCCCCCCCCCCCCCCCCTCCCCCCTTCTAGATATATCTAGACACACCATATTTGTTTCAATTGGTATCAGAGCGGGTTCCTAGACATATTTAGAAGATTCGTGATTTTTGGTGTGTTTTGCATTTTATGTGATTTTTTATCATTCATACATTTGTATTCATTTCATTCATTCATAAACATTATGAGTGGAAAAAGTGGTGGAAACAAGCACTGGGATAAATTATGCCTCATGGAAAGGCAAAATGGAGTCGTACATTTACGAAATCCATGATAGAGCTTGGATGGCGGTTGAAGACGGCTGCGTTCCACCAATGATTACTCTTATGGGTGGAGGAGAGGATGTACTCATGCCTAAGTCTCAATGGAATGCTCAAGAGTTTGAGGTATCAAAATGGAATGGAAAGGCGATGCACGCCATCCTATGTGCCATGGACGAGAATCAAAACAAATTGATTCAAAACACTAGGATCGCCAAGGAGGCGTGAGACATCTTAGAGACGACACACGAGGGAACTGAAGTGGTTAAGGACTCTAAGCTTCAAGTTCTCTAAACTCAATTCGAGATGCTTAGAATGGAGGAGAACGGGTGCTTCAATGACTTCGAGATCAAGTTAATGGACATAGTCAATCAAATTCATCAACTTGGTGATCCTTATTCGGATAGGAGAATCAAGTAAAACATTATGAGATCTCTCCCTAAAAGATTTGAGTCCAAGATAACGACTTTAGAGGAGAATAATGGTTATAAGGATATGAAGCTAAGTGAGGTGATTGAGAGGCTTTTAGCCTATGAGTCTAGGAAGGGTCTTACCTCCACACCTCCTAAAAAGCAAAAGGGAATTGCTTTAAAGGCCTCCAAAATTGAGCAGAAGGAAAATGATAACTCGGATGAAGACATGACCTTATTGTTGAGAAGGTTTAAGAAGTTCGTCAAATTCGGAAAGAAAGGTTTTGGATCCAAAGGCCAAGACTTGAAGAAAAAAAACTCCCTTCAAGAAGTTTAAGCCTAAGCAAAAGAAGAGTGAAATAAAGGGGATCCAATGCTTTAAGTGTGGTGGAATAGGACATATCGCTCCCGATTGTGGAAATTTGAAGAACAAGAAGAAAGGAAAAATGATGGTTGCCACTTGGAGTGGAAGTGATGACTCCGATGAGAGAGATAAATATTCGAATGATGAGGATGAAATGGCTAACTTCATAGCCTTTGCCTCCTCCCACAAGAGCAAATATACTAGTGAAGAAAAGAAAGAGAGTCAAGAGGAAAATGACTCAAGTGAAGATGACTCCTTATCTAACTCCACAAATGGAAATGTGGAGAATATGGATGTTCATGACTACATAGTCAAGTTTGAAAGCTCAAGGATGAAGAACAAAAGAGAAATTAGAAGATTGAAGGAGGAAAATCTAGAGTTTTCAACATAAGTTGACAACTTAAATGAAGAAGTAGTGAGGTCCAAGAATATTGAAGATAAGCTAAGAGTTAAGTTAGACTTATCTAAGAAGAGTGAAGAAGGGATGAAGAATGAGCTTGAAAATGCTAAAGAATTGATGGCTAAGATGACTTCTAGCACTAAAAAACTTGAACACATGTTAGATGTTGGAAAAAGGCCAAGTGACAAGAGGAGTCTTGGGTTTGAAGATGAAAAAGAGTCCTCCACTCCAAGCAAGTCCATGTTTCTCAAGAGCAAGAACATCAAGGAGTCTCCTCTTTCTCAATTACCTAGGAAGAAAATTGTCCTAGGAGATTGTTCAAGAAGTGCCCAAGTAAGTGTGGCACCAAAAGTGAAGGCTACTTAAGCTAACTTCCCTCAACCTAAAGTCCATCAAGGGAAAAGTCCAATCATGCAAGCTCAACCGAGGAAGCAACCAAGTCTTGGTGAACAATAAAGATGGAAAGATCCATTCCAACATCCAAGACAACCACAAAGACATAGGAAGGCTCCAATGCATATATAAAGTTATGGTATGATTCCTAACTTTATTCCTACATGTCATTTTTGTGGTATTGATGGTCACATTAGACCAAATTGCTTTCATTATATTAAAATGCGTAGAGTTAAAAACATGATTGGAAAGAAAAAGGCTAGAGCTAAGATGTATGTCCTTAGGAAAAATAAAACCAATTTGCATGATCCTAGAACATCTAGAGCCCATGTACCAATGACCACTAGGAAAGAAAATGTTTCATCTAGGTGGATTAGAAGAGATGAATACTTTTGCCATGTTATACAAATTGCCTTGAAGGTAAACTCTTCTAATTTTTGGTATTTTTATAGTGGGTGCTCTAGGCACATGACGGAAAACAAGAGTTTCTTTGAGACTTTTGTCATGGAGGAAGGGGGATTTGTCACTTTTGGTAATGGATCTAAAAAGAGCTGTAGGGAAAAGAACCATCTCCATTCCTAGTTTACCCTCATTGTCTAATGCTTTATATGTGGATGACTTGAAAACCAATCTAATAAGCGTTACTCATCTTAGTGATGAAGGACTCTCCGTTTTGTTTAGCAAAGATGACTGCTCCATTCTATTGCCTAATGGACAAACCTTGTTGAAAGGAGTGAGATCTAGTGATAATTACTATTGTCTTGAAGCTGGAGTTATCTCGTGCAATATGTCTAAAAATGAGCAAATTGAGTTGTGGCATGAAAGACTTAGCCACATGAACTATCGGGATTTACAAATCTTAGATAAGTTAAATGTTGTGTGTGACCTTCCAAAGCTTGGGAAGAAAGTCAATGGTGTTTGTGGACCTTGCCAACAAGGGAAACAAACCAAGAGCATGAACAAGAAGGGCAAGTAACTCTCCACCAAAGAGCCCATAGAGCTTTTCCACATAGATCTTATGGATCCCATGCAAACCAAGAGTTTAGCTGGAAAGAGATACATTTTATGTAGATGATTTCTCTAGGTACACATGAACATATTTCTTTAGAGAAAAATCTGAAATTTTTGACAAGTTTAAAATATTTTGCACTAAAATGCAAAATGAAAAAGACTATAATATTAAAAGTATTAAACGGATTAGAAGTGACCATGAGAGGGAGTTGAGAATGCCTACATTGAAAGCTATCGCAATAACTTAGGCATATCCCATGAATTTTCGACTTCTAGGACACGTCAGCAAAATAGAGTTGTTGAGAGGAAAAATAGAGTCCTTCAAGAGATGGCCTGTGTGATGTTACTTAACAACAATGTCCCTAGGAACCTATAGGCCGAAGTCGTAAACACGGCTTGCTATATAAGAAATAGAGTCTTCTTAAGGCCCTAAATTAAGCAAACCTCCTATGAGTTGTGGAGAGGTAGAAAGCCAAATGTTAGCTACTTCTACTTCTACTTCTACTTCTTTGGAAGCGAATGCTACATTATAAATAGCCATGATCAACTTGGAAAATTTGATACCAAGAGTGATGAGGGTATCTTTATTGGTTATGCCTTGAATAGTAGAGACTATAGAATTTTCAACTCGAAGTGTCATGAAATCATCTAATGTTGTAGGCTAAAGACTAATAACCATAAGGAAGAGGTTGTTGTAGTTGATGATTCTCCTTTGGAGAAGGTTGTGAAGACTCATGTTGATGGGAGGTAGAACCTTAATGAAGAGGACACACAACCCCTTTATAGAGTTCCTCTTTTAGACTTTAATGAACCCACTCCATGGGTTAGAAAACTCCATGATAAAAATGACATCATTGGAGAAGTCAATGAGGTGTTATGACTAGGTGTCAAATAGATAATCTAATTAGTTATACTTGCTACACCTAATAAATTGAACCCAAAAAGGTTGATGAGGCCTTAAATGATGAGTTTTGGGTTTTTGCCACGTAAGAAGAGCTAAACCAATTAGAAAGGAATGAGGTTTGGACTCTAGTTCCTAGGCCTAAAAGCACAAATGTCATAGGCACCAAGTGGGTGTATAGGAACAAATCCAATGAGGATGGCAACATTGTGCGTAACAAGGCAAGACTTGTTACACAAGGGTACTCTCAAATTGAGGATATCGACTTTGATTAGACTTTTGCTCCCGTTGCTCGTCTAGAGTCCATTAGGCTTCTCTTTTCTATATCTTATGTGCACAAGTTCAAATTGCACCAAATGGATGTGAAGAGTGCCTTCCTCAATGGCTTCTTGTAAGAGGAAGTGTTTGTAGAGCAACATAAAGGGTTTGTGGATGTACACCACCTCAACTATGTCTATCATCTCAAAAAGGCTTTATATTGGTTGAAACAAGCATCGAGGGCTTGGTTTGAGGGCCTCACTCAATTCCTTGTTGACAATGACTACATAAGAGGTAGTGTTGCCAAGACGTTATTCATCAAGAAAAACAGTGATGAGCTTTTCATAGCTCAAATATATGTTTATGATATTGTGTTTGGCTCCACCAACAACACCAAGATCTAATAATTTGTTGATTTTATGTCTCATGAGTTTGAGATGAGTCTAGTTGGTGAGCTAAGTTACTTCATAGGTTTGCAAATTAAGTAATTAAATGATGAGATTTTTATAACCCAAACTAAATATGCTAAAAACCTAGTGAAGAAGTTTGGTCTTGAAAATGCCAAATATTGTGATACACCTATGAGTACCATTTTGAAGTGAAGCAAGGATGCTAGTGGAAATAGTGTGGAACAAACTCTATATCAAGGCATGATTGGTAGCTTGCTTTATTTGACTGTAAGTAGACCCGATATATCTTTTAGTGTGGGTTTTTGTGCTAGGTACCAATCGGAGGAATCTCATATCTCTTCCGTTAAGAGAATCATTCGCTATGTGAATAAGACACAAAACTATGGGATTTAGTACTCTTTTAACACTAATGCTAGTTTAGTTGGTTTTAGTGATACAGATTGGATAGGAAATTGTGATGATAAGAAGAGCATATCGGGTGGTTACTTCTTTCTAGGTAACAAATTGGTGTCATGGTTTTGTAAGAAGCAAAACTCGATTTCCTTGTCCACGGTCGAAGTCGAATACATTGCTGCAAAGAGTGGATGCACACAACTCCTTTGGATGAAGCAAATTCTTGTTGGCTACGGATTCAATCAAGGTACTCTAACTCTCTTTTGTGATAACATGAATGCCATTAACATTTCAAAGAATCCGGTGCAACACTCTGGGAACATCAGACATCATTTCATTAACTAGTTGAGAACAAATGCATTGTACTTGAACATATAGGCACAAATGATCAACTAGCGGACTTATTTACTAATCCATTAGATGCAACTAGGTTTCATGCACTTAGTAGATCTATTGTGATATGTCTTGTGGATTGATATGGGGAACTCAAGTAAAGAAAGCAATCTTGCATACTTGTCACATGCAAAAATTTGAAAAATCTTATGCTTTTTAATTAATTGCTTGAGTATCTTAGTTGCACATATGTTATATGATTTTTTCTTCAATAAGTGTGAACCATTGCTTTGATTGCAATCAATGTCATATTTATATTCAAACATGCATTTTTGGATTAGGAGATTTACTTAAGAAGTACTCTTTGAATGACCTATAATTAATCTTCATGACATGATGATTCTTTCAAATGACAAGCTTGAAAATGAAAAGCATGATTACTGATTGCAAATTTCAAAAGGAAAAATTACGTGTGAAAAGCAAATGAGACTCAAATGAATAAATGATCTTGCATCCGTTCTAAGGACTTTAAAATCCAATTTCTCTTTTTTTATTTATTTTTTTATTTGTTGAGCATGGCTATTATCATACGGGCATCTTACCCGGAAAATTCGAATAGGGTGCAAAAGTCACTCATGCCTTGTTTTGCTTATAAAATTGGATATAGTTGCCTTTTAAATTGAATTGAATGATAACTCTATATCCTTGCCTGAATTCATGACAAATGGTGAAATTTGTTTGATTCTTTAAGGAAACCTTTGTCATTTGCTTTGTCAAATACCACTGATTTTTGGATTTGAATGCAACATGTCTTGCATGCAAAGCATCTTAATGACACATTTTCTTAAAATAAATTTCCTTGCTTCTCTTCCAATTAATTGTGTTACATAAAGTGGCTTATATAATTATGCAAATGTCTTGTATGCTACTATCACTCTTTGCTAAAATGACCTAATTAAGGGATACTCCTTTACCTGTCTCATGACAACAAGGGAGAGTAGTATGTAGTAAGGGAGTTATAGTAGCAAACTCATATATTGGGAAGATTGCTAATTAATGGGGAGTAACCCATTAAGGGGGAGCATTGCATTACACATTCATTGCATGATGTTGCTTGATTTCTTTAAATGCAAATGCTTGTTTTGATTTCGCTTGACATCTAACATACACTTGCTTTGGAAAGTGTAATATTTTTGTTTTGAAAAATTGATTATTCTTTAAGAGATTGAAGACTTGAAGTTTAGCTTTTAAATATCTCTTTGTAATATAGAAAATCATTGGTGACTTTTAGTTTCAATTTTGTTGTGATGATCAATGTGAGTGGTGGTTTTGTCAAAAAATAGCCAAATGGGGAGATTGTAAGCTCCTCAAGTTTGATTGTCTTATTTCGGTGACAAACCACAATTGGGGTTTGACATGTAAAGGTAGCTTAGACAATGATGATCAAGCTTAAAGACCCTCTCAAGACCTCAAGATGATAAGCACTTCAAAGGTAAATCACTTATGCTTAACTTATATTGAAGAGACTTAGTTGCACACACACACACTTCTCGTACTTGCATATGTATTCATTGCTCTTGTGTGCATTCTCTTCACTTTTTACACTTGCATATATTACACATTTTATACTAAGTGTGAATTGTCTTTGAAAAGAGAATTTGTCTCTTTACCGCTGCCTGTACTGCTTCTAGTGCACTTGCATGGGCAACAGTCCAAGCCAGGTTCAAAACATGATGCTTATGTGCCGTGCATACTGCGGCTAAGACACTTGCCTCTATGGCTGTCCACACAGCTACAGTCTCCATTCCTGTTAGGATTTAGATTTGTATTGGCTTGATTTCATTACAAAACTCTTTTTATTTGTATTGGGTAGTTGCTTAAGTGATTCTTGGTGAAAAAAAGCTTTAAAAGAGAAAATCAACCTCTTATGCAAATATCGTCTTCAAGAGGAAAAACACATTATTGTATGATAAGGTATCAAGACAGTTATTTCTCTTACAAGGCATAAGCTCACACACACACAATTCATTCATGTGTATCCTTGCATCATTATGCTACATTTGGTATAACACATTCACACACTTATTGAAGTATACACATGCATTGAACTCATATCGACAAACATTGTGAAATTGCATGTTCTAGGACTATCTCTAGGAAATAGAATACTTGTGTGACTTTGTGTTTAATTTATTTTGGACTTGAACATGGTCTTATATGATTCCTTGTTGAGTTCCGGTCATTTCGGTTACTCACTCATTAGGTTTCGATTCCAAACTAGGAAGCTAAGCTACTTTACATTCTCATACGTTGTGTTATTTTTGTTGTCGTATACCGAGTCGAATTCTCAACCATTTTACAAAGTTTCATACTCTTCCTTGTGCATGAGGGAGTCATGATTTGTAATCCGAAAATGGATTTCAATTCGGAGTTTGAAGGCCCGAATACTGTCAAAGAACATGAGAAGAGTGCGAGAGAAGCAGGCATTGGCCAACGGCCAAGCTTGGAAGGGCACGTGAATAGGCCATGAGCCTCACGGTCTCACCACCTCTATACCCCGTAAGGCTCACGCACCTCTCACGAGGTGGTGATGTGGCAGCCCCTGATTCGTCACCGAATTCCCCATTCTCACTTTTAAATATCTTTCTCCTTCTCTCCAAATGTGCGTGTGAAGAAAAATTAAAAAAGAAAGAGTGCAGAAATTTCTTCAAGTTTTTTTATTTTTTGTTTTGATCATATCTCTCTCATTTGAACTTCGAATCACTTGATTCAAAGTACAAAAATGTTGGTCTTGAAGAGAGCAACAAACCCCAAGTATATCCATAACCAAATGATGTCTTGATTTTTCACAGTGAGCAGATTTCTGTCCGAGGTTCATCATTTGTAGGTGAAACATCTTCTTCTTACTTTATCTTTTGATCATCTCATTTAATCTTCCTATTTGATTGATGAAATGTATTAAGGATGATTTTAGCTCACATTCTAGGTTTGTTTGATTGATTGATTGTTGAGTTTTAGCTTTGTGATTATTTTTTAATATCTTTTAGCTAAACTTGTTTAACTTGAAATTGATTCTAGAAATGACTTGTATGATGTGCTTCATGATGATTTCTAGGTTTGATTTCATGATCTAAGAACTAGGATTTTTTAGTGTGATTTTTGAATATCCTAATCTAGTTCTTATTGATTCACATGCTTTGATTTCTAGATAGTTTTGTGATTGAGTGTTGAATAGCATAATCTAGGTATCATTTGCATGTTTATAGAGTTTGTGTGATCTACTCTCTCTATTTGATTGTGTTTGCATCATATGCATCATTTAGATCATTTTTCCTTGCAAAAGGTTGAAGTCTCTTTCAAAGTGAGTGAAGCTTTGTTTAGAGCAAGAAGACTTGGCTAGGACATGTGGTCCGGATAGTTAAGCGTGAAGTCTTAGTTAGGATCAAGGGGATCCGGATGACTAAGCAAGAAGTCTTATCTAGGATCAAGGGGATCCAAATAGATTAAAAGGAAAGCTTTCTAGAGACATGAGCGTCTTGGATTGAAAGTTGCTTCATATAGATGTAGAATACATCTCAGATAGGAAGTAGGCTAGGTGATTCATTAAGCCCAAGGGTAGACTAAGAGTTGATAGCTTAGGGTAGATATCATATGTTGATTGTCTTGAGTGTGTATCTCATTTTCATCATAGTGAATTGCTTGTCAGTGGTTGTTGTATCAACCCGTAGACGTTTTCTCTTAGGAGGTTTTGCCACGTAAAAATCCTTGTGTCAAGTTTTGTTTTACTTTTCACTATCTTTAATATCTTTCATTGATTGCATCACTTGTGAATTGTATCTTAAAATTGTGTTGTTTGAAGAAATCTATTTATAAGACACACTAAGTGTGCATATCATTGTTCCACAAAAAGGATTTTGGAAGAATTTGGACATATACCTATTCACCCCCCCCCCCCCTTCTAGGTATATATTACACAATATTGCTCTATGGAATTTCAAGAGCTTACACGCTCTGCATACCGCAGCTCAGACACTTGCCTGAGCAGTAGTATACGCTGCGGTTGTAACAGGGTTTGGTTTTTAAAAATAACCAAAACGGTGTGGCTTTAAAGGGATCACTTATATAAGTGTCTCTTTGTCTTTAGGTCAGCCAATATGAGTTCAAAATCATATTTTAACTTAGAATATTTTCAAGAGAGAAAATCTTCCTAAGAACTCATATTTGATCACTCAAAACCATTTCCATGAGCATCAAACTTCATCTAGCATCATCCAGCTCCATCTAGGATTCTTCCTTGCATGGTTTTTCTTCAACATATGTGACTTGGTAAGTTGAACGACATTTAATCCATTTCTGTGTTCTTCCTTAGCAAAAAATCTAATTTATTACTTGTATGCATCTAGATTCACTACAAGAAAATTATACAATTCTTGATAGTTAAAAACTATCGAGAAAGGTTTCCTTGACAGTTTTTTAACTGTCAAGGATGCTACTGTCAAGAATGCTCTTGACAATTTATTCTTAACAGTTAAAAACTGTCAAGGAAGAAATTTATATTAATTTTTATTTATTTATTTATACACCATCGCCGCCCACCTCCGTTCCGGACACTGCCCTGGTCCCTTAAATCAAGAGTTGTAAGCCTTTACCACTTGATTACAACATTTGATGTGTTAATAATTGAACAATATTTATATATAACTTATATGATTTGTTAGAAATTTAAAAATAAATAAATAAATAAATAAATAACTTATTAGATAAATTTAAATTTATTCAACTAATCAAAATTCTAATTTCTACGACATACATATATTAACAAATATTTATTGAAACTTTTAATAAAATTATATTTTTTTAAACATATATAGTTGAGTTATTGATCTATACCCTATGGTCACATTTGGTTAAATGGTGGAATGGTAATCGAAATAGTAATAAGAATGAGAATGAGAATGAGAATGGAAAGGAAAGGAAGGAAAACTAGGGTTTTTTTTTTTTTTTTTTTTTGGAGCTTTAGAAGTAGTCTCTGAATCAGTATTATTTTGTTTGGTTAACGACGGAACGGAATGGAGTTAACTGTATTTTGACCAAAATACCTCTAATTATAACATATTCATAATAACATGATATATATATTTATATAATATAAATATATAATATATATTATTTAATATATTAATATATAATATACATAATAATATAATATATAATACATATATATATATTATATAATACATAATATATATATATATATATATATTTAAGTATAAATATATATAATATAAAATAATATAATATAATATATATATGTATATTAGGGAGAACTTTATAACTAGCAAAAAAAAATTAGTGGCTTTACTATTTTTGTCCAAGATTATTATTTTTACTGTTTTTGTCAAAATTTTCACTTTTTAGATAAGATTGCCCTTTTTTATAAAAAGATTTTTTTTTTCTTCTTCCCCGAAAAAAAAAACAAAAAAACAAAAAAGAAACAATTTTTTTTCTCTATTTTTTTTTTTCCTTCTTCTTCTTCCCAGAGCTCTATCTTTTTGTTCTTCATCCCGGATGTGTTTAATTGTGTTTCTTGGTTTTATTGATTTACATCTGATGTGTTTAATTGATTACAACTGGTGTGTTTAATTGATTTACACCTGGTGTGTTTAATTGGTCAGCCCTGATGTATTTAATTTGGTTGTTATGGTGTGTTTAATTGGTGGCCTGGTGTATTTAATTGTGTTTCTTGGTGTGTTTAATTGATTAACATCTGATGTGTTTAATTGATTACAACTAATGTTTTTAATTGGTCAGTCCTGATGTGTTTAATTGGGTTATCGTAGTGTGTTTAATTGGTGATCTGATGTGTTTCAATTGGTGGCCTGGTATGTTTTAATTGGTGGTCAGGTGTGTTTAAATGATTATAACTGGTGTGTTTAATTGGTCAGCTCTGGTGTGTTTAATTGGGTTATCGTGGTGTGTTTAATTGGTTTACAACTGGTGTGTTTAATCGATCAGGTCTGATGTGTTTAATCGGTGGCTAAGTGTGTTTAAATGAACAAAATCTGGAAAAAAAAAAAATTAACAAACATGATCTGAATTTTTAAACAAAATAAGATCTGGAAAAAAATTTAAACATTCAAATCCAGCTAACACTTAAATCAAAACATTCACAACCATAACCACCCTTAAAATCAACAACTAACACTTAAATTCAAACATTTTTTAAATCTGAAAAATTTTCAAAATTAAAAAAAAAAAAAAAAAAAACTGAATTTTTTTAAATAGTCTAGAAAATATTTTTTGAATAATCTGAAAATTTCTTTTAATAAACATAAACTAAAATGTTTTGAGAAAATATGGAATTTGAAAAAAAACCTGAAATTTTTTTAAAAAATTTGGAAATAATTTCAAACAAAAACAAAATTTGAAATTTGTTTCAAAATTAAAAAAAAAAAAAAAAAACTGAATTTTTTTTATAAAAAGTCTAGAAAAAACGTGAAAGAGAAAGAGAAGAGATGAGAGAAAGAGAAGAAGAAGGAGAGAAAATCGGACAATTGACGATCGAAAAACCACTGAATCTGAAGTTTTTTGTTTTAAAAAAATCTGGAAAAAAAAGAGAAAGAAAGAGAAGAAGAAGGAGAAGGAGAAGGAGAAGGAGAAGGAGAGAAAGTTAGAAGACGAAGGAGAGAGGAGGGGAGAAAGAGAGAAGAAAGAGAGAAAGAAGAAGAAGAAGAAGAAGGCGTAAGAAAAGGAGAGAGAAGAGGTTTTGAAAATAAAAATAGGGGCAATTTTGTCTTCGTGGTTATTTTGTTGACAGAAACAATAAGGCCTCACAATTTTTTGAATAAAAACCCATATTTCCTCTAATATAATAAATGTAATAATATATAATATACATAATAATATAATATATAATACATATATTATATATAATAATATATAAATATATTATATATATATTATAATAATATAATATATAATATAAATATTTCATATATATAAAATATATATTTATATATCATTAATATAATATATAATAATAATATATTATTTTTGGAAAGGAGGGTATTTTTGGAATGTAGTTGGGGCATATGAGGGTATTTATGGAATATAAATTTTAGTTTGAAATGAGAAGACATTCCATTGGTTTTTGGATGAAATCCCCATTCCAATGGAATCACCATTCTATTACATTTTAACAAACCATTCCAATGGAATCACCATTCCATTACATTTTAACAAACCATACGAATGGAATGACTTTCTTTTTATTCCATTATATCCAACCAAACATGACATATAGGAGACTCGTGACATCAATTGTAATAAGCATGATTTGGAATACAACTCTCACTACAGGGGAGATATTTCTCAATATGTATATTGCAATTTAATGAATAAAGTAAGACTCGGATTACTAATTTATATGGGTAATTGAATTATTAACGTGTTTTTTAGTATGAAACAAGAGGCCCAAAATAAATAAACAATTTAAAAAAAAAAAAATTTGAATTTTTTAAAAGTGAATGATTTAAAAGTAAATTTATTAAATTTAAAATTTTACTTATCCAATATCGGTTTGCCCAAAAACTGATATCTTACTGTAAAATAAATCCATATCGGATTTTGTTTGGTGTTAAAAATAGGAAATTAAAAAAAATTTAAAATTTTGTTTGACAAAACTGTCAATAAAGACAGCTTTTCTTGTAGTGATTACATTTTAAATACAAGATTGAGATATTTGTATTAATTGATTGAGTATTGTATTGTGATAACTATTGCCTAGGATGATTTATCTATGATAACTATATTGTATGCCACATCATATAGCAATATTGATATCTAGGATTGATTATTGACATATTTAATCTCTAGATAAGTATTTAGTATAACCTAGCATTAAGTGCATATTGAATACCATGATATTGTTGATCTCTTCATTGAGAATTAAGTCTTGTGGCTAAAGTCGCTTAGTGCTCAAGCAAGTAGGTCTAGGATCACTATTAGAGTGGAAGGGTTAGTGACCGTGGATGGTTTGATGTGGTCAACCCAGGTTGTAAAATTTCATTCAAGTAGTGGATTTGAGGACTGTCTATGGCTAGCATAGTAGCCTGTGAGTTTTTCCATGTTGAGGGTTTCTCACATAAATCAATCAACTTGCAATTTATTTTTTCCCACACTTAGATTAGGTTGATTGTATTTTTGACTATATTGGCTTTTTATTGAATATTGACTAATCAAGAAAAATGGTTTGACGTGGTCAACCTAGGTTGTAAACTTTCATTTAAATAGTGGATTTGAGAACCGTGTGCGGCTAGCATAGTAGCCCGTTAGTTTTTCCCTGTTGAGGGTTTCTCACGTAAATTAATCAACTTGCAATTTATTGTTTTTTGCAGTTAGATTAGGTTGATTGTATTTGGCTTTTTATTGAATATTAACTAATCAAGAAAAATTGGTAATTAACTTAATTAAAATCCATTACATTTTAACAAACCATACTAATGGAATGAATTTCTTTCCATTCCATTCCATTACATCCAACCAAACATGGAATATAGAAGACTCGTGACATCAATTATAATAAACATGATTTGAAATACAACTCTCACTACAGGGGAGATATTTCTCAATATGCATATTGCAATTTAATAAACATATGTAAGACTCGGATAACTAATTTATATGGGTAACTGAATTATTAATGTATCTCTTAGTATGAAATAAGAGGGTGGAAAATAAATAAACAATTTTTTTTATAAAAAAAAATTTGAATTTTTTAAAAGTGAATGATTTAAAAGTAAATGTATTAAATTTAAAATTTTACTTATCCAATATCGGTTTGCCCAAAAACCGATATCTTACTGTAAAATAAATCCATATCGGGATTTTGTTTGGTGTTAAAAATAGGAAATTAAAAAAAAAAATTAAAATTTTGTTTGAAAAAACTGTCAAAAACTTACAATTCTTGACAGCTTTTGAATACTGCCAAGAAAAAACTGTCAATAAAGACAACTTTTCTTGTAGTAATTATATTTTAAATACAAGATTGTGATATTTGTATTAATTGATTGAGTGTTGTATTGTGATAACTATTGCTTAGGATGATTTATCTATGATAGCTATATTATATGTCATGTCAAATAACAATATTGATATCTAGGATTGATTATTGACATATTTAATCTCTATATAAGTATTTAGTGTAACCTAGCATTAAGTGCATATTGAATACCATGATATTCACTTAGATTGTTGATCTCTTCATTGAGAATTAATTCATGTGGCTAAAGTCGCTTAGTGCTCAAGCAAGTAGGTCTAGGATCACTATTAGAGTGGACGGGTTAGTAACCGTGGATGGTTTGATATGGTCAATTCAGGTAGTAAACTTTCATTCAAGTAGTGGATTTGAGGACCGTGTGTGGCTAGCATAGTAGTCTGTGAGTTTTTCCATGTTGAGGGTTTCTCACGTAAATTAATCAATTTGCAATTTATTGTTTTTCACACTTAAATTAGGTTGATTGTATTTTTGACTATATTGGCTTTTTATTGAATATTGACTAATCAAGAAAAATGGTTTGACGTGGTCAACCTAAGTTGTAAACTTTCATTTAAATAGTGAATTTGAGGACCGTGTGCGGCTAGCATAGTAGCCCATCAGATTTTCCGTGTTGAGGGTTTCTCATGCAAATTAATCAACTTGCAATTTTTGTTTTCTGCAGTTAGATTAGGTTGATTGTATTTGGCTTTTTATTGAATATTGACTAATCAAGAAAAAATGGTAATTAACTTAATTAAAATCTATTCAACCCCAACCCCCCCTTTCAAGTTTTAAATTCTTTTATATGTTCTTTTTGGTAATTCTATCATTTAAAAGAGTTTTTAAATTTAATTTCACCAAACGATTGAGAGCTTAACACCATGTTTTGTTTGATGGAATATGAGAGAAAGGAAATGAGAGGATTTCATATCTCTTGTTTAAATTGTTAAAGGAGAAGGAAATGAAAGTAAAAGGAAGGTAAGAGAGGGAAATGGAGGGAATAGTTTTTTCTTGTTTCACTCAATTTGGTTACTCTCCAAAATTGGATGGAAAAGGAGAGAAATGAATTATAACTTAATGAAAATTTTCAATATCTCAAGATTAACCCTATTTATAATACTGCATTTCTTTCCTTTTCTTTCCCTTCTATTCATAACATTTCAAACAACCATCACTAAAAACAATATTATTTTCTCTCATATCCTTTCATTTCCTCTTTAGCTTATCATTTCCTTTCCTTTCTATTCCATCAATCCAAACATAGTATAAAAGAGTTTTTTTTAATTGACAACCAAACAACCAACATCTATTATTTAAAAGCTCTACTTTTAAAGATCTACAGTAAAAAGATTTACTTGATATGTAAAATCTAGATTTGATATATCTTCTATGGCAATTTATAATTTATTTGTATTGTTATTTGAGTCAATTCATGTCCCTAGTTAATATTTGGTTTTTTTAGCAAATTTGTTAACTGTATATGTGACTCTCTTAACAAAAAAAAAAAAAATCTACTTTTTCAAACAATAACATAGCAAAATTGCTAAAAATAACTATTTTAACAAAAATTTAAGAAAATAATATATTTAGATTGGGATGAACATTGTAGCTAGAGGTCTTGTCATCGAGCAAATTATATTATTCAAGATCACAATTACATTGATATCTTTCCAAAGCATACGTTTATTTTTCAGTCATTCAAGTTGGAAATGAAATTGTAACACACATTTGGATTAATTAATTTTATTTATGAATAATGTCAGATTATCCAAATTATTTATTCAAATTATGTCATATATGAGTCGTAACTTATAAGCTTATAAGTGACCCATCATTCACCATATATGCTCAATTAGTTTTCTTAATCGTAGTGAAGTTCAAATGGTTTATAATTACTTCAACTCTTAATTCTATCTTGTCTATCTTCATAGGTACGATCTCATGATCAAATTCAATTTTATAGTTGTCAAAATATTTATGACAAGGATGAATATTTATTTATTTTAATTTTTTACTAATTAAAATGAATATTTTATTTTGTATTTTATATATATATATGGTCAAACTAAATCAATTTAAATTTGTGACTTAAAATTTTGACTTCAATATCTCAGCCATTCATGTGCTTTTAATTTAATTGATGAGATTTGAATGTATTTATAACTCTTGGATTACGAGCACGTGGTTTGTTGAGATGTTGATTTACGTTGTTTTAGCCTAACCATATATATAGAGAGTAATGTTACTTTGTCCAAATTTGGTGCATAAATAATGTGGCAACACTCTAATCCATTCATTTAAATAGTATTAGATTTGCTTGATTTAAATAAATGGATTAGAGTGTTGCCACATTACTTGATTCAAATGAATGAATTAGAGTCTTGTCACATCATTTAGGCACCAGATTTGGGTACCAAATTTGGACAAAATAACATTACTCATATATATAATAAATCACATCGGATGAATTTTGAACGTATAGAAAGGCATAAATAATTTCCTTTAATTATGGTAAACCTTTTTTTTAACAAAAAAAGAAAAAATTGGATTGGCTATGGGGAAAAAGCATTATATGAAAAACACTAAGGCAGTGTCCAAATATAAAATAATAAATAAAATAATGGAAAAACAATAGACAGTAGTGTTAATAAGCTAAACCCACAATATTGTGCAGAAAACCGAAGACTAAAAGAGGCACGAAGACCCAAACAGGATGTAAACGAAAGATCGACATTAACGAAAACGGAAAGACGACTGGCCAATAGAGTCATTGCCAACCTCTAGGGCTGTGTTTTTGGGCTGTTTGCTGCCGCCGTGCGTTTTGTAGTTTTTCGGGATTGTTGGTTTGTTGTTTGTGGGGGTTTATGTAGTTTGTTGTAGCTCTTTTTGGGTCCGTGTTTGAGCATTGTGTTTGGCTCTATTTGCTCTTCATTCTCGGCCTTCTTTGACTTTTTTCAATAAAGTTTACCGTTAAAAAAATAATAATAAAATAAAACAAAATAAACAAAAATAAAAATAAATAAATAATAAATAATAAAAAACCAATAAGGAGCTCTAGGAGGACAACCTTGAAAATCAAAGTGCCTAAGAATTAAAAGATCATC
The DNA here is from genome assembly GCA_035582765.1 of Acer negundo. Lineage (NCBI taxonomy): Eukaryota > Viridiplantae > Streptophyta > Magnoliopsida > Sapindales > Sapindaceae > Acer > Acer negundo. The sequence goes on along the minus strand of CM069237.1, from coordinate 19,418,354 downwards.
CATTATGTTCCGCATACAATTGATCCATAAACGATTCGTTTCTAAAACCCCATGCCATACCAAAGAAAGAGCGGAACGGAAAACCATCAGCTCATCTTTAAAAATCTTCTGATTACAAGTATATTACACACTCCAAACAACAACATGAAAAACAGCCTTGCATAAAAGGCAAATCTGGTCACTAAAAGAGACATCCATGAATTTCGTGAAGAAGTCGTTCTAGGAAGACGCAACAATCCTATGACGAAATTAAGACAGAAAATGGCCTCCCAAAGAGAAGCAGCGAGGGGACACGAAAAGAAAAGATTCTCTGTAGTCTCACTACAACTCCCACAAATAATGCTCCGACAAGCAATTTGAATTATGATAAACCTAGGTCATATATTGTTGTATGTTATTTTGTACACATTTAGGGTCCAACTACAACATTTGTATGTTCATCACTAAAATATTATGAATGATACTAACAAAGTAACAAGTACTCTAAGAACAGATATAAAAGAGAAAAATTCTTACAAAAATTTTAAAAGGACAATAATTTGACTAAATTATATGTTTGGAAGAATCTGTTAAACTCTTACTGGTACTGTAACAATTATCAAATATTTGAGTTTCTTATTCAAATTGCCACATAATTTATAGATTCTATGCTTGTTTTCTCCTACATTATGCATAAAACTGTCAAAACTAAATTTGGAAAAAAGATGTTAGGGGAAACATATATTCTTGAATTGGAAACTAGTAATATTTCCAAAGCAGCAAACAATATTATAATGATCAGTATCTTGGCAATTTGTTTATGCATAAAACTGTCAAAACTAAAATTGGAAAAAGATGTAAGGGGAAAGATATATTCTTGAATTGGAAACTACAGTAATATTCCCAAAGCAGCAAACAATATTGTAAGAAGGGCAATTACCAGTTTGGTCCTGGACTTTTTTCAAATTTCAAGTTGTTTGCGACTTTTACAAAAATAACCAAATTGATCCTCACATTTTTTTCCCAAGTGCCAAATTAGTCCCTCCCTTTTTAGAAGTGACCAATTTGGTTCCTTTAATGTTTTAACTGTGTTAAATATAACAGTTGATTTTAATAATTTTAGTTAAAGTACATAAATACTCTTTATTTGTCATATTAGAGCAAAGTTATTTTGTCTTTTATTCATTAAATTCACTATTATAATTACAAAAAAAATCCAAAAATATTATTAATGAAACACCATTTATAATTTTTTTAATTAAAATTTTCTTTAAAAAATCTAAAAATATTTTAATAAGACAATGTTAATTATACCCTTATTTTATAAATAAAGTTACCATTCATTTCCAGTTTAATCTTTTATATTTTTTATATAATTTTTTTTTGTTAATATTATAAGCACTGATGTCAAAATTATTTAAAAATCAAAACCTACAAAGAAAATAAATAAAATATGCATGTGTTAAAAAAAAACTATGCATGTGTCATTATTATATTATTTAGGAGTAAAGTACAATTTTACCCGTGCATAGTTAAAGTTGACTAATAGAACTTAATTAGAGGGACTACTTTGGCACTTGGAAAAAATGTAAGGACCAATTTGGTCACTTTTGTAAAGTTGCAAACAACTTGGAATTTGAAAAAAATCTAGGACCTAATTGGTAATTGCCCTTGTAAGAATTAAGTAACTTGGCAATGGCTTAGATGCAATTAGTTACAATTTTTAAATAAACAATAAAAATTTGGATTAACAAAAAGAAAAAAAAAGCCTAAGTTTTGAACTTAAAACTTGTGTCTCATAAAAAAATGGCAAATGGCAAAATTAGGTTAGCCGAATTATACATGGAGTTTAAAATAATATTGTCTATCATATATTTCTCCAACAGAGATCGAATTGGTGCAAGACTTTATCTAAAGTAAAACCCTAAAAATGTATCTGGTCTTTGATGAATCAGAGAAAGCTGTAACTGACAAGAGTAACCTTAATCTTTAACAATTCGAGATATTTTTACCATATATAACAATTTCGTGAAGATTATATAATCATCAAAAAGAGTAAAAAATTAAATTCATACAAAAGAAACAATGAATATCCACGTAAAATATAGTTGTCAAGGACATGTCAAATTGTTAATTCATAGACCTAGAACCTACTATAAAACGCCATTGTTTCTCCTCTATACATACACAACTCCAAACAACTTTTCTCTCTTTTTTATGGATTGATTATTTCTTGTCACTGAAATCTCAGTCATGACGAGGAAGAGCAAGGGCAGGCAAAAGGTGGAGATGGTGAAAATGCCTAATGAGAGCAATCTCCAAGTAACCTTCTCGAAACGTCGATCTGGTCTTTTCAAGAAGGCCAGTGAGCTTTGCACTCTCTGTGGTGCTGACATTGCCATCGTGGTCTTCTCTCCTGGCAAGAAGGTCTTCTCTTTTGGCCATCCTTGCGTTGAATCGGTAATTGATCGTTTCATCACCCGAAACCCTCCACCAACATCAGGCACAATGCAACTCATTGAAGCTCATCGTAACGCTGGTGTTAGGGACCTAAATATGCAACTCACTCAGGTATAACTAACTCATAGTTATCGTTATTTTTTTTATTATTATTATTGATGACTAACAACAACTTAATTTGGTTTCCAAAGCAGTATTGAGGGCTTCAAGGCGGATATATAACGTAACAAGATCACCAATTCCACTTTATATATATGTTACATAGATTGTAAAATAAAATATAAATCTTGAGATGATGTGGTTTCAACTATTAAGATTCCATCAAACAACAAATATCATATGCAATTTTTACCCTTTCATGTGCTAGATCTATGAGTGGAAAGCTTTTTGTATTATAACTAAATAATGGATCAGGTGCTTAATCAACTAGAAGCCGAAAAAAAGCGTGGTGAGGAGCTGACCCAGATGAGAAAAGCTTCCCAGAGGCAGTGCTGGTGGCAGGCACCAATTGAGGAACTGAACCAACCACAACTTGAGCACTTAAAAGTGTCATTGGAAGAGCTCAAGAAGAATGTTGGAAAGCAAGCTGAGAAGCTTATGATCCAGTCTTCTGCTCCACCCCAGTATTTTTTTGGAAGTTCAAGCACTGGAAATGGAGGGATCCACCGTCAATTTGATTTGAAGAACACCGGCTTCAGCTCAAACATGCCCAACATGATGCATCCTCCTCCTCCGCCCAACATGATGCCTCCTCCTCCTCCTCCTCCTCCTCATCAGAGATACAATACTGGATTCAGCCGTGGATTTTACTAAGTATAAAATTGTTGTAAGTGTTAGCCAAAACACTGTTTGCTTTCTTTCTTTAATTAGGGTTTCAGTGTTTGATTAGTTTTATAGTTGTACGTCATTTTTTGTTGCTGTTGATATTATGTATGCAGTGAGGCTGCATGTCACCGGTCAAAGATGGGAATAATTATTATGATAATAATAATAAAATTTTTTTTTTTTTGAAGCTGCTAATAATAATAATAATTAAAATTAAAGCATATTTATTTTTATTATGTATTTGTTTACTTTTACTTCAATTAAATTTACAATGATTATTAATTATTTTGGTTAAGAATGATTGATTGATGTATTAGATGTTATGAAAAAAATCCTTTTTTATTTATTTATTTTTTTAATTTTCGTTTTGTAAAACCATTTAGATAAGTTAAACCTTTTATATCTTCTAAATGATATATTTTTTTTTCTTTCAAAACACTGATTATTATTTCGATTTAACCTCCAGGCCTCCAGGGCTAGTCATTTTATAAGTGAAAGCGACGGGAATTCTACTTTTGTCAAGCTTCAAATACTTGCACTCAAATAATTACACCAACCAAATATTAAAATAATAATAATTATGTGCTATTTCAAAAAAGATATTAAATATATAAAAGATACACAAATATTTATAAATTAATAATAAAATAGCAAAATATTTTTTAACTTATTAATTATGTTTGTATTAAAATCAAACTTAGGAAGGGTATTTAAAAAAAAATAAATAAAATAAAAAAAACAATCATACTTATGAAAGGTGAATATAATTAACTTGAAAATTAATATATATATATATATATATATGAAAAAGTATTGAGATTTTACAATTTGGATTTTGGTGGCAATCTTGTGACTTCAACTAAGGATAACGAGGCTGATGACAGCGTCCAGCAAAAAAAATTAAAAGGTTATAAGAATATGACATTTTGGGATAACAAACCAATAATAATAATAAGGCCAATAGAGGGGGGTAGCTCAGCTTGTAGATGGACGAGCTTGAGGCTTGGGCAAATGACACTCAGGTCAGCAGCTCGAATCCTACTAATGGCGAAAGCTTTCAAAAAAATATGTGGTCCCGAATTAATAGATATTGTCAATAATAATAATATATTTTTTGATAAAATTGGATTAACCTAGAGGGAAAAAACATCAAAAATGATCATATGCTGAAAAACCCTTAAGTAATAATAATAATAATTTTGCTCCATCTTAGAGTCTTCAAGGAGAAAATCTTTATGCACAGTAGTTTATCCAATAATATTATGTTATATAACATGAATAACAAATTAAATGATTTGTTTATATCACATGATATAATTTTAATACTATTTTTTTTTTTTTTTCATTTTAAGCCATTTAAATTTGCAGCAATGATATTAAATTTATTTTTGAAGGAGAGTGATCAAGCATAGCATGGACACATACAGAGGCACTTGGTGTGATAATGTGCACCACACATAACGTTCAATTATGTCTCTTGTAAGAGACACAATTCTTCGACTTGGGACATTTAATTGTCAAAGAATTATTAATCCTAAGTTTATGACAATTTAAACTGTCAGGAAACTATCAATAACCTTTCATGTGGAGGCTTCTAAATGTTCTAAATGTTGTCATTTCAGTCTTTCAATGCTTGCATAAAGAACATTACCTTAGCGAATGATTTTGAGCAACCATGCATGTTACCGTTGGCCTTATATTATCTTCGATGCAGAAGTGGTTTGTATACCAAAAATTATAGACATGACAACGATTTTAAGAGACTTGTTTTCTAAATGGCATAAAAATAGACTTGATAGACAATCACCTCAAAATTTGGTTTCCAATGCTTCTATTTAAAACACATTTACTTTTAATGATGTGTCCAATTTGGTTTCCTATTTTCTTTTTTATTTTATTTCTTTACCAAAAATAGATAAAAAATTAATGTCAAAATTATTTATTTATTTATTTATTTTTGATGAAATTGACTGACCTATGGGGAAAAAGCATCACAAGGGATCATATGCTAAAAAACTCAAAGGCAGTATCCAAAAATATATATAAATAAAGGAAAAGGTAACAAAAGTAAACACGAAAAAGTAAAAGACAAAGGACAAAGCCCTGAAAAACCTAGAGCCACGCAGGACAAACAAGAAAAACAAAACTAGGAAAACCTGAAAGATTCTCGACCCATATAGTCATTATCAACCAATGAAGAGCAGAACGAAGGAGTGGAGGACCACCAGGAATCAGAAGGAATACCCAAAACATGCTTAAAGAAAGCATCTGCCACCTGATTACCTTCCTTGAAAATATGAGAAACATGGAACTCCATATGTGAGATCGGATAAAGGCAACGTTGCCAAGCTTAACGAACACGCCAGGTAACCTAATCGGACCTAGCAGAAAGAAGCCAAAACACATAAAAAGAGTCACTCACAAGCCAAATCCTATGCCATCCCAACTTTCATGCATAATTGACGACTAAAGAAGCCGCGATGAGCTTAACCTCAAAAGCAAAAACCTGACCAAAAGGAGCAACGAAATAGGCTTTAACAAAAAGATCTGTAAGTCTGAAATACACCCCCATAACCCCCCACACATGGAGAACCCAAAGCAGCACCATCTGTGTTAACCTTGATCCACCATGGGGCCGAGGGCGACCAGACCAAACTCCTGATAACCAGGGCCTTACCAAGAAGACCACGGAGACCAAACTAATGAAGAATTTGCAGATCATCAAACAATTATGCATGTAGCTGATCCCCAGACGATTCGTGTCATAAACAGCGCCAAATAAGAGATAAAGCAGCCCTAAAATCAATAGATTTCCGATCAAAAATCCACTGGTTACGAGAATACAACACACTTCAAACCACCATATGAATAACAGCTTTACATAAAATCCTAATCTGATCACTGAAAAAAATAAACATGGCCTAATGGAAAAAAGATACTCAAGTGTCAACGGAGATACGCCTTTGAAAAGTGGAGAAAACCGCCTCCTAAAGAGCAGCAATAAGAGGGCACTTCAGAAAAATGTGATCCACCGACTCAGAACTAAAGCCACAAACACTACACCTGAAAACCAATTGACAACCTGACCGGCACAAACGATCTTCGGTAGTGAGCTGTTAAGCAGAAGAAACCAAGTTAAGATCGAACAGGAGGGAGGAATAAAGCAAGACCAAACCTCCCTCCACCATGGAACCTGAGGGATGTCATAAAGCATCCAAGAGTAAGCCACCTTACAAGAAACCCTACCGTCTCTAAAATGAGGCCACACCAAATAATCTATCAATGGAGAAATGGTAATCTTCTTAATTCGAAAACAAAAATCCGGAAACCTAGCATGAAAATGATCTTCCAAAACCCATCTACCATCATAAATGAAATCGAAAACCTTAGCATGAAGATGCACAACCACAAAATCAGGAATCCCAAGGAGATCCACATTAGGCACCCCAAGCCAGTTATCACGCCAAAAATCTCTTTGGAAATCTTTTCCAATGAGCCAGATACCATCCTAAATAAGCTCAATATAATTAGACCTAAAAGAAGTCCATAGGGAAGAGGTGATGTATCCTCCTTAAGGTTTTTGCAACAGCTTAATATACCACTCAAGCAAAAAAGTGAAAGCAAAACTGTTCGAAGTTATAAACTTCCAAGTAAGCTTCCGAAGTAAAGAATCGTTCAACAAATCCATATCATTCAAACCAAGACCACCAAGAGCATAAGGTCTATAACAACGGTTCCAGTCAACACGAACCAATTTGGACTCCTCACAAGAACCAGTCCATAAGAAATTTCTGATCTTCTTAGTAATTATCTGAATTAAGGAAAACCAACCACTTATAAATCATAAATTAGTGGACAAAGGAGCCAGTAATCACCGAGTGAATCAAAGTAGCCCGACCAGCCAAAGAAAGGGACTTACCTTTCCACCTGAAAAATTTAGACAAAATCTTATCTGTTATGGGCATCAAAATAGACTTCTTGGGCTTGCCCCGAAACAGAGGAACTCCTAGATAAGAAAGAGGAAAGTGACCAATCTACATCCCGACTAAGCACTAAAGAGATGTAATCCTAGGAAAAGAAACAGAAGACCTAAAAAAGATGGAGGATTTACTCCAGTTAACAAGTTGGCCAGAAAATGCGGCCATAAAGGTTGAAAGCCAACATAATATTCCTCAGGTTTCTGGTCGTGCCCCTACAAAAGATCAGAACATCATCGGCATACAATAGATAAGTGGGAGTAGAAAAACCCCTTCGGAGAAGAGATAGGCAAAAAAATGGGCAGACGCCACCATCTTTGAAAGTAACCTGCTAAGAAAATCCTTACCAATACCAAAAAGAATAGGGGAAAGAGGATCCTCCTGTCTAACCCCTCTCGTGCATCTAAAATAGCCAGCGAGAGAACCATTAACCAAAACAGATAGTCTTGAAGATCTAAGAATGCTTTCAATCCATTTCATGAAAAGCCCTCAAAAAACGACAAATGAACTTCCAATCAAGGGTATCAAAAGCCCTACGAATGTCAATTTTCATAGCCACACTACCCTTATAGCATTTCTTATGAAGCACATTAACATAATCAGAAGCGAGTGCAATACAATCCTCAATGTGCTGATCCTTAATGAAACCAAGCTGCTGAGGAAAAACAATTTGAATAGCAACCATAGCTAACCTATCAGCTAAGATTTTGGAAGAAATTTTGAAAAGAAAATAACCAAGCACAATAGGGCGAAACTGGTTAACTGTGATAGAGTCCCACATCTTCAGAAGAAGAACCATAAAATTAGAATTCAAACACATGGAGTAACCATGCCATAGTGGAAAAATCCTGAACCACAAGAATCATATATCTACCTACAATCTCCCAACAATGTTGAAAGAAACGACCTGAGAAGCCATCAGGCCTAGGGGCCGAAAGAGCATCCATGGCAAAAATCGCATTATGGATAACATCAACAAAGGAACTAACAACCAGAATTGAATTCTCCTCATGAGAAACTAATGAGGGAACAATGTCATCCACAATAGAAAGATTATGGTCAAACTGAACTGAATCTATAAATCCTTATAAAACCTGACAACGTGATCTCTAAGAACAGACTGATCATCTAAAATCACATCATCAATCGAGAGCGAAGATAAAATATTACGGCATTGGATACGCTTGATCGAAAAATGAAAAAAGGAAGAATTACGATCCCCTTACTGTAACCATTTCACTCGGGATCTATCATGAAAGAAACACTCATGCCTACATAAAAGAATGTCAAGATCATGATGAGTGCACGACTCAGAAAAAAAAAGCTTTTAGAAAAACCCAAATTAGACATACGACTCTGAATGGAGCGAAGCTCAGCAGATTTCTTAGAGATGTTAGCATTGAGATCACTAAAAACCTCTCAATTCTAATACTTTAGAGCCTTCTTAAGATTCTTAAGCTTACCAATAACTACCTGAGAGGGACAACCAAAGCAGGGAATGCCCCACACTCTGTGAACCAGGCTCATGAAATCGGGATGGTCTACCCATATACTTTAAAAACGAAAGGTCTAGATGAAGAAATCTAGGACTCAACTATACGAATCCAAAACAGTTAATGATCAAAAAACAAATGGGGAAGAGCCACAAAAGAGATATATTGCCAACAGGAAGTGCACCCCTTAGAAACCAAAGTCATGTCCAATCTTCGCTCAATTATAGTGCGACTAGAACAACCCATAACCCAAGTAAAACGAGCACCCTAAGATCGAACACCAATAAGATTGCAATCTTCAATCATTGATTTAAAGTCCTCATAAGAACCCCTAGCGAGAGAATGAGACCCTAAACACTCATAGGCACCCAAAACAGCATTGAAGTCACCAACCACTAACCAAAAGGAAGAAAAAGAACTAACCACCTCCCGAAGAGAACGCCAAAGCACCTGGTGAATCGAAGCAGAGATACTAGCATAAACAAATTTGTACCAATGTATCAGAGAACCGATGGAAATAGAGACGGTCAAATGTTGCTCATGACACAAAACTATTTGGATATTTATAAAGAATCACAGCAAAAAACCCAAATAGAAGGAATCAATCCACCCATATCGTTCATTCCCACAAAACGGTGACCAAAAGAGGACCAAAAACCGGTAGAAATAGAATCAAACGCCACCATGGGCTCCGAAATACAAACCAAGGAGGGCCAATGGAAACAACATAAATCTCTGAGAACTCGTTTCGAAGAGTTGTTCCCAATACCACAGCAGTTCCAATAAAGGATACTAATCTTGGGAACTGTTGGCAGGAGTCCGAATCTCAGACTTATATAACTCCAATCTACGTTTGATCATCGTGTTCCTTTGATCCAATCACTAAGATCCAAAACCTCAGCATCCACTTGTTTAGGCTAAAGAGCGTCTGCAACAAAACCAAGCTCAGTATGAGAGTTCATCAAAGAGGAGTCCGATCGCAAGACCTGAGAAGAACTGATCCTATGCTGTCGAAAAATTCACTCAACGGACTGATTGGGATCACCCGAAGATAAAGGTGCCATAATCGTACCATCCGAAAAAACAACAGCAGAGGGACGAGGAGAAGCCTCGCGAGGCAAGGTGATACAGACCTTTTCAACACTAGGAACATCTAGTAAAGGAATCGGAATCAAGCCCCCAATAGTGGAAGAAGGTCATGAACGAGAGTGACATGAAGAAGACCGAGCCAAAGCCGAAGAATGTCTTGAAAAAACTGAATAAAGGACCACCACTTAATCAATAGGCCCCAAATCTTGAGCAATAGAGGCGAAAGATTAGATACCGGGACCTCCTAGATCGATTTATCAATCGGACAATAAACCATCTTAGAAGACTGATGGCGAACTGGCCGAAAGGTTGGCTCTTTAACATAAACATCGGCCATTGGTTGAGGAGATTTTCCAGTATTAGAAGCAAGAACCTTAGATTTGTTCCAATGACAATAATCGGGCAGATGACCAATGGAGAAACAAATAGAGCAAAATGACGGTAAGTTTTCATACTCCATCGAGATGAAAAAGCTATAAATCTCATCCCTCTTTAAAAGAATCGATGGTCGAAGCAATACAGACATGTCAACATCCATTAAAACCTTGGCAAAATGCCTAAAATCACCATCAATGGTAGCCTTATCCAATCTCAATGGCACCCCAATGCACTTGGTCAAATCAAATATGATCTTTAGTTGCCAATATTCCCAAGCCAAATCAGAGAATCTAACCCAAACCTGTGCATTAGTGGACTTCTGCAGAGAGGGATTAAAATTCGAAACCCAAGGCTGAAGGCAGAGAACCCCTGGCTTTAGATTAACAGAACCCAAAACCCAAATCTTGCTCTTGTCTTAGGAAGAATTCAAAATGATCTGAAAATATCCTCAAATTCGAAGAAATCATCCAAAACTTACTAAGCTTAAGCTTAAGCTTAAGGTTAGCAAGTATCCAAGGACACTCACCCCTAGAAAGAACCATATAAGCACATTCTTGCAGAGCTCAATTCTAGATTGATAAGCCACCAGATCAACTCGAAAAGACACAAATCCTCCATTTTTCAAGGTGCAACAATCATAAGGAAGGATCAACAAAAACTTGATGAGACTTTAAAAGATCCGCATAAGACTTACCACCCATAGGCAAACGATTAGAGCACATAACAGGACCTTGAACCAAACCACCAATATTAACCGGATTGTCACCCAAAACAGGTATAGAAGACACATCATCCAAAATGCACCCTCCACTACTAGGAATAACCATCCCCTTACCAACACTATGACCAACAGATGATTTTGTATGCGGAGAGGACAACAATGTGGCCTCTAAAAACATGGGATCCTCCATAAACAAGGTAGGAGAAACCATGATCCAGAAGACAAAACAACCGAAAAGATAATAAAGAACAAATATTAAAGAAAAACAAGCACCAAAAATAATCACTAACCAGAAGAGACAGCTAAACCAGCCGCCAAAGATGCAGCAAATAGATGTAACACAGTGGTGCCATCGATAAAAACACCAAGCTGTGCACAAAAGTAGTAGACCACGCACAGAATACCACCTTCAATACACAACAGCAACGAACAAGGAACAGTAGAAAACCACACCTAGAAAACAAGAACATAGCAGCAAGACCACCTTCAATACAACAACAGCAGAATAAGAACGCAACAGACGTCGATCAAGAAAAAACCACCAAACTGATGCACAAACAGGGAACAAGTGTGGCAAGATGATTTAGATCGCCAAGGCAGTAGTAATCCATGCCTAGAAAACCCATCCAGCAATCCATGCCTGGAACGCAGCAGCAGCAACAAACCATACAAACGCAACAGCAGCAACAAACCATACAAACGCAGCAGCAGAAATAGAAAACCAGAACACAGTCAGTGGAGAAGAAAGAAATGCAGCAGCAATCCATACAAAAGGATAAGAAGAATCCACGTCCAAAGTGCAGCAGCAATAGCGGAAAGGGATCAAGAGACAATTAAGATTGAAGAGAACGACCACCACACCGGAAAGAGACCGGCAACGGTGCCAGCTACAGTGAACAAACCAGACTCTAGGTCACGTAAAACCCTAGCAAACCCTAAAACCCATCAATAAAAAGATCTAATATGTAATTAATAAATTAGAGGAAATGAAATATTTCTCTCTTTAAAGACTAATGTCAATTTTAAATATTTACTGAGTCAATCGAAAAAATAAGTGTACAACAGATCGTTTGACAATGCCTAATATGTTTTTGCCAAATCAACGTGAGATTGAATATGTACAATTGCATTAGAGATACATTTTTTAATAGACTGTCTATTTATCCTACGTGATATCTTTTTTTTTTTTTTTTTTTCATAAACCACTCTTGCTTCGGAGATGCTCTTACAATGGTTCGAAGATCCTACCTTTATTACAATTAGATTTATATGTTTACATTTTTATTTCCTTATTTACTTCGAAGTCATTAATTTATCGTACAAATGTAGACATTTTAAAAGGTGCATATATACTCTAATATTACTTGTAAGATTTATTTGATTTTACAAAAAATTAAAACACCAAAGCAAATAAAATCTAAATAATTATTAATTGGATCTTGTGGGGACAAGTTTAGAACTTAATTCACTATAATAAATATTACATATAATAGTAAAGGGAAAATGCTATGAAAGGTAAACAATAACATT